>OY282508.1:48450999-49050999 GCA_958295605.1 Ajuga chamaepitys
CTTGTTTCAGCAATTTTTTAAAAAATTTGTCCAACCTTGGTTTCGAACCTAAGACCTCTAGAATGAGGCTACAATCTTTAACCACCAAACCAAGTCAACAACATATTATTATGTCTACATAGCATTTATATAAACCTATTTAGTAAAATTCTACTTACAATAATATATACCTTATGAAAATGAAAACTAGAAATAATTGGGTATTTTTGGTCCATAATTAGTTATCAAAATGAAAATAATTGGTCCATAATTATTTATCAAAATGAAAATAATTGGTCCATAATTAATTATCAAAATGAAAATTAGAAATATAAAAAGTAAGTATAAAATAATAATTGGGCATTTTTATGAATCTTTTGTTTTATTTATAATTTTAAGATGAATTTATGTATTAAAGTTGGTTATAATATTTTTAAAATATTTTGTTAAACTTTCAAATTTTTAATATAATATTTCCATACTAGTTTTTAGTAATGTTGGATGAAAAAGGTCAAAAAATGTTTTATATTGCCACTCATTGTTTATATTATTTTATATTTATAAATTAGTTGTAAATAAATCTATTTCTATCAAACTTAAGATGTGTATATGTATTTGAGTTTGTTATAATAATTATAAATATATCATGTTAATTTTTTTATTTTTAATATATTTTTTAATATTTTTCAGAAAATTGCACCGATATTCCGATATTAATCGATATCTCACCGATATCTCCATAAATTGAAAGATCAATATCTCCGCGAATACCGATATTTTCGTCCTTGTATACAAGTTGCAACTAAACTTCTTTTAAATAAGCAAAATTAACCAACTTGAACTATATGTTTTTAGACTTTACAACCTAAACAATACTTGGTCACATTAACCAATCTCAATAATGTTTTGTTTGTTTTTTTTTTTTTTTTTTGTGTTTTGTTTTTTTTTTTTTTTTCCACATTTGTAACCTAAGCAATTTTTTTTTATATTTAAATGAATCTACTATTTACAATATAAATGTATAATTTAATTGAAACTTTTCAACATATATATGAAAGTATTAAGAAATATTGCAGCACTCATATGTTTTATTTTGTTATTCCAACTATTGAAAAAAATATATTTTATTTTGTTATTCCAACTATTGAATAACTTTTGAATTTTATTTTGTTAATTTGTTATTCTTTGTATATTGGAAATACCATAAAGTACTAAAACTTGCAAATAAGATTTTTCAAAAGTAAATAGTTATAGTTAGAATTTAAAACTCTATTTAGATAAGTTAAAATATTTATTATAATATTATCCAGTTTATTTTATTTAATAATATGAGTTGATAGTTAGATATTTATGTTTTTTTAACATTCATAATTAATTGAGTTATTATGCATATAGGTGAAGAATGATGCAAACACTCTAAATATGTGTTTAGATTTCAAAGATAAGAAATGATCATTTTGAAAAGATTTTTTTTTTTATATTTAATGTTTATCTTAATGTTAATCTATAATGTATATATATAAACCTATATATAATGTAAATTATATTAAATTCATATATGACAGTGCGATAAACTTATATTTACATTACTTATAATTTTACTTATAAATAACAATGTGAGAAATTATTATATTAAAGGCAAAAACTCTTGTGCACAATAGCCTTATTGTGCATGAGTCTGGTTTGATCCCGGTTCACGCGGTTCAGGCTCGGTTCACACGGTCGCGGCTGCGACCAATTGTGACTGGAAAGGGAATTGTGACTCCAACATACTTTATGTAAATATCAAACATACTTTATGAGTAAATCAATCATACCTTAAGTACACTATGTTAGAAATTTGTGTCTTGAATATGTTTTACTTTAAAATTGTGACTCAAACATACTTTATGTAAATATCAAACATACTTTATGCAAATATCAACAAAGTGCACAATTGTAACTCAAACATACTTTATGAAATTGCCAAACATACTTTATGTAAATATCAAACATACCTTAAGTGCACTATGTTAGGAATTTTGTGTCTTGAATCTGTTTCACTTTAAAATTGGGCAATTTTAACAAATTGTCGTACTGTTCACAGCCTCATTAAAAATATAGGTGCACTTTTTTGCTATTTGATAAAATAAGTGAACTCGCCTGCCTGACAGCAGAACAGTGATCTCGCCCCTGCCAGGGGCGAGATCAATTGGGATTAATTTTTTTTTTTTTTTTTTTTTAATCTCGCCTATGCGAGAGGCGATTTCAGGTAGGGAGTGTACAAAAATACTTAATCTCGCCTCTCCCAGAGGCGAGTTCATGTATAATTTTTTTTTTTTTTTTTTTTTTTTGCCGTAGACATGCAGCGGCAGTACAGGAGGGCAGTAATAATATTAATATCACATTAAATGAGTATAATATTTCACAAAAAAAAATGATATTACATTAAATATAATAATAACAATAATAATAATAATAATAATAATAATCGAGGTTGGTTGATTTTCTGGCCTATAATAAATAATCAGAAATCTGTTTGGACCCATGTTTGCCCGCTTTTACCCATGTTGAGGTGTTTAGGGCTTTTGGGGTGCCTTTTGATTTTCTGAGCATTTATTATAGTTGACGGATCTTCAACTTGTAATTTGCTCCTCATACGGATTTGTAATTTTTCCCAACAACACGATTTGGGAATACATCCTGACAACACGATCTGAACTACACCCTAACAATACGATCCGAGCCTCTTATGGTATCAGAGCCATGGAATCGGTGATTTTAGCTGGGGATGATATAATTTAACACCTTGATACAAAAATGTTTCGACAAAATAATTCTATAAAAAATAGTTTAAATATGGAATATGATACACCTCAAAATCTTGAGTTATTAAACAAATGGACAATTCCAAAAATTGATCCTAAAGTAATTTATAAATTAGGAACTTTTGAAAAACTTGGTTTTAAACAAGTTGTTAAAACAACTGAAGAATCTATTTCTATTAATAATGAAGAAGTAATTATAAAATTACTTTCAGAAAAAGATATTTTACCTTATAAAAAAGAATATAAATTTTTACATATTGGTTTAGTGCAATTTGCTTTTAAACCTTTAACCTTAGAAGGACTACCAGAAAGCTTTATTGCAGCTTTAAGAGATGGTAGAAATTTAAATTGGAAAAAATCTTTAATGGGAATAATCCAATCTAGTCTGGCTCATGGTCCAGTTTATTTTGATGTCTATCCAAATTTACAATTATCTTTAACTGATATAAATATTCTTGATGCTTTGACATTAAATGTTAAAATTCATGGTTATGATTATTCTTTAGGTTCTGAAGTTATATGTATTTGTTACCGAATATATTATAAACCCTTGTTTACTTTGAATCCTCATTGTAAAATAAAGGATAAGCCTGTTAATGAAACAATTTTGATTGAGACAAATTTCAATAGATCTAATATTATGACAAGAAGATCTATTAAATGGGAAGAAATTGTGTTTCCAGAAAATTGGATTATTGAAAAAGCTGTAAAACCACAGCCAACTATTTCTTCAAAATTATTGAATGTTTTTCAAACTTCTGAAGGAACTGTTAATATACAGTTTGATAATTTTATAAAAGAAAGATCTTTAAAATCTTCTTCTATGAGATCTTATATTTCTCCTATTGATTATACTGTGGAAACTCCTTCAAGAGCTTCTACCTCTCTAATAAAAGAGAATTTGAGAAATAATGATGATATTATATCTGAAGAAGATAGAATAAATGAATTGCATATTGGCAAAGATAATATTGTTAAAAGTGTCAATAGTAGACACATGGAGACAATGTCTGAAATGAGTTTTCCTTGATTTATGGATTTTAAAGCTCAAAAAATTGATTTTAGCCCTGGTTCAGAAGCCAGAAAAATTATTAGTGAAGAATTCAGGCTTCCTAAATGGGAACCATTTAGAACTTGGTTTTTTGAAAATTTCAATAAAATGGAAAAACAAATTATACAAGAAAATTTTTATAACAAATGTGAAGAAACAAATACTTTGATTTTATTTGTTCCATGGTTTATGTCTACTTATGTAGATCAATATATTTCTGTTTTAGAAAGAAATTATAGATTAATGAATGGACAAATCATTAATAATGGTTTTCCTCCTCAAGAACCTTTTCAAATAGAAAAAGATAATAATATATGTAATTTCCTTGCTTTTTCAAAATTATTTGAAAATGATGTTTTACAAATAACTTGTAGTCATATAAATTTATTAATTAAACAAAATAATTATATGAATTTATTTATTAATGTTTTAGGAGAGCATATACTCTCACTTCATAATAAGGTTGATAATGTAATTTCTTTAATAAATAATAAAAAAGATAAAATGATTTCAAAAATTGATTTTGAAAAAGAATTGATTGCTACTCCTAGTATACAACTTCCACCAGAGATAAAAGATTTTAAATTAGAATCTTTGACAGAATTAGAAAAATTATTAGAAGAAAAATTTTCAAAATTATCCTTGAATACTTTAGAAAATGATTTTCAAAAAGATTTTGAAAATAGATCTGATTATAAACAGATTATTAATGATCAGATCAACAAAATTGAAAAATGGGCTGATAAGCCTAATCAACGATTTTATTATTATAGAAGACCAACTCCTATGGATGTTCTTAATGAAGAACAAGAATATATTTTGAATAATAGCTATAGTGGAAGAAATATTTATGAATGGAATATTGATGGTTATACTGAAAAACAGATTTATAATACTGTTCATAGAATTCTTATGTATTCTACGGTTTGTAAGAATAATGGTAATACCGATAAAAATATTGCAAAAATGATTATTGCAGGTTTTACTGGCCAACTTAAAGGTTGGTGGGATCATTATTTGACCCAAGAAAATAGAGATTATATTCTCAACAATATAAAACAAGAGAATAATATTTCTGTTGAAAATGCTGTTTATACTTTGATTATTAATATTATAGAACATTTTACTGGCAGATATTCTGATAATAGTGAACATATTCGTACACTATTACAAAATCTGAGGTGCAAAACACTTACAGATTTTAGATGGTATAAAGATACATTTTTAAGCAGAGTGATGGAACTCCCTGAGAGTAATAGCTCTCATTGGAAATCAAAATTTATTGATGGATTACCTTATTTATTTGCAGAAAGAGTAAGAAATAATTTAAGAGGTAATAATGTTCATGTTCCATATGATAGTTTTACTTATGGTAAATTAATTGGTACTTGTATTCAAGAAGGTTTAAATTTATGTAATGAGATAAAATTAAATAGACAAATAAAAAGACAAAATTTGTCTGAGAAAAAACAATTAGGTCAATTTTGTGAACAATTTGCTATGGATATGCCTAGTACTAGTAAAACTAGTAAGAATAAAAATAAATATGATAAAAATGATTTTCTTAAATATAGAAGAAGAAAAAAGGCTTCTAAAAGAAAAATAGAAAGACATGCTAATAGAAAGCAAGAAAGAGACGAGAGGAAAAAACAGAGAAATAAATTGATAATATGCCATAAATGCCAAAAGGTTGGGCATTATGCAAGAAATTGCTGGGTAAAAAAGAAGATTAATAATCTTCAAATTGATGATAATATCAAGGATATAATATCCAAGATATTGTTAAAATCAGATGATTCAGAATCAGAATCAATTACAAAATCTGAATTAGATTCAGAAATGTCAGAAATATCTGATATTGAAAATCTCAAAGCATTGGAACAAGAATCAGTAATATCTGATTCAGAATTATCAGATACTAATGAATGTAAATGTCAGGATAATAAGCCTGATGAAACAGATGAAATTTATAGACTTTTATCTCAAATGAAAAATTTGGAGATAAATGTCTTAGACCATAATAATATTATGGATTTATTAAAATTAATAAAAGATCCTAATTTGAGATCTTCAATAATAGATCAAGTGGGTAATATCCCAAGTTCATCTAGTGATACTGGAAATAAACAAGAAAATAATAATTCTATATATGTTTCAGATGAACCTTATCTTATGAGCAAGGTTTATCAGATGCTTAAAGAAAAACAGAAGGATAAAACTCCTACTTCTTTAAGTGATTTAAGTATTGAAATTGATAATCTTAAAAAAGAAATTAAATTTCTTAAACAAAATAATAATGTTTTGGAAAAAAGAATTGATAAATTAGAAGGGAAAAATGAAATAATTATACCTGATAATAATGATGAAAGCTTTCTTAATAATATTGAAATGTTTATTTCACAAAAATGGTATGTAAAAATTACTCTTTTGATTGATGATTTTTATTCAAAAGAATTTATTGCACTTATTGATAGTGGTGCAGATTTAAATGTTGTACAAGAAGGATTAATTCCTACTAGATATTTTCAGAAAACAACACATTCTTTATCCCATGCTGGTGGGCAAAAACTTGATATTAGTTTTAAACTACCAAAAGCTTATGTTTGTATTGATAAAAAATGTATTTCTACAAGTTTTTTACTTGTGAAAAACATTTCTAACCAAGTTATACTTGGAACCCCCTTTATAAATATGATTTATCCTTTTACAAAAGTTGATAATAGTGGTATTATTGGCACATATGAAAATGAGCCTATAGTACTAAAATTTATTACCAAACCTTTTGCAAAAATATTACATAATATTTATGATAATATCAAAGCAAAAGAAAATCAGTTAAATTTCTTAAAACAAGAAATTAATATCCTTTCTATAGAAGATAGTTTGAAAAATCCTAAATTACAGGATAAAATTAAATTACTTCATAATCAAATGAGTATTGATATTTGTAATGATCTTCCAAATGCTTTTTGGAATAGAAAGAAACATATTGTTTCACTTCCTTATGAGGATAGTTTTACAGAGGATAAAATTCCTACTAAAGCTAGACCTTGTCAGATGAATTCTGAATATTTAGAATTATGTAAAAATGAGATTAAATCTCTTTTAGAAAAAAATATCATTAAGTCATCTGAATCAGCTTGGTCTTGTACAGCTTTTTATGTTAATAAACATTCTGAACAAGAAAGAGGAGTACCTAGATTAGTTATAAATTATAAACCTCTTAATAAGGTTTTAAAATGGATTAGACATCCTATTCCAAACAAGAAGGATCTTCTTGACAGACTTTATAATGCTGTTATATTTTCAAAATTTGATTTAAAATCTGGATTTTGGCAGATTCAAATTAATCCTGCTGATAGATATAAAACTGCCTTTAATGTTCCTTTTGGACATTATGAGTGGAATGTTATGCCCTTTGGGTTGAAAAATGCTCCTTCTGAATTTCAGAAAATAATGAATGATATTTTTACTCCTTATAGTGAATTTATAATTGTATATATTGATGATATTTTAGTATTTTCAAAAAATATTGAGATACATTTCAAACATTTAAATATATTTAAAAATTTAGTAATTCAAAATGGATTAGTTATTTCTAAACCAAAAATGATACTTTTCCAAACAAAAATAAAGTTTTTAGGACATTTTATTGAAAAAGGTAATATTGTACCTATTAATAGAAGTATTGAATTTACTTCAAAATTTCCTGATGAAATTACTGATAAAACTCAGTTACAAAGATTTTTAGGGAGTCTAAATTATATTTCTCCTTACTACAAAAATCTTGCAGAAGATACTGCTATTTTATATGATAGATTAAAGAAAAATCCTATTTCATGGAATAATCAGCACACAGAAGCTGTTAGAAAAATAAAAAATAAGGTTAAATATTTACCTTGTTTATCATTAGCAAATCCTAATTGGGAAAAAATTATTGAAACAGATGCCTCTGATATTGGTTTTGGAGGAATTTTAAAACAAACTGATCCTATTGATAAAAAGGATTATTTGATAAGATTCTATTCTGGTAAATGGAATAATAGTCAAAAGAATTATGCTACTATAGCTAAGGAAATTTTAGCTATTGTTAAATGTGTTTTAAAATTTCAAGATGATTTATATAATCAAAAATTTATTATTAAAACTGATTGCAAAGCTGCTAAATTTATGTTTAATAAAGATTTTAAACATGATGTTTCTAAGCAAATGTTCGCTAGGTGGCAAGCTCATTTAGCACCTTTTGATTTTGAAATAATATATAAAAAAGGTGAAGATAATAATCTTCCTGATTTCCTAACTAGAGAATATTTAAATGAATTCTAAAGATCGCTATAAAATGTACAGGTTACAAAAAATAAATAATGAAAAGGTAATTGCTTTAGAAAGAGAATATAATGCTACAAAAAATTTTCTTTCTAAAGAAGACAAGCAAAAATTAGAAACCAGAATTGCTACATACAATGACATTTTAAGAAGTTGGGCTTTTCAAATTCATAATTATGAATTTAAGAATCTCTAACATTTTTGTTTTCCAGGTATGAGTTTCCGAGGTCGCGGAACTTTCCCTTATAGGGGAAGAGGTGGCAGGGGACCAAATATTTTGGCCCAACATGGCAGACAAAAATTGGTGGCAGCCAATATTACAAATATCTCACAAAATGCATCATATCAGGAGTATCTCCAATGGAAGAATAATAAGGCTTCCCAAAACGAAGAAAGTACTAATAGTACTTCTCAAGCATCATATGCTAATATTGTGAATACGGAAGAAAAGGATCCCAATAAGGATTTCATAAAAAATGATAAAGAAAAAATGATTTTCCTAATCAGTAATACTGATCTAAAATGGGAAGATGATCCATGGAAAATCTTTGATAGATATCTATCTAATCAAGGATTTCCCTATGAGGTTTATAAATCTCGAAAATTTTATGAAAATATACTCATAAGTAATGAATGTGAAATTACTCACATGACAAGTGGAAATCCAGAAGTTTATAACTTCTCGAAAATTATCATTAAGCAATTAATTCCTATTGAAGAATGGGGAATATCTCCATCAAAAGAGAAATCTCTCTGCATAAATAATATTACTGTGAAATACAATTATTGGGATTATATCCAAGCCTTTGAAAAGGTTTTCTATTATAATAATGATAAAAAGAAACATACCTGGTTAATCAAGGTATGTAATAAAGTTTATAACTTTGAAATACCAAATTGGTTCCGAAAATGGTGGCGACTTTTTGGCCCAAAGGAAGAAATTCTTCCAGAAATATTAAAATCAGAATTCCAGAAATGGAAATATTCAAGTCCCATATTGGGAAAAGTATATGAAGAAAATAAATTCTGTCTTTGGGAATCCCCGCTACATTTTTTCATTGAATTTTCCATCCCATGGATTTTCAAATGGGATATTAAAGTGAGTTATACTCACAAAATTCCTTGCCTTAAAAGAATCTTTTTTACAAGATTCTGGGATAAAATGATAAAAATTGATCCCAGTACAAACAAAATGTTTGGAGTCGATACTTTGGATAATATCCAACAAAAGATAAAGACCTATATCCAAGCAAGGAAGAAAAATAAGGAAACAGCCACCAGAGATAATATCTCTAAAAAATTATTCAAAAATGTGGATGATTTATCCAAAGAAGAGATGATTGAATTGTATCTTACCCAAATGAAGAAAGAACTGCTGGAAGACTTAGGTGAAGAAGAAGAAGAAGAAATGGCTTCTCTACAAAGTGATAATTCCTCAAAAGACAAATCTGTCAGTATGCAGGATGCTCAAGATCCATATGAGGGTGATATTACAGACACTCAAATGGAAAAATGGATTCAAACGATGAAGAATTCTGCATCAAATTCCAGAGAAGAATCTTCCTCGAAATAAAGACAAAATTGGTAGTACTGTTTAAATAGTATTTTTACTATTTGGAATAGTAAATTACTATTCCCTTTCCGCGTTTTTGAACAGTAATTTACTGTTCACCAATAGTTTTTATACTTTTTACTGTTCATATGTCGGTTTGAAAGGTCTATATAAAGACCTCATTTGTAAATAAGGGAGGCAGACGTTAGACAGTCCAGCCTTCTCTCTCTCTCTCCCTTGTAATCTTCTCTATTGTAATATATTTCAGAGAAATAAAAATCATTTCTGTACTGGGGTGTCTTCAAAACTTGTAAGTTTTTCTTTCTTTTCTTTTGTTTATCTAAATTTTATATATTATAAGGATGAGCCTTATAGGCTAAATCCTTTGTGTTAAATTATATCTGAACCAGATAAAATTGTTGATTCTATGATCTCATATCATGATAAGTTTGGAATCAACACGTGAAGGTGTAATTCTTCGATCAACACGTTAGAATGGAACTCCTGAATCAATAAGTTGGGTAGGATCCATGAGGTTGGTTGATTTTCTGGCCTATAATAAATAATCAGAAATCTGTTTGGACCCATGTTTGCCCGCTTTTACCCATGTTGAGGTGTTTAGGGCTTTTGGGGTGCCTTTTGATTTTCTGAGCATTTATTATAGTTGACGGATCTTCAACTTGTAATTTGCTCCTCATACGGATTTGTAATTTTTCCCAACAACACGATTTGGGAATACATCCTGACAACACGATCTGAACTACACCCAACGTAGTTCAGATCGTGTTGTCAGGATGTATTCCCAAATCGTGTTGTTGGGAAAAATTACAAATCCGTATGAGGAGCAAATTACAAGTTGAAGATCCGTCAACTATAATAAATGCTCAGAAAATCAAAAGGCACCCCAAAAGCCCTAAACACCTCAACATGGGTAAAAGCGGGCAAACATGGGTCCAAACAGATTTCTGATTATTTATTATAGGCCAGAAAATCAACCAACCTCATGGATCCTACCCAACTTATTGATTCAGGAGTTCCATTCTAACGTGTTGATCGAAGAATTACACCTTCACGTGTTGATTCCAAACTTATCATGATATGAGATCATAGAATCAACAATTTTATCTGGTTCAGATATAATTTAACACAAAGGATTTAGCCTATAAGGCTCATCCTTATAATATATAAAATTTAGATAAACAAAAGAAAAGAAAGAAAAACTTACAAGTTTTGAAGACACCCCAGTACAGAAATGATTTTTATTTCTCTGAAATATATTACAATAGAGAAGATTACAAGGGAGAGAGAGAGAGAAGGCTGGACTGTCTAACGCCTGCCTCCCTTATTTACAAATGAGGTCTTTATATAGACCTTTCAAACCGACATATGAACAGTAAAAAGTATAAAAACTATTGGTGAACAGTAAATTACTGTTCAAAAACGCGGAAAGGGAATAGTAATTTACTATTCCAAATAGTAAAAATACTATTTAAACAGTACTACCAATTTTGTCTTTATTTCGAGGAAGATTCTTCTCTGGAATTTGATGCAGAATTCTTCATCGTTTGAATCCATTTTTCCATTTGAGTGTCTGTAATATCACCCTCATATGGATCTTGAGCATCCTGCATACTGACAGATTTGTCTTTTGAGGAATTATCACTTTGTAGAGAAGCCATTTCTTCTTCTTCTTCTTCACCCAAGTCTTCCAGCAGTTCTTTCTTCATTTGGGTAAGATACAATTCAATCATCTCTTCTTTGGATAAATCATCCACATTTTTGAATAATTTTTTAGAGATATTATCTCTGGTGGCTGTTTCCTTATTTTTCTTCCTTGCTTGGATATAGGTCTTTATCTTTTGTTGGATATTATCCAAAGTATCGACTCCAAACATTTTGTTTGTACTTGGATCAATTTTTATCATTTTATCCCAGAATCTTGTAAAAAAGATTCTTTTAAGGCAAGGAATTTTGTGAGTATAACTCACTTTAATATCCCATTTGAAAATCCATGGGATGGAAAATTCAATGAAAAAATGTAGCGGGGATTCCCAAAGACAGAATTTATTTTCTTCATATACTTTTCCCAATATGGGACTTGAATATTTCCATTTCTGGAATTCTGATTTTAATATTTCTGGAAGAATTTCTTCCTTTGGGCCAAAAAGTCGCCACCATTTTCGGAACCAATTTGGTATTTCAAAGTTATAAACTTTATTACATACCTTGATTAACCAGGTATGTTTCTTTTTATCATTATTATAATAGAAAACCTTTTCAAAGGCTTGGATATAATCCCAATAATTGTATTTCACAGTAATATTATTTATGCAGAGAGATTTCTCTTTTGATGGAGATATTCCCCATTCTTCAATAGGAATTAATTGCTTAATGATAATTTTCGAGAAGTTATAAACTTCTGGATTTCCACTTGTCATGTGAGTAATTTCACATTCATTACTTATGAGTATATTTTCATAAAATTTTCGAGATTTATAAACCTCATAGGGAAATCCTTGATTAGATAGATATCTATCAAAGATTTTCCATGGATCATCTTCCCATTTTAGATCAGTATTACTGATTAGGAAAATCATTTTTTCTTTATCATTTTTTATGAAATCCTTATTGGGATCCTTTTCTTCCGTATTCACAATATTAGCATATGATGCTTGAGAAGTACTATTAGTACTTTCTTCGTTTTGGGAAGCCTTATTATTCTTCCATTGGAGATACTCCTGATATGATGCATTTTGTGAGATATTTATAATATTGGCTGCCACCAATTTTTGTCTGCCATGTTGGGCCAAAATATTTGGTCCCCTGCCACCTCTTCCCCTATAAGGGAAAGTTCCGCGACCTCGGAAACTCATACCTGGAAAACAAAAATGTTAGAGATTCTTAAATTCATAATTATGAATTTGAAAAGCCCAACTTCTTAAAATGTCATTGTATGTAGCAATTCTGGTTTCTAATTTTTGCTTGTCTTCTTTAGAAAGAAAATTTTTTGTAGCATTATATTCTCTTTCTAAAGCAATTACCTTTTCATTATTTATTTTTTGTAACCTGTACATTTTATAGCGATCTTTAGAATTCATTTAAATATTCTCTAGTTAGGAAATCAGGAAGATTATTATCTTCACCTTTTTTATATATTATTTCAAAATCAAAAGGTGCTAAATGAGCTTGCCACCTAGCGAACATTTGCTTAGAAACATCATGTTTAAAATCTTTATTAAACATAAATTTAGCAGCTTTGCAATCAGTTTTAATAATAAATTTTTGATTATATAAATCATCTTGAAATTTTAAAACACATTTAACAATAGCTAAAATTTCCTTAGCTATAGTAGCATAATTCTTTTGACTATTATTCCATTTACCAGAATAGAATCTTATCAAATAATCCTTTTTATCAATAGGATCAGTTTGTTTTAAAATTCCTCCAAAACCAATATCAGAGGCATCTGTTTCAATAATTTTTTCCCAATTAGGATTTGCTAATGATAAACAAGGTAAATATTTAACCTTATTTTTTATTTTTCTAACAGCTTCTGTGTGCTGATTATTCCATGAAATAGGATTTTTCTTTAATCTATCATATAAAATAGCAGTATCTTCTGCAAGATTTTTGTAGTAAGGAGAAATATAATTTAGACTCCCTAAAAATCTTTGTAACTGAGTTTTATCAGTAATTTCATCAGGAAATTTTGAAGTAAATTCAATACTTCTATTAATAGGTACAATATTACCTTTTTCAATAAAATGTCCTAAAAACTTTATTTTTGTTTGGAAAAGTATCATTTTTGGTTTAGAAATAACTAATCCATTTTGAATTACTAAATTTTTAAATATATTTAAATGTTTGAAATGTATCTCAATATTTTTTGAAAATACTAAAATATCATCAATATATACAATTATAAATTCACTATAAGGAGTAAAAATATCATTCATTATTTTCTGAAATTCAGAAGGAGCATTTTTCAACCCAAAGGGCATAACATTCCACTCATAATGTCCAAAAGGAACATTAAAGGCAGTTTTATATCTATCAGCAGGATTAATTTGAATCTGCCAAAATCCAGATTTTAAATCAAATTTTGAAAATATAACAGCATTATAAAGTCTGTCAAGAAGATCCTTCTTGTTTGGAATAGGATGTCTAATCCATTTTAAAACCTTATTAAGAGGTTTATAATTTATAACTAATCTAGGTACTCCTCTTTCTTGTTCAGAATGTTTATTAACATAAAAAGCTGTACAAGACCAAGCTGATTCAGATGACTTAATGATATTTTTTTCTAAAAGAGATTTAATCTCATTTTTACATAATTCTAAATATTCAGAATTCATCTGACAAGGTCTAGCTTTAGTAGGAATTTTATCCTCTGTAAAACTATCCTCATAAGGAAGTGAAACAATATGTTTCTTTCTATTCCAAAAAGCATTTGGAAGATCATTACAAATATCAATACTCATTTGATTATGAAGTAATTTAATTTTATCCTGTAATTTAGGATTTTTCAAACTATCTTCTATAGAAAGGATATTAATTTCTTGTTTTAAGAAATTTAACTGATTTTCTTTTGCTTTGATATTATCATAAATATTATGTAATATTTTTGCAAAAGGTTTGGTAATAAATTTTAGTACTATAGGCTCATTTTCATATGTGCCAATAATACCACTATTATCAACTTTTGTAAAAGGATAAATCATATTTATAAAGGGGGTTCCAAGTATAACTTGGTTAGAAATGTTTTTCACAAGTAAAAAACTTGTAGAAATACATTTTTTATCAATACAAACATAAGCTTTTGGTAGTTTAAAACTAATATCAAGTTTTTGCCCACCAGCATGGGATAAAGAATGTGTTGTTTTCTGAAAATATCTAGTAGGAATTAATCCTTCTTGTACAACATTTAAATCTGCACCACTATCAATAAGTGCAATAAATTCTTTTGAATAAAAATCATCAATCAAAAGAGTAATTTTTACATACCATTTTTGTGAAATAAACATTTCAATATTATTAAGAAAGCTTTCATCATTATTATCAGGTATAATTATTTCATTTTTCCCTTCTAATTTATCAATTCTTTTTTCCAAAACATTATTATTTTGTTTAAGAAATTTAATTTCTTTTTTAAGATTATCAATTTCAATACTTAAATCACTTAAAGAAGTAGGAGTTTTATCCTTCTGTTTTTCTTTAAGCATCTGATAAACCTTGCTCATAAGATAAGGTTCATCTGAAACATATATAGAATTATTATTTTCTTGTTTATTTCCAGTATCACTAGATGAACTTGGGATATTACCCACTTGATCTATTATTGAAGATCTCAAATTAGGATCTTTTATTAATTTTAATAAATCCATAATATTATTATGGTCTAAGACATTTATCTCCAAATTTTTCATTTGAGATAAAAGTCTATAAATTTCATCTGTTTCATCAGGCTTATTATCCTGACATTTACATTCATTAGTATCTGATAATTCTGAATCAGATATTACTGATTCTTGTTCCAATGCTTTGAGATTTTCAATATCAGATATTTCTGACATTTCTGAATCTAATTCAGATTTTGTAATTGATTCTGATTCTGAATCATCTGATTTTAACAATATCTTGGATATTATATCCTTGATATTATCATCAATTTGAAGATTATTAATCTTCTTTTTTACCCAGCAATTTCTTGCATAATGCCCAACCTTTTGGCATTTATGGCATATTATCAATTTATTTCTCTGTTTTTTCCTCTCGTCTCTTTCTTGCTTTCTATTAGCATGTCTTTCTATTTTTCTTTTAGAAGCCTTTTTTCTTCTTCTATATTTAAGAAAATCATTTTTATCATATTTATTTTTATTCTTACTAGTTTTACTAGTACTAGGCATATCCATAGCAAATTGTTCACAAAATTGACCTAATTGTTTTTTCTCAGACAAATTTTGTCTTTTTATTTGTCTATTTAATTTTATCTCATTACATAAATTTAAACCTTCTTGAATACAAGTACCAATTAATTTACCATAAGTAAAACTATCATATGGAACATGAACATTATTTCCCCTTAAATTATTTCTTACTCTTTCTGCAAATAAATAAGGTAATCCATCAATAAATTTTGATTTCCAATGAGAGCTATTACTCTCAGGGAGTTCCATCACTCTGCTTAAAAATGTATCTTTATACCATCTAAAATCTGTAAGTGTTTTGCACCTCAGATTTTGTAATAGTGTACGAATATGTTCACTATTATCAGAATATCTGCCAGTAAAATGTTCTATAATATTAATAATCAAAGTATAAACAGCATTTTCAACAGAAATATTATTCTCTTGTTTTATATTGTTGAGAATATAATCTCTATTTTCTTGGGTCAAATAATGATCCCACCAACCTTTAAGTTGGCCAGTAAAACCTGCAATAATCATTTTTGCAATATTTTTATCGGTATTACCATTATTCTTACAAACCGTAGAATACATAAGAATTCTATGAACAGTATTATAAATCTGTTTTTCAGTATAACCATCAATATTCCATTCATAAATATTTCTTCCACTATAGCTATTATTCAAAATATATTCTTGTTCTTCATTAAGAACATCCATAGGAGTTGGTCTTCTATAATAATAAAATCGTTGATTAGGCTTATCAGCCCATTTTTCAATTTTGTTGATCTGATCATTAATAATCTGTTTATAATCAGATCTATTTTCAAAATCTTTTTGAAAATCATTTTCTAAAGTATTCAAGGATAATTTTGAAAATTTTTCTTCTAATAATTTTTCTAATTCTGTCAAAGATTCTAATTTAAAATCTTTTATCTCTGGTGGAAGTTGTATACTAGGAGTAGCAATCAATTCTTTTTCAAAATCAATTTTTGAAATCATTTTATCTTTTTTATTATTTATTAAAGAAATTACATTATCAACCTTATTATGAAGTGAGAGTATATGCTCTCCTAAAACATTAATAAATAAATTCATATAATTATTTTGTTTAATTAATAAATTTATATGACTACAAGTTATTTGTAAAACATCATTTTCAAATAATTTTGAAAAAGCAAGGAAATTACATATATTATTATCTTTTTCTATTTGAAAAGGTTCTTGAGGAGGAAAACCATTATTAATGATTTGTCCATTCATTAATCTATAATTTCTTTCTAAAACAGAAATATATTGATCTACATAAGTAGACATAAACCATGGAACAAATAAAATCAAAGTATTTGTTTCTTCACATTTGTTATAAAAATTTTCTTGTATAATTTGTTTTTCCATTTTATTGAAATTTTCAAAAAACCAAGTTCTAAATGGTTCCCATTTAGGAAGCCTGAATTCTTCACTAATAATTTTTCTGGCTTCTGAACCAGGGCTAAAATCAATTTTTTGAGCTTTAAAATCCATAAATCAAGGAAAACTCATTTCAGACATTGTCTCCATGTGTCTACTATTGACACTTTTAACAATATTATCTTTGCCAATATGCAATTCATTTATTCTATCTTCTTCAGATATAATATCATCATTATTTCTCAAATTCTCTTTTATTAGAGAGGTAGAAGCTCTTGAAGGAGTTTCCACAGTATAATCAATAGGAGAAATATAAGATCTCATAGAAGAAGATTTTAAAGATCTTTCTTTTATAAAATTATCAAACTGTATATTAACAGTTCCTTCAGAAGTTTGAAAAACATTCAATAATTTTGAAGAAATAGTTGGCTGTGGTTTTACAGCTTTTTCAATAATCCAATTTTCTGGAAACACAATTTCTTCCCATTTAATAGATCTTCTTGTCATAATATTAGATCTATTGAAATTTGTCTCAATCAAAATTGTTTCATTAACAGGCTTATCCTTTATTTTACAATGAGGATTCAAAGTAAACAAGGGTTTATAATATATTCGGTAACAAATACATATAACTTCAGAACCTAAAGAATAATCATAACCATGAATTTTAACATTTAATGTCAAAGCATCAAGAATATTTATATCAGTTAAAGATAATTGTAAATTTGGATAGACATCAAAATAAACTGGACCATGAGCCAGACTAGATTGGATTATTCCCATTAAAGATTTTTTCCAATTTAAATTTCTACCATCTCTTAAAGCTGCAATAAAGCTTTCTGGTAGTCCTTCTAAGGTTAAAGGTTTAAAAGCAATTTGCACTAAACCAATATGTAAAAATTTATATTCTTTTTTATAAGGTAAAATATCTTTTTCTGAAAGTAATTTTATAATTACTTTTTCATTATTAATAGAAATAGATTCTTCAGTTGTTTTAACAACTTGTTTAAAACCAAGTTTTTCAAAAGTTCCTAATTTATAAATTACTTTAGGATCAATTTTTGGAATTGTCCATTTGTTTAATAACTCAAGATTTTGAGGTGTATCATATTCCATATTTAAACTATTTTTTATAGAATTATTTTGTCGAAACATTTTTGTATCAAGGTGTTAAATTATATCATCCCCAGCTAAAATCACCGATTCCATGGCTCTGATACCATAAGAGGCTCGGATCGTATTGTTAGGGTGTAGTTCAGATCGTGTTGTCAGGATGTATTCCCAAATCGTGTTGTTGGGAAAAATTACAAATCCGTATGAGGAGCAAATTACAAGTTGAAGATCCGTCAACTATAATAAATGCTCAGAAAATCAAAAGGCACCCCAAAAGCCCTAAGCACCTCAACATGGGTAAAAGCGGGCAAACATGGGTCCAAACAGATTTCTGATCATTTATTATAGGCCAGAAAATCAACCAACCTCATGGATCCGTAATAATAATAATAATAATAATAATAATAATAATAATAATAATAATAATAATAATAATAATAATAATAATAATAATAATACTATGAAACTAAAAATAACAATAATAATTCCAACATTGATACTACTATTGATATCATTTTTTTACTATTATTATTATATTTAATGTTATTATTATATTTACTATTATTATTATTATTATTATTGTTATTATTATATTTAATGTGATATCATTTTTTTTGTGAAATATTATACTCATTTAATGTGATATTATTATTATTACTGCCCTCCTGTACTGCCGCTGCATGTATACGGTAAAAAAAAAAAAAAAAAGTTATACATGAACTCGCCTCTGGGAGAGGCGAGATTAAGTATTTTTGTACGCTCCCTACCTGAAATCGCCTCTCGCATAGGCGAGATTAAAAAAAAAAAAAAAAAAAAAAAAATTAATCCCAATTGATCTCGCCTGTTCTGCTGTCAGGGAGAAGTGAACTCGCCTGGGCCAGTTCACTTACTTTATCAAATACCAAAAAAGTGCACCTATATTTTTAATGAGGCTGTGAACAGTACGACAATTTGTTAAAATTGCCTTAAAATTGTGACTCAAACATACTTTATGAAATTGTCAAACATACTTTATGTAAATATCAAAAATACTTTATGAGTAAATCAACCATACCTTAAGTGCATTATGTTAGAAATTTGTGTCTTGAATCTGTTTCACATTAAAATTGTGACTCAAACATATTTTATAAAATTGTCAAACCTACTTTATGAAAATATTAAACATACGTTATGCAAATATCAACAATAATGCATGTTGACGCGACCGCGACCAATTTTTACATTTAATATCTGTTTTTTCGTTTTTTTAATAAAATAAAGAAAGTGGTACACCATAACATTATTGTGCACATGGTGCACCCAAGATCTACTCTATATTAAATATCATAATTGAAAGTAATATTTAACAAATCCGCATAATAATATCATATTACCATCAACTAGTTGCCTCTGCCAAATTTTAATAGTTTTATATATTTTTATATGGTTGTTTTGGTATTAAATAAGCTTTTTAGGAAAAAAAATCATTGAATCGAAATTAACGGATAACCTGATGACCCGATGGAGGATTGAGCCGGCTAGCATTCAAGTGGCTCCAAAATATGTGGCGCAACGCAATTCGACCAGAATTTTCACGTTGGCCCAACTATGTTGCGCTAGTCCGATCAAATCATTCTGATAGCCCTAATTTTACTATTGAAAACCACACTTATATATGACATTACAGCAGTATTTATGTTACTATTTTTCATCCAATAGCATAGTTCGATCGTGATAAATAGTGGAAAGTTGTATCTTGAAATAATTGATTTAGTTAGTATAGGACCATAACAAATCAACTCTTGACTCAATTTAACTAATTCTCTCTATCGAGTTCTTTGTCAAATCTCTTATTTCTTATTTCTTATATACTAAAAGAGAAACCACTTGGACAAGTGTCATTCTCTTAGAAATTTTGGGACAAGTGTCATTCTCTTAGAATTTTGAGAATAAAAACTAATACTTAATATTTATATTTTCAAAATTTCTATTTTTATTATTTAAATATTCAAATGTTTAAATTCAATTTTGTCATGATTTACATAGTATATCATAAATTTGATACAATTGTTAGTTATAATTTTTTTAATGATTTACTAATTCAACTTTTATTAATATATCACAATTTTATAAGATAAATTATTTTATCAAAAAGTGCATGATTAAAAATTGACATCATTGCACGCGTGATTAAAAAAACATATACCTAAATTATAAAAATTATGTCAGGGATTAATTTTACAATTACAAAATATTCTAAAATATAATATAACAATAGAATAATTTAAAAAATCTTGAAGGAAAATTTATTCAAATTAGTGACCACATAGTAATGAATTTGGCATTATTAATAATGCAATACTTACTGAATGTCTTGCTCAAAAGAAAAATATATGAAAGCAACTCAAGATTATTAATTACTCATTTATATATAATTTTGAATTGTATAACTATGATTAGTGAATATATTCGACGAGTCTTCTATTTACTTGATTTTTAGATAATTCTCAAGACTTGATAATCTGAATTCTTTTAGAGATATTTTATACCACAATTATCGTATAATACATATATGATTAATTATAGTTATTGCAAATTTTCTACTTAACTTATGTCTACTATCGCAATCACCTGAAAATATATGGCTTCAAATATACAATAAATTTAGATATTAAACAACTCAAATTTGATCATAATGAACTTATCAAAATTCAAATGACCCTCTGTTTTTTATATGATAAAAGATAAAGAAAATGAAAATGTGTTATTCTGAGAATCATTATAATATCTCAAAATTATAGGATTAAAATAATTTTAAAACCATTTGAATTAAAAAAGAAATCAAATTTCATAATTTACATTTATAATTGTTTAAGTTTTAATGTTTTTTCATTTTTTAAAAACATAAATATATTTGTAAATTAAAAATATTTTAAAAAATAAAACAAAATTTAAAGAGACCCGTCAAAAAATTCACGGGTACTGTACTAGTACATTATTATTTTGTAACACTCATAAAACGATTGTTTTATGCAAACGAAGATGACGACCAACACTGTTCCAGTAGCACCGATTCACAAGCGACTACTTAGACCATCTTTATCCATGCCCTCCAAGGACAAGGGCATGGCTAGATGGCAAAAATTGGAGTTAAAAAGAAAAGCAAAATTAATCAATCATTGATGACCTAGGTTGTGGATGGGGTTGGTCAACCAACCTAGTCTACAACCCAACCCCCTTCCACAACCTGCCACATGTTGGTACCTCATTTGTTGTTTAAAAATTATTTATTGGATATAATTTTAATAATAAATAAATAATATAATTTTTATTTTATAAAAATTAAAAAATAATCAAAATTCTTATTTTTTTTTTCTCTACGAGTAGAATCTAATGTTGATATATTTTGAATTAAAATTTAAGGCTATTTATTTTATTCTTTTTATAAATAGTTGGCTATTCTGGACCGGTCCGATGAGCTAAATCCCCTGCGGACCCTGGACCGATCCGATAATCTTAGTATATTATAGGAAAATATCACGGGCCGGACGAATATATCTAGGACTAACTAAATTTTGGCCTGACCTGGACCGATCTAAAATATGATGTTAGCCCGACTGACCCCACCTGACCGGGTCGGGCCGGCCAAATTTTGGTCCCTCTATAAATAGAGCCTAATGTATTCTATTTCCTCACATAATTTCTATCATTTCATATCATGGATCCAAACCATCCAAATTATTTTTCCTGCTCTCAAAATTATCCAAACTCTCTAGATTATCCAAATTTTGAATCTTTTATAAATTCTGAAGATTTCCAAAACTCTCAATATCATCAAACCTCTCAATTTTGTAGCTTAATTTATTTTTTTCGATTTCGTAATTCAACTTTTGCAATTTTAATTTTGTTATTATTTTAGCATGTTATTTTAAACGTACCGGAAAAACAAAATCGACTTATTGTAATTACGGAATTCAAATATTTTTTTTATTCTTGAAATATATTAGAAAAAGCGCGAAAAATAATATGCAATTATTAAACCATATCAAAAATATTAATTTTATTGGAAAATAAGATCTGTATTTGGATAAAAGAAATTAATATATATTAAAATGTTGAGTTGGGTTGGGTTGGGTTGGATTGTTGATAAAATATGAAAATGTATTTTTAAGATTGTGCAATAAGTTGTGTATGTGGAAGAGAGAGAAATGAATATTTTATTAATAGGTTGGATTGTGGGAGGTTGTTGATAAAGATGGTCTTAGGGCGGTTGGTCAAACGGACCCAATTTGCATTTGGTCTGCATTTTATTTACCACTGAGTCGACACACAAGACTTTTGGACAGCATTTTATTTACGCATATCCACTGAGTCGACTCACAAGAGCTCCGCATATCAGCTGAATTGGACTGCAAGTGGAAGGGGAAAATGCAGATCCTTCACATCCCATGCTTGGAAGATAATTACTCCTACATGTAATCCCACCAAAATCGCCATTTCGACCCCCCTTATTGTAACAGCATCGCATTACTTCTAATTAAACAATCGATTGCAGGATTGTTGATGAGGCTTCGAAAGAAGCAGCGGTGGTAGACCCCGTGGAGCCTCACAAGATTCTTCGCGTTGCTCAGGAAAACGGCCTTAACCTTAAGCTTGTCCTCACTACTCACCATCACTGGTACTGCTTTTCCCTTTTCTGGGTTACTGTTTCGTTGTAACTTGGGTACTTATCTATCTAGTCGAGTAGAAGTACCCGACTGCGATAATTTACCGTTGATTGATTGATGAAAGGAAATTAGGGGTGTTTGCGATTGCTTTTAAAAAAGTGATTGATGTTAGAGATTTTAAAAAAATCAGTTATGGAAAATCTAGGTAGTGTTTGAAGAAAAAAATGATTTCAAATAATTGAGTAGAGAGAAGCAACAAACTTCTGCTTCGAGCTTTTGCCCTGGAATTTTTTTTTTTTTTTTTTTTTTTAAAGCTGAAGTTGATTTTGCAAGTGATAGCTTCTGCTAAAAAACTAAGCTAATTGGGACTAAACGCTGAAGTTGATTTTGCAAGTGATCACTTCTGCTTAATTTAAGCTAATTGAGGCTAAAAGTTGTAAAGTATAACTTGTTGCTTTTACAATCATATTTTTAGTCACGTCCTAAAAAGCAGGAGCAATCACAAACACTCCCTTAGTTGGACTCTAGAACTAAATGAATGGTGGATTGGCCCATTCCAGGACTACCCGACTTTTTAGATAAGAATTAACCCTATAACTTGTATGGTCCAAAAATCCAAGTTTTGGAAGTATTTCCGTTGAATATGGAATTATAGATATGCAAGTTGCTTGGATGTTGGATAATTACTGCTCTTTATTTAAGATAATATAAGTTTTGTTTATTGTTTCTTAACTCTTCTTTCCATCTAATTTTCTTCAGTGCATTTCTTTAAGCAAACATTACAGGTACATTTAACTAGTAGTTTCATGTGTTGGATAACTGAAGGGTATGTTTCGTTTATGACTGGCTGGAGGTGTGTGGGACAAATTTGTCCTCGAAAATTCTAGGATATCCGATTCCTAAATCTTATGCATGTTTTAGGATTAAATATGGTAGGATTTATATAGTATGACGTTTAGTATAAAAAGGTGTTAGAAAGTTGTTTTCTAATGATTGTATGATAGGTAATGATTAAGGTAGTTATTGAAATTTGTAAGATAATTGAGTGAGAAGATAGAAAGAGAAGGGAGAGAGAGAAAGTATGTATAACTTTTTGAAATAAAAGGTAGAGTATGATTCTCTCAACCTGAAAAATACGTCCTAGAACAAACGCATGATTGGATTGGCACAACCTCTATCCGTGTAGACTGATCCATAAACAATCATAATTTCACTCATTTCCTACCTTAATTTTCCATCCAAGGTGCAGGTTTATTTTGCTTTCTTATTCATACGTTTATCATAAAATAATAAAATGGAAACTACGAAAAGAAAATATCATGACATGACCTAATTAAGTAATAGAGGTCTTGTTTAAATTAGGCTTCTTTTATAGTGAGTTTAGTTGGTAACTTTCATGGTTTCAAATCCAAATGAATTCTATGCTAGTATTAATAGAGACGAAATGCATATATTTGTGCTTTTAACATTTGTGATAATAGATTTCTGTACTTTGTGAGATGAAAAATGGAAGTTCAGTAATTGACTAAAGTATTAAATCTGTATTGTGACAGATGTTGGTGTGAAGATTTATTTTTCATACAATGCCTAATATCTTAATCATTGCTATGTTTCTCTTCAACTGCTAATTAGTCCATATGTGGATGATATGTTCCTCTCTAATTTAACTTTTGGATTGATTGCATGTATTAAAAAAATTTAGTTATTTTTAATGTAGATAAGTTTAGGTTGAATCACAAACAGAATCATAACTATTAGTATTTTTTCTTGAAATGTAGCTCAACTTTTAAATTCGGGTGACTGAAGAAAATCCTGTTTTTTTATTTTTTGTAAGTCGCTAGTCATTTTTTGGTGACGAATTGCTGGTGTGCCAGGCAATATTACCGCGTATACCTTATGTGATTGTTATTCCAAATAATATTATGAGCTTCTCTTTTCACCATTTCAATCAGGATTTTCTTTATGGCGGCACCCCCTCAAATATCTCATCGAACCTGTTATATGCATATACACACAATATAATGGTAGATACATAAGTTGAATTTGCCTCCTCAAATTCCAAGAACTTAGATAATTTCCGAAACAAAAAATTTCTACGTCGCTAATAGAGAATTCTTGCTCCGTCTATACATAGAATAATACTAGTATTTTCTTTATGCATCTCTCTTCGGATGTCACTTTGGCTAGATATACCCTTTGTTACTAAACCCCTCTTTTGTTGATTTTTTTAAAACGGTCACTGTCATATGCTTTTAGATGCAATTCCAATGATGTCGGCTAGATCAACTTTTATTTGATATTGCATGGACAGTAAATGGTATATTAGAATTTACTGGACATGGTTTTACCATTCAATGACTGGACCAACGTTACCTGTGCATGGCAGGGATCATGCTGGTGGCAATGACAAAATGAGGCAGTTGGTGCCTGAAATCAAGATTTTTGGTGGTTCTCTTGATAACGTGCAAGGCTGCACTAACAAAGTTGAAAATGGTGATAAGTTATCTCTTGGGAGTGATATCAATATCTTGTCTCTCCATACACCGTGGTATGTTGTGGATGCCTTGTCCATTTAGTTGGTACTCATGTCATTCAGCTGAAATGTTTATCATTACTTCAATCTTCGTCTCTTGTGTTTTTATCAATTTTGCATTGATCGGTTATGCCGGAGCATGCACACAATCATCTCTATTTTGCTAATTTGTTGCTCAATCTTCGTTTGAAAGTTTATTTGTATGTTGTTTAGGGTGAGAGCTAACTGATGCACACATTTAGGAGTTGAAGTTCTTGGCAGAATTAAATTTGCCCCAATTTAAGAATATTCCTTTTTTCAGATTGAATTTTTTTTTTTCCCCCTTGTGAAGTGTTGGTGGTTCTAATGGATTGATGATAGTGGATTTAATTGCTATTCTTGTATATTCCCTCTGATTTCAGCCACACAAAAGGTCATATAAGTTACTATGTCACGGGCAAAGAAGGAGAGGATTCCGCTGTCTTTACCGGTGACACTTTGGTGAGCCAAAATCGCTTCTAGTATTTGGTTAAATCACTATATCTTAACATTATTCAAGCGAACAAATTGTTAAAAGGAAAATTTGGATAACTTTATGTAGTCCATTAGAGTATAGTAGCCATTGTGTGAGCCTGCATTTTGTTTATGTTTTGGAGGCTAATTTTTTGAAGAAATTAATCAAATTTCCCCGATGTCAAAATATTGTGGCTCAATGGAGCTTCTTGTTACTTCGGTTCTCAAGTAGTATGGAATAATGAGGTGCATTATTCTCAATATTGTCTTTCTGTATCACAATTTATTTAATTGAGAGAGATTAGTAGTGATATCTCTTCGTTTCCCTGGTGATCAACCTGCAGTTCATTGCTGGCTGTGGGAAGTTTTTCGAAGGCACTGCTGAGCAAATGTATCAATCACTATGTAATACGCTAGGTTCCTTGCCGAAGCCAACAAAAGTCTATTGCGGTCATGAGGTAATATATGTGTTAATGGTCATGCGTACTCCCGTATTCTCCTGTATTTTTATGTGTACCCCAAAAGCATAGAATGGCTAGTGCCTTCTATCTTGAGGAATTCATGCTTAGATTGGTTACTTTTATGCGAAAAGATGAGTTGGTTTTCGTACTACTGGGTTGGTTTTTTTTTTTAAATCCTAACCCTAAAAAGCAAACGAGTCGCAGACTAAGCATAGCAATTATGTCAAAACAAAAGATCAATTGAATTTTTATTCAACCCTATATAATTAGTTTGATTGGCTTATGTTTAGATAAATGCACTTATAGATTTGGGTTGCTCTAGTAATTATTGCTCATGACATTGTATTTAAAGGGTGTTTTCTCTTACTTTTTTCAAGTGTTTTTTAGCTTTGGACTGTAAAAAGTTGTTTCGAGTGTTTTAAGAATGCAACTTCTGCTTTTTAAGGAGGACAGTTTTAAAAGCTACTTACATACACTGGAACATTTAAATTTATTAAAAAACACTTTTATTCTCATACACTACCTATTATTATAATCAAGTTTACCAAAATCTGTGCTTTTAATCACTTCTTTAGAAGTTGAAAGGAAAAAACACTTCAAGGGACTCTAGTATCGCTTGTACATGGAATTAATCTTAGCTTCACTAAATGCCATGGTTAAACTTACGCATTTGTCGACTTCATGAATTACTTATATGATCGTGATATAAACAGGAAATGGATAGTATTTATGTGCGTAGAATGCAAATGGAAAACAGTGAGAAGTCTAAAGATTATATGCTGTCATGCTTCTTGTGTTTTTCTTTTCACTTTTAAATTCTATACTATATATATAAAACAATGCATATTAATAGGTTCCGGAATTTCTATATACAATCATTCATAATTGATTCTTTGACAGCATCAGTCTGATATAATTAACCTAGTTTTGTAATTTCCCAAGTTTTCTATGTGTCGAGGATAAAAATCTTTCGTCCAATCTCCCCATTCTTAATATAACTTTGATTAGGTGTTGATAACGCCCTAGTTGAGATATAGTTGAGCTAAAATACGGTGAACTGCATATGTGGATTGGTCAGATCCATATAACGACCTTCAGCTTGCAGTTTTACCTCAATTTTTTTTCTAACAAAAATCTTGTTGGACTCGTCATATACACTTCTTCAATATTACCATGCAAAAAAAGGGATTTACAATTGATTGACAATCTCCCAACGTAAACATTGTCGATGTTAAATTAAAAGACTTCAATACTTGCATTTGTATGTGTATAATTCAATTCTTACATCTGCATACGCGTGTCAATCAAGAGCTGTCAATTATTCAATATACGGTATCTGTTTGGTTCTCCTTTTAATAAATCCATGACACTGGTTTATTGGTTGTACTGTTAAAGTAATGCTTTATCTGTTATTTCGGATCTTAACTTCTTTTTTCCGATAATTTACTTTTTACTTGGCCTATCTCAATTCACATTATCAAAGGGAATGCCGAGTGCCAGCTGTCGAGACTTTTGACTTTGCGGCCATGCTTCATGATGATTCTATTAAAAGTAAAATGTCGAAGCCTTGGGGATGCGTAATGCGTCTACAAAATTATTTCACTGAATGTACTCCTTTCAAATCGAGGAATGTATCAGTGCTAATGTCCTGTCCAAGAAATTATAATTACTGTTTTTCTGAACCAACGAGTTTATAGTCCTAATGATCATAATATGAAGTCTCCTTTAGTTATTTATTGAGCACTCATTGATTTTGTTGCACATTTTTATTTCACCCTATGGAATACTCCTCATATATGCTGTAAAACTTGAAGCCCCATTTCACGTTTTCGTTGACATGGCAGTGCTTTTCTTTTGTACCACTGGTGTGTTATTCGGATGAGAGAAGTTACCGACTAACTTTAAATTGGGGCAGTATACAGTGAAGAACTTGCAATTTGCAGCGACTGTGGAACCAGATAACGCAAAGATATCGCAAAAATTATCATGGGCTGAACAGAAGAGAAAGTCAGGCCTTCCAACCGTACCATCAACTATCGAAGAGGAACTGGAGACTAACCCATTCATGCGTGTTGATCTACCAGAGGTTCAGGTACCGTATACAGCATTACTAGAATACACGGTTTGATGCTACTACAAATGCAATGATTTTATCTTTTTTATTTCTTATGGATTGTTTGATGCTACTACAAATGCAATGATTTTATCTTTTTTTTTTCTTTATCCATCCATAAGAAATAGAATAAGAAAAACAAAAGAAAGTGATTGAACAAAATACATTTTGTGATGGACGAAAAGTTGATTGTGCAGGAGAAAGTTGGGTGCAAGTCGCCGGTAGAGGCGTTGCAGAAAATACGGCAGCTAAAGGATAACTGGAGAGGATGAAGTACAAAGTACATCATATGTTTTAGCTCATGTTACAATATTTCAGGTTCATGCCAGTTGTCTGAAGATGCTGTGTTATACGGTATTTCATGTTTGTATTTGAACTATGATATGAATCAAGACAAAGTTAACTATCAATCTATCTGTATAGGGCTTGAAACATTTCCGATATATTGTTGCCAAGAATCGAGCAAGTTTGGCTTCAACCGCTGACATGAAGTTCAAAATCGAAATTTTGGTTATCCTAAACCATACGATATTTGATAAACCCCTAAGGGCATGTTTGGTATTCTAGTTAAGGCCCAGATTGCTTACAAATCAGACCTTAAATGGTTGTTTGGTAGCCAAGTTGGGTAATGTCTTGGGCTCTAGATTAGATTCAGTCCGTCCTTAATTTACTGTTTCTCTTCATACTGCTAATCACGCAAATTCACCGAGATGCCTAGACGGGGAATGCACAATGTCACCGATCAAGTAGTGTCACCGATTACCTACTTGAGAAGACCAACATACCCTCCATCCATCGGTTTCCACTCCCATTTTCACTTTTCCTTTTCATCAGTCCCCGACTCCCCATTTCCGCTTTCATTTTCATCGTCCTCCAATCTGAGAACAGGGCAAGGATTTCTCTCTCATTCTGGATTTTCTCGTCTCACAAGAAGCCCAACCTTGCGACCTGGTTTATTCGGCAGCTCTGGGATTTAACACTTGCAGATACAGGATTAAAAGTAATCATCGTGTGTACTTATATTTTATTGTTTCCAAACTCATGGATTCTCGGTTTAGAAGATTGTTAGACGACGCACACCATTAGCACAAGACTTCGGTCGCCGGAAGTTTCTCTAAACTCGTTGTTGAACAGTGCTTTAATATCTTCTCAAACCCTAGTCTAAGTGTAAAGAGAAGAGGAACATCGTGCATTGATCATTTGATTGTGGGTTGTTTTTAGTTTTTTTATGACTGAGCGATGGATATGGAAAAAGCAACAACTTAATCTTGAACTTAATCAGAGGTACCAAACACTCGATTTATGATATTAAATGTTTATATCTTATATACCAAACACAAAAATACAATATAAATCATCCCTTATCTATAATACATATCTTAGTTTAACTATCTTGCTATATTCTAACATACCTACCAAACGAGCCCTAATTAAGTGAGAAGTATAATGTTTAGTGATTAGGTTTAATGATAAACTAATGTTGTTTTCATTTAATTAGGGGTTCGTACAAACATGTATGTAGTTGGACGGACAAAATTCTGAGTTTGGGCTCTACGTCAGCACTTGAAGCTCAAACCTTGCTCGAGTGCATTGAATTGGAAAAATTATAAAGGTTGCGCATTTTTACATTACAATGAAAATGTCATATTGTTTTAATAACAAATTTCGTGTATAAAATGTATAAACACGAAAAAGATGTACAAAATTCAATATTCGGATCAAATGAGTAAATTTACAATTTTGTGGATCCTATCTCTAGTTATCCTCTGATTCTTCTCTTCGATTGATTGATGTCGGAGTTAACCTTGATTTTCCCCGGTTTTGGACTTTGACTTGAGTAACGTTAATTCAAAGGCTTGTGAGCTTGATTTTGAATTAAACAATACTTTTGATTCAATATGCGAAGAACGTCTTTGGAGATCTTGACGAACGACGAAGAACACCTTCGTAGTTTTGACTTGAAACGCCGATCGGAGGGGCTTAGCACCTTGCTCTCGGATCAAACGTTGAAAATCTTGAGATTGACTTTGTAACGCCTTGAAAAAATCTCAAGATTGGCTTCGTAATGCCGGATTGTAATACCGGATTGGCTTTGTACCGCCTTAAGCTCAAGATTGATTTTGTACCACCTTTCTTGAGCTTGTCTTATTGATTTTCTCGAAGAACGTCTGACACGTCGGTTTCTAACCTAGTGTTCCGCAAGTGTACGGATGTAGGTGTAGTACTATTGTCAAGGTCGATCCCACAAGGAATAGTTTTAGGTAGTTCGATACCTTAATACTCTAGGAATGTCCTAACTACATACTAAGTTTCAAAAGTTGATTTTAACAAGAATTAAGGAATTCAACTAATAACTGGCAAACAAAGAGAACTAACAATCAATGAGAAAAGGGTATCCTAGGCTTCGATTTCAGGATATTACTTCAATGTTGAATATAATTAACCTATTAATTTACCAATTCTAATGTTTATTAGGCGGCGCGACAATAATCTAATCCTTTTCTCGAAGCGATTAAACCGTTGATTAATTAAGCTAATTACCCTCTCGAGTCAATTAAACCTAATAACTCCCAAACGATCCTAAGCCACGGCCTACACAGTCATAGACAATTGCGCTCTATGTTCTAAGTCTGATAACGATTCCCTCTTCTCGAAGCGGAATTGCTAAACTAAATTACTAAATCTAGGTGATCAAGCTAAATTCAGTTATAAGCACAAACATAGAGATAAACACATAAAGAAAAGAATAAATAGATTAAATCATAATCAAACCATTGTTTTAAAAAATCCATACTTTCTAACCCTAGGACGCGAATAGCTTAGCTACTCATGCCTAGCAATAATCCAGTACAAAATTCTATGAAAAACATTGTAAAAGATAAAACTAAGAAAGAACGACTAAACCTGGATGACTCCGTCTCGATGATCTTCGTCTTCTTTGTCCTCCAAGATGTCTTCTAGGTAGAATGATGTAATTGATGTAATTCCCCTGATTCCTAGAGCTTGGGGTCCTTTTTATAGAGTTGGGGACGAATCTTGGGGAAGATAGGATCAAAATCCTATTAAAATTAGGAAATCCTCGCAGAAAAACCCTTCTGACACGGCCGTGTTGGCCTTGCGACGCGGCCGCGTCCGCTTTTCCCGGGCAGATTTTTTGGTCTGACTTCCAAGCCATTTTTTAGGGTCTTTCGGTCGTTTTTGGGATTTGTCTATTTCAGGCAAAGTTGTAGCCCTTGGAATCAGCTTTCTAACGCCACCAATTATACCTCAATCGAAGTTGTAAATATCAATATATGACCAAAATACTAGAGGTGTGTCAAGCTGACAGAAAACTTCACTTTCGGGACACATTATGACGCGGCCGTGTTGTTTATTGACGCGGCCGTGTTGGTTGGCAGTGCATTTTTACATGTTCTAGGCCACTTTTGACACGGCCGTGTCCATATTTGACGCGGCTGTATTGGCCCTTTGACTCCTTTAACTCCCTTTTATCCGTTTTAACCCTATTTGACTTGTTTCTTCTTCGAACTTCATCCAAATGGAATAAAAATACCTAATTAACTTCAAAACAAGTCGAAACACGTCAAATGACCCAAATATTATTAATATAAATAATTGCCGGTCAAATATGCACGTAAATGATATAAAATATGATTCTAAATCGACCTAAATACATGCATAAGTAACGTGTTATCAACGTCGAAGAACACCGAAGAACGTTGAAATTCCTTTGTACTGGAATTCTTCGCTTGATTCTTGACTTGCGTTCTTGTGATTTTTGGTGGAGAATGAGGCCCTATTTATAGTTGTAGGATGGGAAAATCCTAACGGGCTTGAGTCTGAATGGAGCGATACGATTGGTCCTCCATAATATCATTATCCATAAGATAATTATTAAATTAATTGTATTTAATTTAATAATTACTGCAACAACTTGACACATGGAGCATTCTGATTGGTCCACCATGACTTGATGTTTATCCTCATCTTCTTGGATAATTACTAAATTAAATTAATTTAATTTAGTAATATCTGCATCATCTTGACACGTGGCGGCTTTCCATTGGTCAATAAAATATATAGTAAATCACCAATTAAATTGACTATTTAACTTAGGAATTTTATTTATCCAATTCCTAATATTAAAAATAATCAATAAAAAATTAATTTTCAACATATATTTTACTACGTGGCACATTTTAATTGGATACAAAATTTGCGTATCAACAAATGCCCCCTCGAGACTTGTTCATGGACGATGTGTCTTGGAGTGGATAAGTCTCGAACTGATTTTCGGAGTTCTTCTGGACATATCGATATTTTTATACTCGCATCAAAGAGTTCTTGAATTTGGACTTGGATTTGGACTTGTAGATAGGTTATACTCGTATCAAGGAGTTCTTCATTTGGACTTGAATTTGGATTCGTAGATAGTTTATACTCGTATCAAGGAGTTCTTCGGTTGGACTTGAATTTGGATTCGTAGATAGTTTATACTCGTATCAAGGAGTTCTTCATTTGAATTTGGATTTATCGATAGTTTATACTCATATCAAAGAGTTCTTGATTTAAATTTGACTTGTAGACCTTTTAAGCTCGTGCCAAGGAGCCTCGAACTTGAATTTGAAACTTGTTGGTAGTTTATACTCATACCAATGAGTTCTTGAATTTGAATTTGACTTGTAGACCTTTTAACCTCGTGCCAAGGAGCCTCGAACTTGAATTTGAAACTTGTTGATTCTTGAATTTGGAAGTTGAATCTTCAACATTTTGGGCTTCGACGGATTTGACATATTTGACTTGGAGGAGTGGATTTATCTGAAGTTGGGTTTGACAACCCAATTTGACGAAATCAGATAACTTGATACCCTTGGAGTTTGGATCCTTAAACTCGGAGCAACTTAGGAGAGGGAAACACAATATATGTATGAGTGAACTTAGAATATTTCTAAGCTGCCTACGTACCTCGGTGAGAGGGATCAAGTCATAACGTAGTTCAAGTTGCCACTTTCTGTTTTGTTTCTGGGGGGGTGCCGTGCACAGTTTATACTCAAGCGGGTCAGGAGTGACTATTCTTTAACCACTTTAGCCAAAGTGGGGTAAGTTAGTATTTTAACCACATACTTTACCTTTGGTGGTCGCCGTGCACAGTTTATCCTCATGCGGGCCAGGAGGTTTTCTTTTTTTCTTTTCTTTTTCTTTTTCTTTTTGTTTTTTTTTTTTTGTTTTTTTGTTTTGTTTTTTTTTTTTTGGCATCAGGCTCAAGTGAATTTCAAGAACTCCCCGTTTGAGGGACCGATTCGTACACCATGTTTAAGCTCAAGTAGGGTCTTTTCAACATCTTCCTCTTCTACATGTCTATCTTTGTATTTGCTTCCTTGTTTGTCTGTCATGTAGCATGGGGTGTCACCAAGGTTATTATCTTCCAAGATAGTTGTTATGTTTGTTGTTGCATTGCCTTCATCTAACACTATTTTCCCTTGTCGGGCTAACTGCATGACCTTGTCCTTGAATATGAAGCAATCTTGGATTGGATGGCCTACCAAGCGATGGTACTTGCAGTATTTTGGGTCATCAATTTGTCCAGCTTCTTCAGGCCTCTTCATTTCTGGCAACTCGATGAGATCTTCTTTGATCAAATCATCGAATATTCCAGAGACATCGGAGTGCAAGAACGGATAAGTCCTTTGCTGTTTCTCCTTCAAAATTGATTTCCTTTGCTCTTTGTCTTGAGGGATATTCTTTTCCGTGGCATCGTTGCTTCTTCGGAATTTGACGCACTAACAACCATGGAGTCTCTATTTTGATTTTTGGCGAAAGACTTGCCCTCATTGTTGAACTTCTGAGACTCGTGAATTGGGGGTCCATCGACTCCAACTTCAGCCATGCTTAGCTCCATATCGTGGGCTCGAGTAGCTAATTCTTCGAATGTGTATGGTCGAATTCCTTGGAGAATATAACGAAGACCCCACTGCATCCCTTGTATGCACATCTCAATCGCGAAAGCTTCAGATAGACGATCTTTGCAATTGAGGCTCAGATTCCTCCATCGGTTAATGTAGTCAACTACAGCCTCCTGTTTCCATTGGCGCGTGTGAGTCAGTTCAATCATGCTGACGGTCCTCCGAGTGCTATAGAAGCGATTGAGGAACTCTTGCTCTAGTTGATCCCAACTATCAATTGAGCTAGCATCCAGATCAGTGTACCAATCGAACGCGTTGCCTTTGAGTGATCTAACAAACTGCTTCACTAAGTGGTCACCATAAGTTCCAGCATCGTTGCACGTCTCAATGAAGTGTGCCACATGTTGTTTGGGATTGCCCTTGCCATCAAACTGTTGGAACTTAGGTGGCGGGTAACCCATCGACATCTTCAAATTGTCAATTCGTTGTGTATATGGCTTTGTATTGGTGAAAGAGGACTTCGAGTATCCATCTAACTTCTCCTTGATCGTTCCCCTAATGAGCTCCTTCAGTTGGTCAATGGGGATCAAACCTTCAGCAAACACTTGGATCTCTTTTAAAGACTTTTCTTTGTGAATAGAATCCCGTCTTTCAGATGTTTCGACTTCGCCTTCATCTTCAGTTGATTCTTTCTCAGGAGCACAACTTGTATCAGCATAGTCAATTTTGCTCATCAACTTTTCAATCTTAGAATCTTGTTCTTGGACATGTCTTGTAAGTACTCCAATGGCCTTAGTCAAACTTGCAAGTTGTTCTTCGAGATTTGAAGCATTTGTTGTCATGACTTGAGCTACTTCTGAACTTGATGAGGAACGAGGAGTAGAGCACGCAGGGTCGTCTTCCTCATTTGCGGTGTTAATGGCAAGCTGCTTCGGATCCTTTTCGACAACTTCAAGAGATGACGATTGTGATTGCAGTGCCTTGGACATGCTTCTTGTGATGACCCCAACAATGGTACTTGGAGCACTTGAAGACTTGGAGGAATTTATCTTGACCGTCAGAGCCTTTTGAGTGGCCATTGCTAAGCTTCGAGGGTCTTTGTCAAAGAGATAGATGAGAGGTAGAGATTGTCCCACTGGGCGTGCCAAATTTGTAATAACAAATTTCGTGTATAAAATGTATAAACACGAAAAAGATGTACAAAATTCAATATTCGGATCAAATGAATAAATTTACAATTTTGTGGATCCTATCTCTAGTTATCCTCTGATTCTTCTCTTCGATTGATTGATGTCGGAGTTAACCTTGATTTTTCCTGGTTTTGGACTTTGACTTGAGTAACGTTAATTCAAAGGCTTGTGAGCTTGATTTTGAATTAAACAATACTTTTGATTCAATATGCGAAGAACGTCTTTGGAGATCTTGACGAATGACGAAGAACACCTTCGAAGTTTTGACTTGAAACTCCGATCGGAGGGGCTTAGCACCTTGATCTCGGATCAAACGTTGAAAATCTTGAGATTGACTTTGCCTTGAAAAAATCTCAAGATTGGCTTCGTAATGCCGGATTGTAATACCGGATTGGCTTTGTACCGCCTTAAGCTCAAGATTGATTTTGTACCACCTTTCTTGAGCTTGTCTTGTTGTTGATTTTCTCGAAGAACGTCGAAGAACACCGAAGAACGTTGAAATTCCTTTGTACCGGAATTCTTCGCTTGATTCTTGACTTGCGTTCTTGTGATTTTTGGTGGAGAATGAGGCCCTATTTATAGTTGTAGGATGGGAAAACCCTAACGGGCTTGAGTCTGAATGGAGCGATACGATTGGTCCTCCATAATATCATTATCCATAAGATAATTATTAAATTAATTGTATTTAATTTAATAATTACTGCAACAACTTGACACATGGAGCATTCTGATTGGTCCACCATGACTTGATGTTTATCCTCATCTTCTTGGATAATTACTAATTTAATTTAATTTAATTTAGTAATATCTGCATCATCTTGACACGTGGCGGCTTTCCATTGGTCAATAAAATATATAGTAAATCACCAATTAAATTGACTATTTAACTTAGGAATTTTATTTATCCAATTCCTAATATTAAAAATAATCAATAAAAAATTGATTTTCAACATATATTTTACTACGTGACACATTTTAATTGGATACGAAATTTGCGTATCAACAATTGTATATGGTAATTAACCAAAATTTCAAGAATTTTTACGTAATTAGCTCATGGGGATTTATGATATGAAGTTTTGAAATAAGAGTATGTTCAGATATTGAAGTTCCGAGTTAATGACGGCAAATGTAAGTAAGCTGTATAAGGTACAAATTTTAAAATTTACAATAAAATGTAGCATAATTAAGATAAAGTCGAAAATTTAAAATTTACAATAAAATGTAGCATAATTAAGATAAAATCGGGAATAAATAAAGCAGTGGAAAGCTTAGTTAAAGCATTTTAAGTATGCATGTTTAAGCGTAAACTTTGGTGATGATCCGATCAGCTTAAAGTGTGAAGATTGTCCAAATAACAGTTTTGGAACCTAGCGCGTGCAAACAAGGACGAAAATGCCGGTATTTAAATTTTGTGAAAATATTGGTGTGTGTGTGTATTTTTTTTTTTTAAATAATTGGAAAATGTTAAAAATTGAAATGTTTAACATGATATTTTGTAGATTGTTATACATAACTTCAATACACATTTATCTTTTTTTTTTTTTTTTTTAATACAAATTGACATGTTTACAACTTATTTATAAATATTAAATAAATATTTTATGGGGCCCTACTACTCTTTTATTCCTAAAATATATGATCTTTATCTCCAAAAAGTTCAACATTAGCAAATGAACGTCGATATGCTACACCATCAACTTCCTGTCATTTCACATAAAAAAAGTTGAAATTAACCAAAAAAATTTGAAATTAATTGATATTTTCGTTATATAACAAGTTAACAACAAAATGCACATTATGTAAATCGAAATCGATATTTACCCATTTTTTTGTCGAAATTTTAATAAAAAATTAATAAAAATACATTGCACCCCTCATTTTATTTTGGAAGATGAAAAATCGAAATTTGGGCGAATTTGCGATTTTTCAATTCTTGCTTGCAAATGAACACCACCTATCCAAGGTTAAATGGAAATTCATAAATACACACTGGATTAACGTTGGGTCTTATTTGGTTTAAAGCTGCGAATATATTAAACTCATCATTCAATAATTTGCAATAAATTGTCTCGACTAATATGGTGTGATAATTTATATGCAGATTCAATCTAATTTTTTGCTACAGTATTTAAATACCATATTTTATATTTCAGATTCAAAATTAAACAAAGTTAGTATATGAGGGATAGACGGTGGAAAGGTAGCAACTCATTGACAAGTTTTGCGGTGGTAGACAAAGAGACCGGCGGCGTTGATGGTGGCGCTGCTCAAGGAATTTTGATTAGAATATTCTGTCTATATTAGAAAAGAAAAGAATATTCTTTCTATATTAATTAATATTCATTTTATAGTCAAGAGTGTTGGGCGATGTTGTAGATTTACCGGTCAAATTAAAAGCTGATCATAATATACTAACCTAAACTCCAACCCTTTTAACTATTCAGTTCAACACTCGATAGAAGCACGACTCATTCGGAATACGGATTAACCTATTTTGAACTAGAAAAACATTAATTTATATAAAAACTTCAAGGTTTAGATGAAAATGTAGAATTATAAATTTACCAGTTACATATTCGAAGCGTAAATTATTAACTGAATTTACGTTTTTTCCAACCTTATTAGAATAAAATTATATCTATATATATATAATAACAAAATGTATTGTTACCACAATTGGAAAATAAGGCATTTTCCCGCTCATTTTCTGTTTCTATTATTGGAAATCAAATCTGGAATATATCTTATGTAACTGTTTTCCGACTTATGATGTAAAATACTGCAGGAAAAAAAAAAAACTATTCTAAATGGCTTATGTAAAATCTGTTGTGATATAATTTCTTGAAGATAACTTTCCGATATGAATCCATATTAAAAAATGAAATCCATGGCCAAATTTCTAAGCACAAATTTAGGGATATCAGTAACAGAAATAAACCCTAATTTGTGACCTATAAATATCGAAACATTAAGATACATAATCATTCAATAATTGCTGCATATTATTTTCTCTTACGTATTCAAAAGGCTGTAAGTTTAAATTACATCTTTATAGTCATATTGATTTATAATCTTGCATTGCATCATCTTAGTTCTGATGATCTGTTCTCCCTAGCATTCCATTAGTTCTGCTGAAATGTTATCTGTATCATTTCATTATTTGTGTACGGTACTTCGTTATGCCTTCTCCGTACTTTGGCGATGTTGTAACAGATCCTGAGTTGCTGTAAATTTAGCAAACAAAAAAACCAATCAATTCAACCATGCATAATAAGAGTAATACTTTTTAAACGTTTTTTCCAAATAAAATCTAGAGATGCATTTAGATCTTTTCATTTTGACTACATAAGTAAACTGTATAATTTGTTTCGATCATAAGTTAATCATAATTTTATATTTATAATGCCATTAAACCTAAAAAGTAAATCGTACATTTTTACTGTTCTGCATTTGTGATGAAATTTCAATTTGCAAACCCATTTGTTCCATTCAGTACATTGGTGTCGAAGAACATATATTGTTCTGCATTTGTGATTAATCTGAGATTAATAAAATATATATAAATATTTATATATATATATATATATATATATATATATATATAACTTGAACATGACCATATTAGTTACCTTATTGTTATTAGCTGTATTCAATGGTATATGTGGTACTTCACCTCAGAATGATCTGACCATACATTCAACTGGTAAACATTGGGGTGTTAAAAGCAGTATGAAAGTTTTATTTAATGATTACCCCTGCAAAATAGAGATTTCATTAAATGAGTTTTCTTGCAAAATAAAGAGATGATGAAAAATTTCTTATGAGACATATTAAACATAATGGATAATCACATACTTACCTTTGGTATACGAATGTCTTTTTCTTTCAGTTCAGATGGCTCCTGTTTTCGCAAAAATCCGTGAGGTCAACGCAACTAAATCTGGCTGGGCACTTAAGTTGAGACTGGTGCGGGCATACAACATTCCCGTGTTTAGGAATCCTGAACAAATTCAAAGTTTTGAATGCGTTTTCAGGGATGTAGAGGTAATCCTTCTACTGTGTATATATATTATTGATAAAGCATGTGTATATGTGTTACTGATGTGCATAATTTTGTTAATTTTTGTGCAAATGTTGAGAGATAGATTATACTAACATAATACTTCAATATTTTTATTAAATAACTGTTGTATTGCACATTTTGATCATTTTATGCATCACTACAGAATTAAAAGACCAGTACACATTTAAATTATAATATTTATTCTATACACATCAGTTTTTATGCATTTAAAATTCAACTATAAATATTTAAATTGATATTAAAATGTTCATAATTGCTATGTAGGGTTCAACTATACGAGGTTCTGCACGAGCACCCCATATGGATAATGTGCGTGCTAAGCTTATTGAGGGCAACCTATACATCATACATAACTTTATGGTGTCAAAGGATGAATTACGCTACAAGACAGCAACACATACTCACAAGTTCTCTTTCTACGGGAAGACTGTTATACGGCAGATCCGTGATCCATCATTTCCAAATAATAGGTTCATCTTTAAGCCATTTGAACAGATTGCTATGTTGAAATCTGCTGATGAGAACCTACTTTTCGGTAAGTAATTTTTTAAAATTCCGTATTAGTTGTTTAGATTGATTAAAATGAACTAACACTAGATGTATTTACTTTTTAAAATGAAGATGTGATTGGAAGATTGGTGGAGATGCACCCACCTAGAAATATGCCTACTGCCGGAGGCGATAAACTGCTCATGGAGGTCGAACTTGAAGACATGAGGTAAAATTTAAAATTATAAATACCAATCAAATAAATTGAAATGACTTAATGATTATATATGATTTGATAAATTTTTCTTGTGTGAAGTGAACGTAGGTTAACGATAACTCTCTGGGAAGAATTTGTGGAAAATGTAATGCCTTTCTACAATGGGCCAACAACTGAACCCGTGGTGATTGTGATGCAGTTTTGTAGACCCAAGGTTTTCAGAGGTAAAATTATATTTGTGTTTTAATGAATCAACAAAACAGATGCAATAATATTGAAAAAATCATACTTATATGATTTACTGTTGTTTATTATATATAGACAATGTGAAGGTTTCGAATACTTACAACTGCACACAGATGTTTGTCAACGCTAACGTTTGGGAGATTAACGAATTTAAGAAACAGTAAGTAACTTTTTTTTTATTCATATATTTGGATTTTTTCCTCTACTGTTAATTCAAAAAAATTATGATTCCAATCTTGATCATCTTATGTAAATTTAAGGATTGGTGTGTCTCCTAATGTATCGAGACCGGTTGCTATCACTCAGTTGTCGGGATCTAGAGCAACACCAGAAAGTGAGTTTGCTTCCGGACGAGCTGTGGTACGTAATCTTCAAGAAATATGTGAAGGAGAGGTATGTACATCAAAAAAAAAATTTAACTCATGAATATTATTAGTTTAGTCATTTTAGCAACAACTTCTAATATGATTCATCAAATTGTTTTGTGCATTGATTCAGGATGGAGTATTTTGGGTTTATTGCACCATTGCAGAGATTGAAAACCCAAAGAATGTTTGGTACATGGCATGTCTAACGTGTCATAGAAAACTGAATTCTGTTGATGCTAAATGGAACTGTAGACATTGTGGCGATGTTGAAGCTAACACTAATTTCAGGCAAGATTTATTCTGTTATTGTTTATTAATCAAACAAATATTTATAATACTGTTGAACCTTAACTTTGAAGTATTTATACAGGTACAAGCTTGAAGTAAGAGTGATAGATGAAACTTATAATGCACTATTCATAGTATGGGATGCTGAGGGTCAAGTTATATTTGGCAAGACAGCTTACGAGCTAAAGACTGAGGATGTGAGTGGTGTTTTATTACGATACATTCAGTTTGTTATTTTATTCTATTATTTATTTTATAATGTAAAAACTAACTTGATTGTTGGATATGCAAAAAACTGCCCCATTAAAGGAGGCTGAACCAGGAGTTCTTGACTACTACGTTGGGAGGTTGGCTGATCGCACTGTCCTATTCAAAGTTGCGAGAAAGACAGATCATGATAGGGGTGCAAGGGTGACTTACTCTGTGACCAAAATAACTGACGATCCTGAACTCTTAGCGAGATTTTGTAGGTCGTATGTTGCGAGTGAGGTAAAAACATATTAAACATGACGTCTTATCAACAAATTTGTAATAAATATGTAAAATGATGTGTTTAATTTTACAACAGGAATCTGATTTGATATCTAAAATGGGGCGGAATGTGAAGGAAAACGATGATGTTTCTTCGGAAGACGAAGTTACTACTCCAGAAAAGAAACTGAAAGGAACTGATGTGGTTGATGATGAGGGAAAGACTCCTACTGAGGATCTGAAAGGAATTGAGATTAATGAAGGTTCGAGTGGAAAGGCACCGGTGGACGATAGTTATCCTGAAGTGGTTGAATTTGGTACAGATGTGAAGGTCAAACGAAAGTTGATAGATGATCTTGATAAGAGCTCATGCAATCGCAAAGCGTTAAAACAAGAGAAGAACTGAAGTATGAAGGGAATCCACTTTGTTTAATGTTTTCAAGTTATTTGAATATTTTGTTAGTTTATCTTTGAGTTCGAACATCCATTGCTGTTATTTGATTCATGCAGTTTATTTATGATTTATGACTAATATTCCTTGATTGAGTATTACTACATTGTGCGTTATTCATCCAAATGATGCGTCCGGCTTGAATACATTGTAGAAGAAATTAGTGTCCTAAATATTTCATAGTTGTTATCAGTCGATATTCCCAATTTCTAAACCATAAATTTATACTTAAGTAATGGGTTGTTTAGTTGCTCAATGCACCACAATTGTATAAAACCAAATATTTCCAAAATAAAATAAATCATTTGCAACAAATATGTATTTTCGTTAATCTCATAATGTTTTATAAATTATTAATCTTTTGGAGAAAATTGTGTTCTGAATATATTGAGTGATTTACTTCATTAACTATACCTAAAACCTAAACCCTAACTTGATACTTTAAGCATGGCATGCTTAGATGCATTGTGATAAACTCCTGTAGAAAAACCAGGTGTTTTTTAAGGTTTCCTATTTTGTTATGCAGCATAAAAGGTTTCCTATTTTGCTATGCAGCATAAAATTACAAGCGTAACGTCTATATTACATCCCTCTTTCACATGGCTAAATATTTAGTTTATTTCAAAACTTAGTCTCTAACTATATGATATGATAAAATAACACCATTACATAGAAATATATGCACTCTGCTAAATCTATATAAATACTTTCACAATTATTAATGATATATATAAACTAAGTAAATCTAATATAATTGTATATTATAAAAATATATGTCAATGTGCCATAGAAACTAATCAAAAAATTATCAAAATAGAACTTTTTACTTATATACATACATATATATATATATATAATATAAGTTGTGAGTATGTTATTATGCCGGATTTTATCAAAACTTAATACCATAATAGATTAGAATTTTTCACTTATATATCGAATATTATTATGTAAAATCTCACCGGAACTTAACAGGATATTATAATTAATATCATTGAAAAATCAATTCTGATATGCCGGAAATTTATTTAAGGAAAAATACTAACTATATGTAAATAATATTAAAAATTGAAACATATTTAAAGTATTTCAATCTCTTAGATATTTATGTGGCAAAAATATTATATCCCTGTGCCATAAAAAAAAAAAATAGGATCGTGCATATAAAAATAATAACATAACATATACAGAAAGATATAACATATTAATATACATAATGTATTTAAGTTATGAAAAAAGAATAATGCAGATAATGAGCATTATATGCATATTAAATCATGTATAATAAATACTCTAACATATCCACAACTTATTTGGTATATATGTTTTTTATATAAAACATATTAACGTATATACACCAGAAAAAGCAACAAAAAAAAAAAAAGAAAAACTCTATCTATATATAAAAACTATTAAAAATTGACACATATTTAAAGTATCTAAATAGATTATATATTTATGCGCATGTGGCGATTATTATATCCCTGGAGAATAACACAAAAAGATAATGGTCGTTCATAAAGATAAAAATAACAGGTATCATATAGAAAGAAAAAATATAACAAATATAAATATAATACTGATAATGAGTATTATATGCATATAAAATCCTGTATAATAAATATTTGAACATATCCACACTTATAAAGTATAGATCTTTTTGATAGAAAACATATAATATTTATAAAAAAAAAAATACTAATTTGATATCTGCATAAAAAAAAAAAAAAAAAAAAAAAAAAAAAAAAAATTCCCTATTTAAGGACTTTGTTGTTTCTGGATCAAACACACCGGAGAAGAAGAGTTGGAGCATAACTACACTGTCTACAAATTGAAGACGTCATATATGGCCATTGAGAATATGGATGATGAGTGAGTTTGTTAATTTGGTTGTTTTCGTAATTATAGTATCTGATATTAACTGATAAATTTGTGGCTGTTTTGTTATCGTAGAGTGATAGTAATCGATGATGTTGATTATCCGTCTTTCACTCTCGAGGTGACAGACAAAATGTTCGAGACAAAACGATTGGTATCGCTATACTTTTTCTCAAATTAATTTATGGGATATTGCACCTCGAACTTTAAGATTTTCTAAATTAAAAAAACTTTTGTTTCTTTAACTTTCCGTAACTTTGGGTTTCATGTTTTCTCAATATCACAGGCGCTACCCAATCTTTTCAATAATGAATTGACTAATTGGGATGATCCTAATGAGGATACTGCTACAATATTTCGTGGGATTCAATATTGGAAAGTTGGAATCATGAAGGATGGGAATTGCTCAGCTGAACTGACTGACTGTGGACAGTTCTTACGGGATAACAACTTAACAAATGGAAGAACCTTCGTACTTGAGATGGATCCTACTGAGAAACTCACTTTTAGGGTCTATGTTTATTGAATATGTTTCCAGTTTCCACTTAGAATTTATTTTCTTATATCCTATTATTTCTATATCTTATTTCATTGTTGATGACTATTATTTCTATTTCAATTTAAATGTCATGCTTATGCTCCTAATTAGGTCATTTAAAAAAAAAAAAAAAAAGTGTGTTCCTATTCTATTTTGTCGTTTTATTTTTTACCTATGTGTGGAGTAAGGTAGTCATCAATTTATCACAAAGAAAAATTGACATAATTAACTTATTATATGTAAATCAAATGAAACATGATGTGTCTTTCATAGTGAATCAGTACGTACATATCATTAATATTGGATAGTAATATGTGAACAAACAAATTTCATTCGTATTCTGGCTGCATTTTGGAAAATGTATATATATATATATATATATATATATATATATATATATTGTTTAACAAATACCAGATATTTATGTATACATATACATAAGATTATATATATAGATATATATATATATATATATATATATATATACTGCACGTGCCTATATATATAGATATGGTAAATAAATATATATATTTAATCCTTAAAAAAAGATACGGGGATTATGAAAAACTAATAAATCTTTTTTGATATCATATAACAACTTGATATCTTTATAGCACAGGGAAGTAACAAAAATATGATTGCATTTCATGAATAATCGTTGTAACTAAATCTGTCAAAATAATCAAATAATATTACTATCTACTATACGTCATATTTGTGTTAGACAAAAAAATGAAACCCTAGAAAGCACAGTCGTTATATATATCTACCCAACAGATAGGAAAATTCTTATTGGCATTATAGAGGCAGAATTTTTTGTTTCACAAATATAGTGCCACCACAATGAAATTTCACCATTATTATCTACATTCAGCAACATTTTAATATCCCTCCATCCACGGATAACGTGTCAATGCATTAACAGTAGAAAACTACTTTGACAGCAAATATACCAACAGTGCAGTTCAAGCAATAGCAAACATGGTGAAAATCTCAGGATCTACAACGATTGGGCGAAAACATTCAACAGATGGTACGTTTTTTACTCTCATAAGTAAAAATATTAATTGATTAGAAGTTATTGGGTGAATATGTACTTATCTTTGGTTTTGTTCTTCTGCTCAGTGTTCTCATGGTTGTTTATTTTTCATCTGTCTTTTCCAAATTATGATGATAGTACCTGCAGTAACAATATTTACTTTGTTAATATCATTAAAACAATTGTCAAGACATGTATCTAACTGATTTTGTTATTATATATATATATAGACATATATATATATATATATATATATATATATATATATATATATATATATATATGTGTGTGTGTTATTATTCGTATAGCGATAAATTTGAAACTTCAATCAATAAAACAACATTTTCCACACATTGAAATTCAATACATATGCATTTACATGATATTATAGAATAGTTAATGGGAGTAATGCGAAAAAGGTAATTAGTAAAAGTTATGTTATTATCATGAACTGTAACTAAAATGCAACACATTGGAGTTTGTCATGAAGATTAAACCTGAATAACATAAGAGATGTATGTGGTTATTTACCTATTTTTAATAACAAATGTTAATATCTCCACAAAGAATTGATGAATGTACATAGTTGTGTTCAGTTCTTCTTAAGCATGAGAACCATCCATGTTGTTATAATTTCAGTTTGAAACATGATACATACACTTTTAACAAGTTAGACATTAAAATTATAACATAAAATGAGAACAGTTTAAGCCATACTAGACCACTTTTATAGCGAAGTAGTGGACTCGAAGTACAACAATACTAAAAAAACTGCCTAACCTTTTTTTTTTTTTTTTTGAATTTTAAGCTATTGATAATGTAACAACACACTTAGTAACAACAAACTCTCGCATCTACATAATTTGATAATTGAAAAACTCTCCCTACTTTTATTATAACTGTATATTTAAAATATTGGTTTTTCGAAACGGGTTATGGTTGGGTGAGTAATAAACAATGCAATGTAGATAAATATTGGAGTACTTATCTTTTTTCTGTTCTCCTTTGGTGCATTGATCCTCTGAAAATTTGTTCTCCATTGTAGATTAAGCTGAATCAACATAAAATCTATTACGCAACCTATAATCACCTATAACATCAGGACACTTAAATGTTAATGAAAAACACAACAAACAAGAAATTATAATATAAAGAACATATAACTATAAATACCTATTTGTTCAGCAGCGAATCTTAGTGAGATACCTGAAAGGTTGACATGCAATATGTTAACAACATTTAATTTATTAGATCTGATAGTTTTATCAGTTTCCCATAGCCAGAACAAGAAAAAATGCAGAAATCTCGCAATATATATAAAAATCAGTAAGAAAGGTTTAGCATAAGAAAAAAGACACTGTAATTTGCGATTAATTTCAAAAAACATACCTAAACTTTGATTATAACCCCAGATCTGCTATCTTTGCTTATAATCTGGATGACGCAGTCTTATCTGAGTCACGTACAAAACCAGATCTGAAACAAAAAAAACATAAAGATATCAGAGAACAAATTATTTCACTATATTAAAACCTGTCTAAAGTCAATAGTTACGAATGTTACCATTTCGATCTTCGAAGGATGAGCTCGAAATAGGACGATCTTGAGGTTTAATAAGGGAACCTTAACAATAATCAAAGAATAAGGTGAGGATCTGGGATCTGGGAAAATTAAGTGAGGGTTTATGAGATTAGTAAACTGAAATTTTACAACAATGATATATGGCCGATCTTGAACAATTTATGAAAAACAATAGCTGTAAATACTTTGAAAATAGTGGATCTGATGTTTGAAAGAGGTTAACAATTCGTTTTTGTGGGTATAAACCATGTCGCGAGGAAGAAGAATGGTTGGGTTTGAAGCGGAGTATTCTAGAAGAAGAAAGGTTGGGAGAATGTGGAGGGCTGTTCCCATTTTGAGCGTATGTGTATTCTTGGTTTTTATGCTGGATTTTTAATACACATTCACATTATTGTTAATTGGGTCCATGTATAACCTGTCAACTGAAGTGGGCGAAAAATCCAGCATTAGCCCGGTTTTAATGTTTCTGCTGTCCAAGGAAGCCCATATAAATTTGGGCTTTTGATCAAGTATTGTTAATAAAAAATAGCCCATGTGCTTTAATAATCTAAACTGCTTGCAAAAATATGTAATGTGAAATACACTTTAATATATGTATTATTAACTTATTTGCTGAATTTTTTATAATTTATTTGTTTATGTTTTGGGATGCTGAGAATGAACATTAATGAAGTTTTTATAATACGTATTGTTTGTTATTGTTTTATGTTTTGATTTATTTGTGTTGTAATGATGATTGGATCAATTACTTTAAAATATCATAATAATTTTTTTTTATTAATAATAGATTAAATTGAATTATATGACAAAGTATTTATTCTTATTAAATTTTTACACGAATAATTATGAATGTGTTTTATTATATGTTAATTAATAATTAATATGCAATTCGAACTCGATATTTGTGAACACATTAACATTAACCATCCTTTTGTATACATCTTTATTAATTTTGTTTTGTTTATTTATTAGAAACCGGTACTCCAATTGATCAAAGCACAATCGGAACTTCTTCTAAAAGTAGCAGACGCAACATGTTTGGATCTGATGTAGAATTAAGTACTGTGACGTATCCATTCTCACGAACTCCCTTCCGCGATATTACTAATGGTAAATAATAATTTATTATCTAATTGTGATATTCATTAAAGCTTATTTTTTGTTTTAAAACTACACATATTTCTTTTTTTAATGTTAATTTTTTAAATATCATTTGTAGTCTCCGGTGCAAATGATGAGTCTTTGTTCAATAAATCACATGATTTTCCGGGGGTTGGTGGTCTTAATCGGATTCAAACTTTAACGAATCCATCCTTTGGTGAGATAGTTGATATTAACATTGGCGGTCAACCACCAAAAGAGCTGATATATATGCAAATTGCAGGTACTTTTAAAAAGTCTTCCTATTTCCCCACATCAGTTCTAAAGGAGACAATTTATTTATTATTTAAATTAAAATATAAAATTTGCAATAATATACTTCATTTTTTCTTTTGTTTTCTTATTTTTTAAATATTAGGGTGCTCAAATAATTTTGACGTCATTAATACAAGTTCAACAAGTAACTCGACTATTGTTGATTTGACTGACGCCAAAAGTGCGATTCCATCAACAACTCTTCAGCAACCTAAGCCCAAACGAGCTTCAAGACGATGTAAGCGAACTTTATTTTCAGTATAATATATTATTATGCATATTAGTTATTTTCAAAGATTAAACATGATGTGATTTTCCTTATATATATGCTATTTTTTTTTTTAATTATTGTAGCAATTACAAAAAAGGTCCAAAACAATCACCCAGGCCCAGTTGGTATGAACTAATCCCTTTATAATTTTCCTTATAATATAACGAATATTTGTTCGCAAAGTATTGTATTTCTCCTCATTTTTAAAAATTCATTGTTAGATTATTTGGATTTTGGTGACACCACTTACATCTGCAAACATTGTGGTGCTATGTTTTGGTATGAGGAGAGGCTGACTTCATATCCAAAGAGTGTTTACCCAGTATACAGTCTATGTTGCATGAAAGGGAAGATTCAACTACCCCTTTTGACACCACCTCCTCAGCTACTCCAGGAATTGTTAGAAGGTCAAACTGCAAGGAGCAAACATTACTTGGAAAATATAAGATCATATAATAATATGTTCTCTTTCACATCTATGGGAGGGAAGATAGATTCTAGCATGAACACAAGCGGTGGACCACCTGTATTTCAACTGCATGGTCAAAACTATCATCTTATTGGAAGTTTACTGCCTGTTGATGGGTCAACGCCCAAATTTGCGCAGTTGTATATATACGACACGGATAATGAAGTTTCTAATAGAATCAATGTTGTGAGGTAATGAATCTAGATTTAATTGTTTTTTTTATTGATATTTTTTTGTTTGTATTAGATATTTATTAGAAATGCTAATTTTTGTTGTGCTAAATTTTATTTTATGCTGCTTGTGTGTAGAAACAACAAGAATAGAGATACCATTCATTCTGAATTGGTCAGTGATTTGAAATCAATGCTCGACGAGAATAATGTTTTGGTTAAAACATTTAGGATGGCTGCACAAAAAATAACACAAGAAGGGCGAACTGATGTCAGAATAAGGTTGGTGAGTAAGAGGACAACTGATCGTAGAAGGTACAATTTACCGGCTGTGTCAGAAGTTGCAGCATTGGTTGTTGGTGATCTTGATCGGGCGCTCGGAGATCGAGATATCATTGTTGAAACCCAGACCGGAACATTGAAACGAATAAATGAATTGCACGCTTCATACTTAGGTCTTCAATATCCCTTATTGTTTCCTTACGGTGAGGATGGATACTATGACAATATTCCCTTTGCTAACGGTAGGGAGTCTATAGCCGGTGGTAGGAAGAAGGTAAGCATGCGAGAGTTTGCTGCATTCCGCTTACAAGAAAGGATATCGGAAAGATCAACCGTTTTGAATAGCAGAAGGCTTACTCAACAAATTATCGTTGATCTTTATACAATTATTGAGTCAATCAGACTTTTGTTTATCAGATTGAATCAGAAGGCCTTGCGTGTAGAGTTGTACAGTGGTCTTGCGGATGCTCTTTTGCGAGGCGAAACAGATATTAGCTTTATGGGATCGAGGATTGTATTACCGTCGTCATATACTGGTGGACCACGTTACATGATTCAAAGCTATCATGATGCAATGGCTATTTGCAAATGGGCGAATTATCCTGATCTGTTCATTACATTTACTTGCAATCCGAAATGGCCAGAAATTGCACGGTTTTTAGAACCAAGGAACTTGAAGCCCGAAGATCGACCTGATGTTATTGTTAGAGTGTTCAAGATTAAACTAGACGCACTTATTAATGAAGTCCGTTGCAAGAAAATTTTCGGCACTGTTATAGCAGGTAATCTACTTAATACTATTGTGGACTTAATCAAAATACAAGTATTCTGTCTTTTTTATTGTTTCAGATATTAAATTTCCTGTTTTCAATAATATGCAGTGGTGTACACTATTGAATTTCAAAAACGAGGGTTGCCACATGCGCATATATTACTTTTCCTTGCAAATGATGATAAGTTTCCCACACCTCCCGATATTGATCGAATTATTTCTGCTGAAATTCCTGATGAGTCTTCTGATCCCAAATACTATTCGGTGGTGCAAGAATTCATGATTCACGGTCCGTGTGGAATAGTTCGTCCAAATTCCCCGTGCATGGATGATGATGGCAAATGTACGAAACACTTCCCTAAAAGATTTGTTGATAATACTTCTATAGATGATGAAGGCTATCCGGTTTATAGACGTAGAGACGATGGAAGGACAGTCATGAAAAACGGCGTTCCATTAAGCAATGCTTATGTAGTACCACACAATAGATATCTTCTGCTCAAGTATGGAGCACATATAAATGTTGAGTGGTGTAATCAATCTCGATCTATAAACTATTTGTTTAAGTACATAAACAAGGGTCACGATCGTGTTACGGCCGGATTCTACAAAGCAAGTGCTGATAATGCGGCTGGGAATACAGTAGATGAGATAAGTATGTACTATGATTGTAGGTATATATCACCGTGCGAAGCTGCTTGGAGGATTTTTGGGTTTGAAATTCAGTATCGTTATCCTCCTGTTGAGCGTCTAAGCTTTCACCTCGAGAATCAACAATCTGTAGTCTTTTCGGAACATGAGCCTTTGGAGGATATTGTAGAACGACAAAGTGTAAACCAAAGTATGTTTTTGGGATGGTTTGAGGCAAATAAGAAATACCCTGAAGCAAAGGAGCTAACGTACGCTCAGTTTCCTCAAAAATTTGTTTGGAAGCAGAAGACAAGGGAATGGGTAAAGAGGGAAAAGGGTAAAGCAATAGGTAGGCTTCATTATGTACCGCCTGGTTCTGGTGATCCATACTATGCTAGGTGTCTTTTGAATGTCGTCAAAGGTTGCGAATGTCATGCTGATATTCGAAAGGTTGGAATTATACAATATGAAACCTACCGTGATGCTTGCTTTGCTAGGGGGTTACTGGAGGATGACAAAGAGTATATTGACGGCATTGAAGAGGCAAGTCATTGGGCATCTGCTCAACATTTGAGAGGGTTGTTTGTTACGCTTTTATTCTCCAATTCTATCGAACGTCCTGAACATGTATGGGAGAATTGCTGGAAGTATTTATCTGATGACATTCTTTACAAACAACGTATCCAACGGAAGAATCAAGGTATGACATAATTTATTTATATTTGTACATATTTAGTTTGTTATGCTGAAATAATTCATGATTCAGTTAATAGCTAACAAAGATTGTAATTGTTTTGTAGATTTGACTTTGACTGAAGAAGAAGTTAAAAATCTCACTCTTGTGGAGATCGATAAAATGTTACGGAGTCGAGGAAAAAGCCTGTCTGATTACGACCCTATGCCAATTGCAAATTTCTATAATGATGCGAGTTCTGGAAATCGTTTTGTTGCTGATGAACTAAACTATGATCGGGAAGCTCTATCTATTGAGCACGACAAGTTAGTTGCAAATCTAACCGAAGAACAAAGAGTTGTCTATTCCACTGTTATAAAGTCACTAGATACTGGTGATGGAGGGGCATTCTTTGTATACGGTTATGGAGGAACTGGAAAGACCTTTATTTGGAGGACATTATCAGCTGCTATACGATCCAGAGGTGATATTGTTTTGAATGTTGCATCGAGCGGTATAGCATCGCTTTTATTGCCGGGAGGAAGGACTGCACATTCGCGTTTCAAGATACCATTAAATGTGCATGAAGATTCGTCGTCCAGTATAACTTTGGGTAGTCCTCTGGCTGAGATGATTGAGAAATCAAAATTGATCATTTGGGATGAAGCTCCAGTGATGCACAAAAACTGTTTTGAGACTCTGGACAGATTACTCCAAGACATAATGAAGAAGAAAATTCCATTTGGTGGCAAGAGTGTTGTTCTGGGTGGAGATTTCAGGCAAATACTACCAGTAGTGCCGAAGGGCACACGTCAGGATATAGTTTATGCGACCATCAATTCGTCGTACCTGTGGCCACATTTCAAAGTGTTACGATTAACAAAGAATATGAGACTCCAGAATCTTCCTAACGATGTTGAAGGACATGATCTAAAAAGATTTACGGAATGGATAGCAAGTATAGGTGATGGGGTAATTGGTGGCCTAAATGACGGAGAAGTGGAGATTGACATCCCACAAGATATAATGCTACAAAGTGGTGAGAATCCAATTGCGACTATTGTTGAGAGTACGTATCCAGATTTTGGTGCAGTGGGGGACGATACAGCTTATCTACATGGTAGAGCTATATTGGCACCTACGCTGAATGTTGTGGAGTCTATTAATGAATATATGACTTCAAAGAACACTTCTGAAGGTAGGACGTACTTAAGTTCTGATACCCCGTGTAAATCCGATGCAAACGTAGATCTTTTGAATGATCTTCACACGCCCGAGTTTTTGAATTCAATCAAGTGTTCGGGATTGCCCAACCATGAACTAAATCTCAAGATTGGCACACCGGTTATGTTGTTGCGTAACATAGATCATTCTCTTGGTTTGTGCAATGGTACCAGACTGGTGCTTACAAAACTTGGTGATCACGTGGTGGAGGCAAAGGTTATATCAGGTGATAATGCGGGTGTGAAAGTTCTCATTCCTCGCCTTTCTGTGACACCTTCTGATAAGAGAATGCCTTTTCGATTTCAGAGGAGACAATTTCCTTTTATCGTTTCTTATGCAATGACGATAAACAAAAGTCAGGGTCAATCACTTAATTATGTTGGTTTATTCCTGAAGAAACCCGTGTTCTGTCACGGCCAATTGTACGTTGCTGTCTCTCGCGTTACAAATCGAAAGGGCTTGAAAATTTTAATATGTGATGACGAAGATCCGGAAAGAAAGACTACCACAAATGTTGTATATAAGGAAGTTTTTCAGAATTTGTAATAGTTATTGTTTAATTTTGATTCGATTTTTTATGCATTTGTTGACATTACATGTATTCATGTATTATTGTTTAATTTTGATTCATTTTTTTTGCATTTGTTGACGTTATATGTATTCATGTATGTCAAAAGTCGTCGATTCATCATAGTACATATTTCATTAGGATAGAACACCATTTTTTTTAGCATATATATTTTATTTTATTTTACACTATTAACTATGATCGATACCTTTTTCGCATTATAATTATAATTAAATAGATTTTTCAGAGATCTTCCCGTGCATCGCACGGGCAACAACTAGTGAGTGTAAAAACAACTTAACTATGCTAAGTTGCTAACACATCATTAAATCTTAGTATTAAACGTATATATTATGTATTATTCCTATTTACAAACCTAATACATATTTCTATGGGCCTCGTTTACTTTGGGGTATAAGGATAACACCTTTATTTTTTGACTTTGAATAATTTGGTGGGATAGGGATAAGCTAGATAATTAATTCAACGTTTACTTCTTCAAATAAACTCTGGATAAGTTGAAAACTTCTAGAGTCCATCAATTAAGGGTTCCGAATTATACAAAATCTTTTTTAATTTAAAATTTACTTTTTTTATTCTTATTTCCTTGTTAGATTAGAGTTTATTTTTCCTAAAATATTCCTTATCCTCATTAGTTTAGATTAAAAATTTGTCTTGTCCTTATTTAGATTTTTCATTTTTTATTTATATTCAGACTTGTGATTTTTCTTTCACCAATTAGTAAAATTGACCTCTTGTATTCTCGTGACGTTGTTTTTCTTTAAATATTCGTCCCGCAGTAATAATAATAATAATAGAAACGTGTTGGCTGGCGAGCCCCGAGTTGAATCGTCTCGAGTTAGTCGGGTCGCGGCGTGATATAGCAACACGCGATTTCAGCAAGCAGTTGGACTCACCCACCTACTCAGTCCAAGCGCCCCCTAACCCTAAGGAGTACCAGTCTCTCAATTTTGGTCTTGTCGATTTCTTTGGTCAGCCATGGATTAGCGCTCGCAATCACATTTGACGGTAATTCCATATTTTATTCCCAAAAGCAATAATCTCACACCCTCGCTCTTTCCCAATTTCATTTGGAAGTTCTACAAACCATACACACAAAATTCCTATAGGTTTGCTCCTAATTCAGACAGACGAGCGGCAATCATGCTCCGTATTTAAGGTGAGGTTTTTTCTTCTTTTCCAAGCATACTACATTAATTAACCTTTATTCTTTCTTATTGCGCCAGATAGATGTTTAGGTGGATGTATTCTTAATTATCGATATTGCGCAGCATGTTGAATCTACTTTTTGTCGGAACAGAAGATAAATTTAAAAGAAAACCATAATTTTATTGTATAGTGTCTGAGTTTCCCAAGTTCGTGAAACTAAAAGAGGATATTAGAATTTATAGGGGGTGTTGTGAGAAAATAATGAGATAAACAAGAAAGATGGTTTAGTGGGATTTCCCTTTTTCTGTGCAGAAAATAGCGGGATCTCGATTTGTTGAAGACCGGGAGTTCAAAAATTTGTTATGGTAACTCTCTCAATCTAATTCTTTTGAACTCGTCAATTATCCGCTTTGTGGGTTTTCTTATTTTGTTGTAATTGAGTAATTCTACATTGCACAAACTTATTCTACTAGAATACACAATCGTAAATCATCAACATGCAGATGTTACTGCTTAAATTTTCTTCTTTAGTACATTGAAAGTAATAGACTATCTGTACTTTAAAAAATCACTGGTCAAACATCTGGATTTACAACCCATTGGAGTGGATTTACAAGTTCAAAGTGTTGCAATGCATAACTTCTAACCGTAATTATTCTTTGTTACTGCATATAATTCTGCGTAATGATAAGTCCATGGGAGTTTCTATACACATATGGTGGAATAAATCATTATATTCCCAAACAAGATAAATAATATAGCTAGTTGTTGTATGATGACTTCTCCTGGACTGACTTTAGCTTTCACTTTAGTTTATCAAGCTTAGTCTTTTAACTAGGTTGTCTCTGTAATGTTATTAGATTAAAATTTCTTAGTATATGACCATATGGCTTGGAGCTTATGTGATTTCATAAGATCATTTCACATTTAAGTTTCCCATGAGAACAATGGCAAAATTTCCATAACTACTTCTTCTTGATTAGGCTGGAAAAGTGTTAATACGGTACTGTTCTTGAGAAATATATGACATCTCTTTTTGTTCTTGAAAGGGAAAAAATTCTTTATCAAGGTTTGGCTATTGTAGCAACATAGAACTTTATGGCTTTTTGTTCTTTAGGATAGATTTCATTGGTTACTTTATCTTTTCTCATATGCACCAATCTAATTTGCATGCTTCTATCCTGGTTCAAATATTTGCTTTTTGTGGGATAGATGCCCAACTGCAATAAAATGTCACTAGGAGACTACCAAATTCGCTAGGAAAGGTGTAATTTTGATAAGTTTGCTGTTCCTTGATAATGATATTAACTTTACTAATTCTTTACCTGGTTACTTATGAGTGCAATGTATAAATGAAATTTTACACTGCCTTAATATTTTTCTGGGAGGTGTTTAAATGTGTATGTTACATATATTTATATACTGTATTTTCCACGATTTTGGAACAGAAAAATATGTAAATTTGCTAGAGAATATAATAGATATCTTGCAAGCTATTTGTCTACCACACATGATATGTATATTAAGTTGATGCTACTTCCATAAATGACAGAACATTTGTATCACTAAGCAATGGTTATTTAACTATTCATTTGGTTTGTTTGTTATTTATTCTTTCCTGTTGCTTATTCTTATGTTGAGCACTGTATATAATTACCAGACAGTGTTGGCTTTGTGTTTCTTTAATTAATCACTTAATTGATTATTGTACGATGGCTATGGATTTCAAGTTTCTTCATGCCTTTCTTTTCCAAAGTTTATCTAGATTTTAGCATATGTGCTGAAGTAATTAATTTGACCTCGGGGTAGCAGGCCTAGTAAATAATTTGTTTTTGAACTTTTCTACTAAACATACACTCATAATATATAATCTGATTAAATTTTGAAATATGCAGGTGAGTCATTTAATTTTTTGATGGTTGTGAGCCTACCGTGTCACCCAATCGCATATTGGAGTGTGGAGCGCCAATTGCATAGAAGAATTAGGAACTGTCTTTGTATTCATCTAGGTATTCTTTTTCCTTTTTTAGTGATGATAACTGACCTTCCTTCTTTTTTTTATATGCTCACTAAGTATATATCTAATGCCAGATTTGGTGTTTTCCTTACTGAAGGTTTGAGTTTAAAATATGCAGATCTTGATTGTGTCATCCTTTGTTCTATCATGTTTTTTTTCATATTGTATTTATAAATCATATACTGTATTCATGAGTTCTTATGAATTATCAATCTGAAACATTACATGGTTTGACATGGGGAAATTGTATGCTATCCGGATAGTACACAAATTGCAAGATTTGTAAATGGGTTACATCTAAACTTAGAAAAATTTGACCATTGATACTTTAGATGTGCTACGTGTCACAATTCATTTGGAGTCCAGATACTACCCACATCGGTGGCATAGAAATTCCAGTTGGACATGCTTGTTTTTATTTAATTTAGCTGTCTACTTCGCAAGGTTAAGATGGTTTTGGTGATGTGTTGCAGTGAGGCCTAAGGTGATAGACAAGTATAGTGGGGATTTATTCCCTCAGATGGGGTGTTTCCAATCTACTTCCAAGAAGCAGTTTCCTGGGCATGAGGATCCCATTCTACTTGCTTCGCAAACGGCTTGTAAGTTGTTTACTTTTCCCTTGTCCATGTGTAAATATCTTTTATTTATCTTTTTATTTTTTAAGTTAATTTTGGTATCATATAATAGTTGACAATGAGTGATAATAGATGTGCAAATGAATTATCAGTAAGGCAGTTACTTATATACTTGGTCACATTGGAAAACAGCTTATTTGATAGCTGATGTGCCTGGTAAACAAGTTCTCGAGTTTGCGTGGCCTATTAAGCTAGTACCAAGGGGATATTGTGGATGTCGAAGTTTCATTTGGTGTTCTTCCTTTATGACTCTGCCTCATCTATTACTTCCCTTTACACTGGGTGGCCAATTGGTCTGATGTATATATAAATTTTTCGCCCCAATAGTCAGGTTTTGACTTGCTTCTTCTCTTTCTAGTCGTTTTAATTTTTTTGCCCCTAAAAGTCAAGTTTAATCTTGTTTCAGTCGTGAAGCAACGGACAAGTTTCCAATAGTTGGGTTTCTTTTATCTGTGGATAATGAATTTACCTGCAGCTACTACATATTATTCTTCCACAGTTCTTTTTCCTTTTACTTCTCCATTTACGGCTGTGGATGGTTCTATTTTTCAATTGTCTAGGTTAAAATGTTCATGCTCCTGAGCTATATATCTACTTGCTTTAACTTTTTGAGCATTTTATGTATCCTTCAGCTTCAAATAATATTCGGAGTGAGTTGGTTATGCTGTGCAACTTGAGTTTGACATGTAACTGAGATATCTGGAATAATTTGGTTATATGGTGCTTGCTTTTTTATTACGCCCGTTTTCTATTACTACGGAACAAAAAATTTATGGCCCTCTATCTTTTGCAGTTAGTGTGAGTGAGGTTGAAGCATTATTTGAGCTGTTTAAGAACATCAGCAGTTCAATCATTGATGATGGGCTCATCAACAAGGTAACCAGAATTTTGAGCAGGGCAAACTTTGTTCTTTTACTAACTTATTTTGGCAATGTTTCGACGACTTTTGGGTGTTTGAAGAAGATTTCTGGTGTGCTGAATGTTGTGTATATTAGGGAGAAAATATCACAAAAACATGAAGATTGAGTACTTTTTGTTGTGTTTAGGAAAACATGGAGAAGGAAAATCTTCCACTAGTCTTTGTGTCCTGATTATCAGAATGCACAAATGGTGGTGGTTGGAAAGCACTTTGATCTTACATGGATGCTGGTGTAAATTGATTAGCAGAAATTAATAACCCCATACCTACTAGGAGAGGTTTTTTTTTAGCTTATAGGTAATTTCAAATTTATCATTCAAAATCTTTTAAATCTAGTTTCTTTTTTTAATCGTGAATAAAACATTCATCATCATCAACAATGAAACACCATCTAACATGGATATTTGTTCTCCCAAGGTATGTGATTTGAAACCACATACCATCACTTAAATGGGTGAAGGGCTCGCTTTAAATTGGCTGATATCCTAACTTTTTCGTTATTCATTTTGAATAAATGTTACACGAGTTGTTACAAAGTAGCTAGTTGATTGTCATAGGCCTAATACCAATGTTGACATATTTCTTATTATCTTGACTAGCACCTGCACTCCTATATCCAGGGCTGTGACCCACCACTGCTAGAATGGGCGGTTTTATCTTGAATAAAACCGTAGCATGTGAAATTGTCACGGTTTTCTCAAATGTTACTTAATAGGGTTGATTCCCTTGCTATATGCTGCTGCATTATGTTTTTCCGTGTGCTATTTGTTTCTATAGGTTCCTATAAAGGTCGTATGAAATTAATCTCTTGTTCTCTTCTTGCTTCTGTTTTCGGTTGTCATAACTTCTCTTACATATGTGCTATGTTTTCTCTCTGACGTTTTTTGACGTCATTGGAACTCATTAGAGGTATAATATACCATTCGTGCTCCATCTTCTCGGAGCTTTTTCCCTTGTTGATGTTGTCAAATAAATGTATAATGCTATTTTGACCATCTGCAATGTGCAGGAAGAGCTTCAATTGGCTCTGTTCAAGAACAGGAAAAAAGAGAATCTTTTCGCAAATCGGGTAAATCTATTCAGGGATTTTTATGATGTTATAGACACTTGATATTTTAGGCCGTGAAGGTTCTTGTATAGTGTAAGTGTGAGGAAAACTGTGTGGATGTTAATGTTGTTGGACTTAACTAATTTTTCCTTAATGCCTAATAACTAAAGATACTTTAAAATTTTAATTTTCAGTTAAAAAATAATAGTTTCTCTACAAATTCTTATAGAGCCTTCCTTGACAAAACAAAAAACATGCATCTGGAATAACTAATAATCCAGATAGATCCCTGACCAATAATTTTGGATTTTCTCCATTTTACCCTTCTAGCATCATGCTTACGGATGTTATTGATCTTGTAGTTTGCGTCTCTTTTTCCTGTCTTATTGTGTACTTCTCTTAGGAGTCTATTTGTAACTTTCACTTGCAGATTTTTGATCTGTTTGATGTGAAGCAAAAAGGAGTAATTGATTTTGGCGATTTTGTTAGATCACTCAATGTTTTCCATCCTAATGCACCACAAGAGGACAAAATCAATTGTAAGATGATTAGATACCTTCTAAAATATTATACCTTCTAAAATATTATACCTTCTAAAATATTATATATTACTTATTCCTTTATTTCTCCTTCCTTTTCGTTTCCAATATTTACAATTGATGAGAAATCCTAATTATTCTTCTTTTCACCTTGAAGTTTCATTTAAGCTCTATGATTTGGATGGAACTGGATATATTGAGCGACATGAGGTAATTCATGTAAATTTATTTTGGGTTAATTTCATTGCCATTTAAAATGATTATGTATCTATTTGAGAGACTATCAAACTATGAAGGTTGAAATGGAAGTAGGGGATGGTGAATTAGCACTCGAGTCCAATTGTCCTGCCTTATGTGTACTATAATACAGCTCCTACTATATGTTAATATGCTCAAATTTTGTTCTCCAATTAATATTCTGAAAGTATGCTTTATTGATTTCTCTATGATTTCCTTCTAAACTCAAAAAGAAAAGGGCTTGATACTCTCTTAACATTACCTACTGATTCTGCTTATCAGTGTCTTTACCACCCACCTGAAAGGATAACGTAAATTTTGTTGCATGAACTGTTATCTTATTCTCTAGAATGTAACCACTTGTCTCTCTCTGGTCTTATGACAGTATGTGAATTTGTGTTTGTTTCCTTTACAAGTAATATGTATGTGTGGTTCACTCATTTTTCGTTCTTCTCCATCTAAGATACTTGTATGGGAAAGTATTATGATGGGTGATTTTACATGATCTGATCTTTGGAGTTTAAGTTAGACTTGATCAGATTATGTGTCCATGTATTCTTTGAACAGAATGTAGGCTTTAAGGATGTAGCCAAAGCTTCCATTCTTGCTGATTTCTGGTCGTAGTTAGAGTCTTCTAAGTTGCTATGTTTCATTTTTTGTCTTTCCTCTTTGGATACAAAAGACCCGATATATCTCCTATTATACATTCGTATAAAAAATATCTCCTATTACTAATCTCAGTACTTCCATGTCACATGAAGTTCATCTCATTTACTTACGACATATAGTGTGGTTTTCATTTTTCTTGATTTATAAAGTAATACACAACATGTTCCTCGTTAATTTTGCCAGCATGTTATAAATTGGACTTCTCCTTATTCTCCTGGTCATAGTTCTTGTAATGTGGTGGTGGAATTGGAAAAATTTATTGCATTATTCCTTTTTGCTGTGGTCTATAACAAGGTTCCCATGTGGATTATCTAATGAGTTGATGCTGAAGAAAGTCGGCTAATTTTGTCCTGTTATTTTCAATTGAATTCAATCTCAGGGTTCTACACTTGGTTTTGTGCAGGTTAAGCAAATGTTGATTGCCCTTTTATGCGAGTCTGAAATGAAGCTAGCTGATGAAACAATCGAAATGATACTGGATAAGGTAAGTGGAGTGGCATGTCTATGGCATAGTCGGTTCTTGCCCACTTTTGACACTGTAAAAATCACTCGAAAGGATTATATGTTTGTGCTAGGCGTCTCTTAATGATGTCAATTTGTTTCTTCGACTTATTTGGCTTATTTGGCGCAACCCTTTTGGCAGACATTTGTAGATGCAGATATTGACCGGGATGGAAAAATAAACAAATCAGAGTGGCACAACTTTGTGACACAAAATCCTTCTTTATTGAAGATTATGACACTCCCATATTTGAGGTACACCTTTTTTTGATTGATGCCTTTTTTATTCAGTCTCCGGCATTAATGACGCGACAGATACTTCTGGTTACTGCAGGGACATAACTACAACGTTTCCTAGCTTCGTTTTTAACTCAGAGGTCGATGAAGTTGCTACATAAAAACGTTGATCGCGCTTAGGTTTAGAGGAGGATAGTAGTGAATTCTAGTGACAGCATACATTGTCATTTTCAAGAGAGAGATTTGGCTCAGGATGTGGCAATGGACGTCCGTTTTACTGCTGCATTCGTGATTTTTGTGGCCAGGTCAAATGGCGCGGGTGATTTTCGTGTACTTACAGTGTGTTGATTTGCTTGTCATTTGTCATCAATATGACCATCGTTTTCACTGTATAGAAATTCAAATTATGGGAAGGTATGTTGATTGTTGATATCTACAGCTTTGCTACGCCATACGAGTCTGTTTATTGGAATGCTATTTCATTTTATTTGTAAACCTTGTCAAATTTGGTGATGATAGTGTGTGTTTGAGATTTGGACAAACAAATTATACGTAAATAGAGAAACCAAAAAAAAGGGCCTTGTTTATGAGTTGAGTCAAGCTTTTGAATGATGTTTGACAAATTTTTAAGCAAACCAAGAATATTAATTTGGTCGTCGTTAATGTCTGCAAACTATTCAAGAACATTAACCACAAATCTTTTTGTGAGTTTCATGAATTCTGCATAAAGAACTTGATATGTCCAATACCCAATAACATTATTATTGAGCAACTTGAGCACATCAAGAGCATTAATTTCAAGCCACTCTCATAATTTTCAATAGGTGGCAAAGTTCTAAACCTTCCACAATGGCTGCAATTCAGCTGAGATCATATCTTTTTCACCCATAAATTTACAAAAATCACCCACAAACTTACTTCGAACCATGAATAACCCCATCTGCGCCCCGCGAAGCCAGAGTCTCCCTTGAAGCCTCATCAATATTTCCTCCGGAAATACCATCATCTGGGAAATTCCATCGAACCAAAAACGGATTTTTTAATCAATAACGGTATTTTCTAAATAGCAACCAAATACCAACAGTCTTTCCAAAACCCAATAGGTAATATATCAACATTAGAAGCAATTCTAAGCCTATATATTATCAACCGTTGGATTTGGGAAGCATGTAGCATTTGGTTCTGAAATTTGGACAGATTACGAGCATATCATACCAAAAAAAGAGGAAAGAAAAAGTGATACATATATGTTCGTAATTTCTTTTTCCCCCAAACCCGAGGAAGGTAAGATGATTGATAGTGATATCCACAAGGAGTGGAAATGTGGAAGAAGGAAGCAAAATAATTCTACACTTGCAAAGAAATGAGACAAAGAGTGAAGGTATGATTAGTCTCTTCACAAGCACAATGACACAAATGACACCAAAAAGTAACCTTAAATTCTTTTTTCTAAGGTTGTCATCAAGAGAAACAAATTTGTTGGGCAACCTCCAAAGAAATATAGATTGAGAACTTAAAACAGATTTTGGCCACATCATCAACTACCAAGTTGTTAAGGGTTTGGACAGTAGTATCAGGAAATTCCATGCAAAAGAAAAAGTAAAGAGACCGTTTGAAGATAGTTTTCAACTGGTATATCAGGAGCATCACCATTCACAGAAATATCAATAAAATAACTTGTCACATGCCCAGGAAGAATGCCACATAAAGCAAACCAATTTCCATCTATCACTGGCCCAATAAGAATTGACCTGATCATCACAATTAAATACACCCCACACATAGACATAAAAATGAGAAGCATGCCACCAATTATCAAATGAAAAAGAGATGTTACCCTTCTCAATTCTCCAAAATATATTCTCATTAGTGAAAGATTGAGCTTTCAACAATCTTTTCCAAAATGGGATTGATTTAGGCCTACATAAGCATTATGGAGACGAGCCTTTCTAAGGTATTTCCATTAAAAAAATTGGCACCACAAGTCCTAAATTTCCACAATGTATATACATCAAAGCTTTATTCACATCAAACAAATTTATAACGCCCGACCCCCTTTCATTTTAGAAAAACAAATCTTGTCCCATGAAGCCTAGTGGATTTGCTTCTGTTAGAATTTAAATCTCGCAAAAAGTTGTTGAACAGTTTGTGAAATCTGTCAACAACAATTTTTGTGGAGATAATCACTCTCAATGTGTACATGGGGATAAGTTAAAACACTTCTAATTCGTTCAAGCCTACCCCATGCTCAAGAAAATATGAAACGTATTCGAATAATGTAAATTACAAATTCCGAAATACTTATTTGCATACAACATTAATAGTTATATTTTCATATTACGCTCTTCATTTGCTTCTACTCAAATTCCTTGCCTCTTGCGAAGTATCTTCATTTATGATTAGTACATAATATTTAATGACAAAGCATAAGAATGAAAATATCAGCAATATAAAACAAAAAATTATAATAATAGTAATAATGTTATTTTATAGTGGAATATATAAATAATTAAAGGCTGAAAAACAACAACATACGTTCTTATATTAATTCAACAATGAATATTGATTTTTCAGTGTTTATATTTCATACCTATTTCCTCTTCATAACGTTGTCTTCCTTTTTTTATTAGTTAAAAGTTTTGGTTTCCCCCGTATCACGTTTCTTATACATTTATAGTCTTTTATGGTAATAAAACATCGGGTTTTGCTTTATAATGTTGGATTTAGTCGGGGTACCTTGATTTATAGCGAAATGAATTCCCAGATTGTATACGAGTCGAACTACGACCTCTCCCTGATGATTATGTACTCTTGGTCGAGGTGAAAATCACAAGAGAAAATCCATCACGATTCACAATCCAAGAGCCATCTCCGATGAGATGAGAAATCACTCTAGGGTTTTGGTTTTCTCTCATTGTGTTTCTCACGCAAGTGAGAAATTGTATTATTTCTTTCCTTCTTTTGTGTACCGGGTACACTTCGTTATTAGAGGGAGTGAGGCAAGTGGGACTATTTTATGGGAGATGTGCTTCTCATAATAGCCCACTTCTATTAATTGGGTCAGCTCACTTGGGTGACCTTGGACCGGGCCCAATGACCCAGGTCAAACCAACATCACGCATCGCCCATGAGGGTTGAGACCTAACCCTTCGTGATCTTTCCAACTTAACGAGATCATACTGGCAAATGGATCGTGTGATCCACGAGTATCTCAAGAGCATAGAGCTATACACTGGTTAAGGTTTACAACAACTCGACATCAAGAATTTGAGGACAATGAACTCGCTACATCCCAGACTCATTGACCAATGCCAAGGATTAGTATGCCTCCTTGTCCCTTCAACTTTGAAGGAGCATACCAGATTCATTACTTCGTTTTACATTCACTATTACGTTCCTTGAACATAATTGGCGCCAGTGAATCTCTGAACTGTGGTAGCAGTAATGGTCTTCCTTTCTCCTTATACCTCCTAGTCCTTCATCTAACTGCTTTCCTACACATGTCCTGCATAGTCGAATAATATCATGGTTATTAGGAGCATGCTAAAGTAGAAACACTGATATGAAGACTAAAGACACAGGAAAAAGTCTTAAGGACATACTATGAGGTAATCCAAATCTCTGGATCTAATACAATTGGATAATAGGGACGCACTCTTATTATCCATTTTAGTTACAAGTACATGCGCTATGAAACGCACGTTACTATGTGTCATTTCCCCATAGAAAGCATATGTCATTCACTGAACATATTGTACAGATCATGGTCTAAATGTGTTTCAGAAGCTAACCTGAGTTTTCTCCATAGATGTCCTCAAGTCAACGTCTAACTCGAGAAAACTCACATCTGGCTATATGACAAGTTATAATTTGATCACCAAATATCCAATTCAATCACATGTTACCAGACATCAATCTCATCTTAGTGTAATAAGGCGAAGCGTATAGAATCAACTGAATGAATTATATACTAGTCTCATCTCCCATGTCATTCGACATTAGAGGCAATTGCTCGTGTGAGAGAGCCAACCAATTCTCAACTTGTCTGACATACTTTTGAATTAACTTTCAATTTATGAGTGTACATAAGTATCATAATCACCTCGCACTATGTGACAACATCTCAGATAAGGTCAAGTTGTGATGTACTTGGTTAGTGTTTGGAGTCTTTCATAAGCTACGTCCCATCTATGGGCTGTGAGTTGCCAATGCCCCCACTGAACCGCTTATCACTCTAAAAACATCTTTGCGTTGTATAGGCAGAAGCTCCAAGCTTTGCTCTGATTGTGGAAATTTATACATTCACTCAATACTCCAATCTCCTTGAGGTGATCTTGCCATTTTGCAAGAATGACTAATTAGACGCAGATATCCTTTTATCTGCTTCACCATACTGAGAATCGCTTATGCATAATTCCAACCAGATCATAGTTCCTCCACTTAGGGCTATGGTACAATGCATCCTAGTCAAATCATAGGAAACCTTTCAAGTGTACTCCTACACTTTTACTAGGATTCAATTAATGTTTAATTACTAGACCCATGACATAGCCTACACTAAGGCACACACATCTAAAGTTATTTGCAGCTCTTAGCAGTACTAGAATATTATATGATGGAAATTGTAAACTTCTCTTTAGAAGTTATTAGGCCCATTAAGTGACTTTAAAACTTCACCTTTATTCAATAAGAGTATTAGTGGATGCATCGGCGTCCACGTTGAATCACTTTAAGACTTTTATAAGTGATGCTTATATAATAAAAAATTATCATCTAGATGATCTCTTGGAACCTTCACTTATCCCATAAGTAATCCTATCCATGTCCTTCAACTCCGAGTTGTAAGACAATCCATCTATTAATGGTCATAATACGCAATGTCTTTGCTCACTGGCAAAATTTGGATTGCAAGTTTTCTCATGGTGTTACTGACCACTCTGTCGGGTGCAGTTAAATTAGATTTATTTTTGTTTAATACCTAACTCTCCTAACAGTAGCTAGAGCAAGTCACGGTCGATACCACAGAGAACAGGAATTAATTGAATAATCGTATTAACCAATTTTATATAAGTACTTATAATAATATAACTATAATGAGGGGGGGAGTTGTTTTGATGCAAATTGACTAAACACTTAATAATTAAACTAGCAAATTAAGATGAATTTAAATATGAATAAAAGGTATTCCAGCCTTTAACCCAGTATCCCCCTAGCCTGAATATCCATGTAACTAATGCAACTACTTGACTAATTAGTTCTGAGACCCCTACTCCAAGAATTAACAGGTACACTTAGCTAACCATTGTTACCCCTTAAGTATAATTAATTATAAGAAAGCTTAGTAATTAATCCTATCTAATTAAGTAGTCCTAGGATACGCTCGCTAGAACAATATTAATCAAACGCATAGGGAACTAAGGTAACGGAGTAGGTACTGTGTTGTACTCACAAGCTCGGTACAAGTGATTGCGACTTTATGTTATCCTAGCGAGTAACCACTTTTTGCTACTTTTGGGCACAAATGCATAACAATTACGGATTATGAATTTATGACCTAGCTACAGCTATATGCCTATTATTAGGGTGATCAGTCCACATAACAAACATATAAATGATAGAGTAATCCAATAACACAAGTAATCTTAGAACATAATTAAGTCAAACAATTACCGAATTAATTACATAAATAACAGTTTAGGGTTCAACATAGTTAAAGACGGGAAAGTAAAAGCTTAGCCGATCATACCGATCACTAAGAACAAACTAATAACATAAAATATAAAACTAAAAAACCCGAGTCGCCGAATCTTGAGTCTTCGTGCTCTTCGTAATTCCCAATCCATGCTCTCCAAATTGATGTCCAAAGTCTTTTTTTGATGTTTAGAGCCTTGAGATATTTATAGGAATGTCTCTCTAGGAGAAAGAAGGAGAAAACCTCATTGGAATAGGAAAATAAGTCTAAAACTCGTCTTTGAGCTTGTGGGTCAAGTAATGGGTCGGCATTGCATTCCTTTTCCAACTTCAAAGCTGTTTTTGAGGGTCTTATGGTCATTTTTGGGTTTTTTATTCTTCATGCAAAGTTGTAACTCTTCGAATCAGCTTTCCAACGCCACCAATTTCACCTTAATCGGAGTCGTAGATCTCAAGATATGACTAAAATACAAGAGGTGTGTCAATCTGTCTCGACCGAGAATGACTGTCTCGGCCGAGACTCTTCTACAGCCAGAAATCCGAATTCTCTGACCTTCTAGCTCGGCCGAGCTCAGTTTCCTGCAGCTTTTGGGGCCATTTTTCTTGGTTTTTGATATGTGGGACTTGTTCTCAACATCCATTCTTAGTCGAGTTCGACTTTTTTGGTCTAAATTCACCAAAATAACTTCAAAACAAGTCACAAACATCAAATTGTCCAATAATGTAAATACGAGCAATACACGGTCAATTACGCATGCAAATATCATTAAATGAACACTTAACTCGACCTATTATGCATGCATAAACACGTTTACCAGTTACAACCCTCAATGGTATCCGCTCATCATAATGAAGTAGCATGAGATTAATACTTTCGTAAAATCTCATATACCATTAACTTGAGTACTGTACTAGGACATAGACTTGATTTATTGACCTTTGACCATAAACATCATTGGGAAACCAATTTGTATACTGGTCTCTCCACTGAGAAATACAGTGTTTCAACCACCTTAAAAATGCAATTCTAGATCTAAGTTGGCTAACTAAGGACGAATGATGGTAAAGCATAACATTAGGAGAAAATGCCCTCATGGACAAGCCTTACACTCAAAGTGTGACTTTCCAACCAAATGGAGATCCATACCTCTAACCGTTTCAATAGCCTTTTGAATACCATTTGTCCATAATCTCTCTGTGTCCAACAAAATATCAACCAGTTCCCAGACTTGGTTTCAACTACACCAATTAGACAACTATTCCTTTGCTTTCATCCATTCATCTATCCAAGGATGATACAGAGTCCAACTCTTTCTCATATTCTAGAGATCCCTAGTCAAACATGCCTTGCAATCTCATAGATTCAAGCATACATTTCCTAGCATTGTTTCAATGAACGATTCAAATAGATCTTGTTATCACCTAAAGTCGACCCCCACTGGGATCTTGTTTTATGATATCCTTTTGAGTTGTTTATAATTCAGCTACATATAGATCTTCATTGAATGTTTCAAAGATGTATCTCCAAAATACTAGGTTTTGTGATTCTACTACAGTAACAAACTTATCATTTGTTCATCTTTGAACATATAACCTTTTGGACTGATAGAGTATCCCTTAAGAATACATTTCCTCTATTGAGGTTTCAACTTTTCAAACTTAGTTGGAAAATATCACACGCCTGAGCAATTGATCCCTAGGATCCTCATTGACTCCTAGAACCTCCATTTGCTCAGGTCTGACTATCTATAAGTCCAAAGTTAACGAGATATAAGCTGTTGTTTTAGTGAATACCTTGATTCAATGAATATCCAATGAATACCCTTTCCAAGGTATGAGTCACAATCAATGTTCTTTTTTCAATGAATGGGTCACAATCAACGTTTTTTTCTAATGAAATAAACTAGTTGACTCATACCCACAATCATGGACCTAAACTATTATCTGGCGACATCTATTCCCCCTCTTCACCACACAATTTTGTTAAAAAAAATGTATGTGAAGAACGAATAGTTGCTTGATAATTCCTCCTCTACATTGTTCATATAAAATGATCATGGGATGTTTCACACTTGCAATTAGTCTAAGAGCGCTTTTGCCCTATTCTGACCATCGTCTTAAACACTCCATTGTTTGATTTTTTAGGGAATCAAATGAAATTGACCAATTCGTATGAGCAATCCTCATATGTATCGCGAGATTAGGATCCATGATCAACCATTACATCATTGAATCACAAAATATTACAATATGGATTTATGGCAAAAGAAAAAAATATTCTAATTGTCGACAAAATGTTTCAAGTGTTGATGATGAAGAGAAACAAAAATCCCCCCTCGGATTAACAATTCTGGAAAAATTACTCCTCGAGTGTATTTCTCCTTAATTGAAGCATCATGTTATGCCTAATGTAAACTAGGCTAGTGCAACTTTGTACTAATCAGTCCACTTTCAAAGGCATACAACGCGAAACAATCTCCTCATGTCCATCTAAAATATTGTATTAATGTTTATCAACCAATCACTCTCATTATCTCAAGTTAAGTCCTGATCTTAGAAGAAATCCAACTGAAACCAAAATTCGTCCAATTTCAAGATTTTAAGGATAACATACATGAAAACTTTAGGTCATCATGCGATTTCGAATAGCAAGAGATCAAGCCTAATCATCAACTTTGGCATGTTGCAAATCCAATTTATAGTGAAAAATGCCTAAGTTATCAATTATGGCATAAATTCATGTGTTCATTCTTATAATCCTATGGAAATAGACAACATGTCCCTGAAATTTCTAGTTTGACATTCATTGCCTTAGAACATTTTACCCAATGTAAAGGAATTAGTTGACAAGTTTGACACTGTCTAGCATTTGCAGTCATTCAAGTTCATCAGTGTGCACTATTAAGCGTTTCTCAAGAAGTGTTCAGATATCTACTACCACACTTAATGAATAATGCTACATGCTTAACCCTCATTGTTAACTCATGTAGCAGGAGTGTTAAGAACTAAGAAATATACTTTGCATTAGCATGATTAAGTATTTTTCCAATTGGTTTCAGTACATGTGTTGAGCAAACACACTACACTGCATTTGCTAAAAAATATGTGTTTCACAAAATGACTCATTGGTCTTTACTGGGAAACGTTTTTTTTTTTTCTAAAATCATTGTTTGTAACTTCCCCTTTGATCACATTCCTCTTATGTTAAAATCCAATTCTAAACTTAGAACATGTAATTGACTAACTAGCAGCTTTTAGCCACTTGTAGTCACTATAATGAGCGGAATTCTAAAGAATTCAAGCCACCCCAATTAGCATGATCGGTTTTTAGATGCCCCTACTCAACGGGAAGATACTAGACTCTAACTTAAGCCTTAATTCATTATTCACGAAGAAGACTTGGATTATCAACCTCTGAATTGTGGCGATAGAGATACCAAACTTTACTCTGATATACCTTGATATCTTGAGTTAAAGTATTTTTCTCATTAAATGAGAATTATTACTAAGCACAGTGTCTGTTGAACATCCAATGTTTCGTTGGAAGAAGAATCGCCTTTAATTCCATACAATTATAACTACTTCTAGTTCCTTCTTTGTTCCAACACTAACACCTTCTTAGGGTTCATATGATTCGGTTGATGTCATTCAAGACTATCTCTAAGTCTAGTACATATCTAATTGTTATGACTTCATATTCATAATAGTTTCGTCATCTACTCATCACTAAAGACAAGGTTAACTTAGAAGCAACTAATTTGTTGTGTTTTATGCTACGTGTAAGGGAGGTGAATGCATACGTATTTGCTTACTAAAACTAAATATACACAAGATTTTGTTCTTAGAATTAACATTATGATAATTTAATGGTAGGTATGACCTCGAAAATTCACTATGTTCCCAGTCATCACCCATATCCAACCGTTGCATTACCACAACTCATTCCTAAAAGGAAAATAAAATCTTCAATAGTTATGGGTGAGAATGCAAAGATTCTTCCAACCCATAACCCACACTCAAGTAACCAATTGTATTCTCAACATGATTTTACCATTATTAATCACACTCAAGTTGTATCGACAATAAGCTAATGACTCATAATGTGGGGTTCAACACACGGTTGAATGTCAAGGATCATAATACATGCACCGTCCATATGTTTGAGAATGTAGTTCGAAAGCAAATTAATGCTCTTAACTATATCTCATTTATTATAGATGACCTTCTCATTACATGCTTATGAAGCATCTTCCAACTCTAAAGACACTTGTATCAACATCGTAATAAGGTTCATCTTTCATCAATTGGCAAATCTAACATCTCTCTGAATGTTGACTTAGCCCTGTGATCACTTTTAATCTAAGCCTAATACTTAGTCAGCTTAAAGGCAAGTCAAAGAACTCAATTCCATCGAACAAAAGATGTAGGGGTTAGATAAGACATATCCAATCAATAACCATTGTAAACTTATTCGAATACTCACTAAAGAACATGGCGAATAATCTCATATGATTCATTGATCATCAGTTCCTATTGAATATTCTAATAAGCTTATGGTCAGGTACACATTTCATCCATTTCTCTAGGAAAATATTGTATTGTTCTCACACCCCAACCTAATTTTCTAGATTTTGATTAAGGATTCAAATTTTTAAAGTCAAAATCTATAGAAAATAATCGAAATCACAGAAAATAGGGTGTGAAGAACGTCACAGAAGTTTTCCAAGAAAATATCTAATGAAACATGGCCCTTTACGCACGTCAAGGAGCATCACATGCTCCGTCAAACATCACCACGCTTCCGTTGCGTCAACACTCACTTTCGCGCGTTCACATGCAAACATACGCACTCGAACATGCACTACACGCACACACACACGCAAAACATGTGCCTCACGCGCTAGTACGGGCCCACATACGCGTCTCACGTGCTAGCTCGTGCATCCACGCGCAGACACGTGTTCAAATGCACTCTCACGCACCGGCACATGCTCCCACACGCCCAAGGCACGTCCCATGCATCGAAAGAGTTCAGGCAGCGGCACTATGACGGTCGGCGGCGATGGCCGACAGCGACGTAGCAGCGGTCCGTTCACCAGTCGGCGGCCAAGTGACTGGCCAATAGCGGTCCAGTGACCAACTGGCTGCGGAGCTACAACGGTCCTGTGACCGACCGGCAATGGTAGACCGACACAAATCGGTCGGTGCCCAATTCGACCGGTGGCATATCGACAGCTGAATTGGCCTCGTCTGGAGCCGGCTGAGGTGGCACTTGTGCCATGTGTTGATATGTCGTTGGTGATTTGATGTTGACGTGTCGCTATGTGGCATAACACGTGGCCACTGAGTCGGCATTAGCTGGGCACACGTGGCGCGACATAATTCGCCCATGTGCGGTGACGTAGTCCCACGTGTCCATTGATGGTGTTGCTGATTGTGCAATGACGTGACACACGTGGCGCGATCTCCTTCGTCCACGTGTGCTAAAGTGTCACTGGTGTGTCACCTTTGACCAAACGAGCCCCATTCTCACTGACCGGAGAGTGACCTACACCGATACTTTCCCAGCATTTCCGGCCGGCGGCATTTCGGCTACCCCCCGTTCTCGACCATTCTGAGTTCAACGGTATAATTGGTTTCTCGATCTAACATTCCTAACTATGTGTTTGGATCAGAAAGTGTGTTCTTGGAGAGTGAATAAACTTGTTCCTCATGTTCTTCATCAAGAACATCTCAAGAATACATTTGATCCGATCCTAATCTTCTAAGCATCCTATCTCATGCAATACATGTCCGATTAACACATATAATATATCAAATCGAAGAATATTTGATAAGTTACAGATACATACAACATTCATGTGTCAAATCAAATAATAACAGTGCTCAAATCGGGTTTTAAGAAACATAGACATCTTCAAGTTTCCGGATATTTTTTTCAGAAATTCATGATTTTCGTCCAAACTTTAAAATCTCATATCTCATTCGTTACCCAACGAAAAAAATCACATAATATGCCAATGGAAAACTCATTCAACATATAATCCATATATACCAATTACATACACAAAACAGAACAATAATAGAACGAAAATTGCACCCAAAACAGATCGAAAAATCAATTTTGTCAGAATTTTTTAGATTTATAAGTTTATCATTAAAAAATCATATAAAATTCATTTCTTAACGGAATCAGGTGATTCAAATTGAATATTGAAGCTGTTAACGAGTACTATAAAATCATATCAATAGCCTACAAAAAATCGAAAATAATTCTGATAAAATTGGGCACAACGCCACTGCACGTATTTTTCAATCATAACAAACATCAAGAAATTCATCAATAACGAATCAAAATCGAATTCTAACCTTTGTGGCTCTGATACCATTGTTGAATTTAGTCGAGGTATCTTGATTTGTAGTGGAATGAATCCTCGGATCGTATACAAGTCGAACCACGACCTCTCCTTGATGATTATGTAATCTTGGTCGAGGTGGAAATCAGAAGAGGAAATCCACCACAATTCACAATTCAAGAGTCATCTCCGATTAGATGAGAAATCACTCTAGGATTTTTTGTTTTCTCTCTTTGTGTTTCTCACACAAGTGAGAAAACTGTATTCTTCTTCCCTTCTTTCGTGTACCGGGTACACATTGTTATTAGAGGGAGTGGGTCGAGTGGACCTATTTTGTCTTTGTGAGATTTTTTTCTGCCTTTGTCCATCTTCTTACTCCTTATGTGGCACCGATCTTTATTTTTAGATTGGTCTTCCTGCTGATCTTCTCCGATTTCTTATGGATTTTTCAGCTATGCAGGTGAGCAGCTTTACGGATTTCTTGCTTGTTGTGCATGCAATCAAGGAGCAAGTGGATTATTTGAATTATTATGGATTTATGGTGGATGAGATTTAGAGACTCATGTATGAGTGTGTTCTTTTTCACAACTTCTCATATGTCTAGAGCTTGTAATGATGTTGCCCATTGTTTGACGAGTTTTCTTTTACTTCTGCCCATCCATCTGTGGGTCGGGCCAGATGTCCCTTTTTGAGTTAAAAATCTTGTACGTCAAGACTTTTGACTAATAAGATTCTCTTATTAAAAAAAAAAAAAAACCGTCTTTTGGGAATAATATAAAATCAAAGTGTATAATAGCCTAACATATTACTCCCCCGTCCCGGCTTATTTTGCACAGTTGACCGGACACGTATGTTAAGAAAAACACAGATTTTGCTTTTTGTTTGATTTTTTTAAAGATGGAGATTGAGTGTTGAGATTTTGAGGGTGGAGATTGTGGGAGAAGTTTCCTATTTAGGGGTGTGCAAAATAAGTTGGGACGGCCGAAAACGAAAAATGTCCAAAATAAATCGAGACGGAGGGAATACATTAAATCGCGTGCATCGCATGTGTGCACATCTATATATATATATAAGCTAAATGAGGGGTATTTTTGAAAATCCTTCATTCCCGCCTAAAATTATCTTAAATACATTCTTTATTTCTACCTTAAACATCAATTAATTAATTAATTAATTATGTTTTTCTCTTCAAATTAATGTAATGTTGCATCTTACTTTATTAAAATAACTAGAATGCAATTTTGAGTTTTATTTTCTTAATTTATTTTTCCTATTAATTTATTTGAGTAATTCCTTAAATACATATAGAAACTTGCAGAATTTCAGCTTTGAGACTTTATTATTGCATCTTTATACTTATCAATTGTAATTATATATTGATTTTACGTTACATACCTTATGCTGAAAAATTATTTTATATATTTAGAATATCAAGTAAATTTGTAGGCCTATAAACACCCGATTATGTAAAGTTGAAAATTCACGCTTGCACTATTCGTTTTCTTTCTACTATCAACCATCTTACTTAGCGTATTCATATTTCATGGCTCCAACATTCAATTTAATACTACCTCTATTTTTTATATGCACTTCTATCTATGGATAACAAAATTAAGAGGGAATAACAATAAACCCTCAACTATATTTTATAATTTTATCCTTCAGTAACTCTATATTATCTCTGTTTCCATTAATTATGGTAGGTTAGAAATTTAGAGAATTTCTAGGAATAGTGATAGGAGTAGTTTTGGAATAAATGGGAGGAGAAAAACCTTAAAAGATATCTCTTATAAACATTTTACAAAATCTAAAACTCCATCTAAGGAAGATGGAGTTAGTACTCTCTCTCTCTCTCCCTCTCTCCCCCCCCCACCCCCCCCCCCCCCCACCCCCCACTATAGTAAGATATCTAAGTTTTTTTCTTCAAAGCAGGCATGTATTTTTCTGTAAAAAAATCTCTCTCTCTCTCTCTCTCTCCCCCACTATAGTAAGATATCTAAGTTTTTTTTCTTCAAAGCAGGCATGTATTTTTCTGTAAAAAAATTATTTGATTTTGTATAACTGTCTTTTTAAACAATTTAAAAGGCTTATGATGGTGTTCTTAATTTCTGGATGTACGCTTGAGCAACTACAAATAAGTTATAACTTTAAAAAATAAAGAAATTGGTGATATAACATTCAATGTTAGGAATTCAATGAATTTATTATATTTTATTAGAATGCATATATTTTTAAGGTTGATAGAGGGGTTTTTTTAGTGGAAATGGGTGTTTTGGCCTGTCAGAGATATAGTGAAATGTTTTTTGACACTTTTAACTTTTTATTTGATAAAGTAGTCAGCATGTGTCAGGAGGTATAGTAAATTATCGTGTACAGGATAATATTATCGTGTACACGATAATTTTATATCGTGTACAGATAAAATATTATCGTGTACATGTACCAAGAAATAATTATATCGTGTACAGGATAAATTTTCATCGTGTACACGATATAATTTATCGTGTATAAGATAATTTTATATCGTGTACACGAAATGAAAACTCTCTCTGACAGACTTTGGCTACTTTTACATGTAAAAAGTTAAACTATGCACAAAACATTACACTATGGATCTGACAGGCTACAGTGTCAAGAATCCCGTTTTTTTATGCTTCAGTTCTTTATTTGAGCTTCTTTTTTTATATGTACCTATTCATACTATCCATATAGTTTATTACAATTATTTTGAACATATTATTATTTCTTATACATAAATAATATTAAGTTGATTGCTGAAAAAAAGTTGATTGTTCAAGATAACTTGATTTTGTTTAACGACCTCATGCATAATAAGACCATAGTTGAAAGTTAGTAGTATGTAAATTATGGACGAGAGTCCCTAATTAACTCTCTCTCTCACACACACACATATGGGTTAATTATAAATATTGGTGGATCAAAGTCTTTTACAAGTTTAGTAAATTTAATAAACTTAAAATATACGTAGTGCTATAATTATGTTTTAAACATTACAGTATCAATTATCACTACTAATATAAAAAATATTATTATTTTAAAGTGGTATAATTATAAATTATTATTTTAATTTATAAGATAACATGTCGCGCATTGCGCGGGAGCATAACTAGTCTAATGTAACAATAGATAAAAAGAAAAACTAAACAAATGAATAAGAGAAGAAAAAACTAAATATTACTAATATTGAATATTGGCAAGGTACTATATTTATGGAGGAAATCATCCTACTACTTTCTCTAGATGGGATACTTTTCTTTTCTACTGTTTGAAGTTTAGATTTTAAAATGAAAAAGTTGAATAAATAATAACAAAAAACAAAATAAAGACAGCGTTGTTCGTCGTTCCTTGCTTTTTCTTCTTGGATACTGTAGCTTAATAACTCCATTGATGGAAGCTGAAACTTAGCGGAACAACCTCAAGTTTCAAGGAGTCTTTCAGCCGCAAATGATATTCGGTTAATTATTTCCGATTAGTTGGTACTTCTTCTTCCCTTGCCGATAACCTTTTCTGTCTTGCTGTCATAGCTCTGGCTCTTTTTTCTTTTTTTTTTTTTTTTTTTTTTTTTTTTTGTGTGTGTGATTAAATATGTGGTTTTGTTTAACGGAACTGTTCTTTCCGGTGTGCGATTGACTATCAATTTATATGAAATTGCTTGTTTTTTAGATTGGGGGCGATAAGGTTCACAACTTGTATCAATTAGGGCGCAACTGTTAAAGCTTTTATGTTTCTTCTTTGTTATGTAATTTTGGTGTTCGTATTTTTAAGTTTTAGATTGTTCGAGATACTCAGAAGCATGAAATTGCTTGTGTTTTATAGATTGGGGGCGAAGGGTTCAGAACTTGTATCAATTAGGGCACTGCTGCTAAAGCTTTTCTGTTTCTTCTTTGTTATGTAAATTGATTTTGATTTTTTTATTTTTAGATTGCGCTGGATACTCAGAAGCATGAATTTTTTTATCCTGAACTCTTTCTGGTTTGTAATTTTCAGCGAAAAAAACATTAAAAAAGAGAAAGAAAAGGTTTGTAGGTTGTGTAGTGACTGCAGTAAATATATATGTCTTAATTGGATTTGCATTCGATTTTTTATTGTTAACAGGGAAGAAGGAATTGAGAATGATTAGGTAGTGTTGTTAGTTTGAACAGAAGAGAAGTGATATGGTTTCGACTGATAATGGAAAGAATAGTGTGGAATCTAGTGATGGTAAACTCAAGAATCACACCCCTCTGAACATTTCAACATCTCAAAGGGGTCTTATAAGTGATGGTACTTCAGACAAGGGGTTCGCCGACGGGTATTCCCCTCTCTCCAAACGGCTAAGGTTCCTTAACTTTGGTAATTTGGCTTCACCATCTGCGAGATTTCAGCGGATGGCTGAGCAGAGAGATGATGTTTCGCGCACCGTGCCTTCTTCCAGCAGTCTCCATATCCGTGAGCGCTTTAACCGGATGTTTTCCCGGAAGATTGATTGGAATAGTGTTGGGAAAATGGGGAAAGAATGGATACGAGATCCAATGAACATGGCTCTTTTTATTTGGATTGTATGTGTTGCTGTTTCTGGTGCTATCTTGTTCATGGTCATGATTGGAATGTTGAACCATGCGTTACCAAAAAAGTCTCAGAGGGACGCGTGGTTTGAAGTCAATAATCAGATTCTTAATGCTCTGTTCACTCTCATGTGTTTATACCAACACCCGAAACGGATATATCACTTTGCACTGCTTGTGAGGTGGAGATCAGAAGATGTGGCGAAGCTCCGGAAAGTTTACTGCAAAAACGGGACCTACAAACCCCACGAGTGGGCCCACATGATGGTGGTGGTGATCTTACTCAACCTTAACTGTTTTGCACAGTACGCGTTATGTGGTCTCAACTTGGGGTACAAGAGGTCAGAGCGACCCGCCATTGGGGTCGGAATATGTATATCCTTCGCTATCGGTGCACCTGCTGCTGCTGGAGTATACTCTATGCTCAGTCCACTCGGTAATGAATATGGCACTGATGTAGATGATGAAGAGGCACAAATCCGTGTAAACACCGAGAGTAGTAGTAGTGTTACTAGGACTGATCATTCTAGAAGACAATCATTCGAAAAGAGATTCTCCTTCGCACTGAGAGACGAAGGAAGAACCGTTGAAGCTACCCCAAATTGGAGCGGAGGCATTCTTGATTTCTGGGACGATATTTCTTTAGCCTATCTTTCGTTATTCTGTAGCTTCTGTGTCTTCGGGTGGAACATGGAGAGACTCGGGTTTGGTAATATGTACGTCCACATTGCAACGTTTCTCCTATTTTGCATGGCCCCCTTCTGGATCTTCAACCTTGCTGCCATTAACATCGACAACGAGACAGTGAGAGAAGCATTGGGTATAACCGGGATTTTCCTCTGTGTCTTCGGTTTGCTCTACGGTGGCTTCTGGAGGATTCAGATGAGGAAGCGATTCAATCTACCGCCGTCCAAATTCTGCTGCGGTAAACCGGCTGTGACCGATTGTGCGCTCTGGCTATTCTGCTGCTGGTGCTCTCTAGCTCAGGAAGTGAGGACCGGGAATGCGTACGACATTGTGGAGGACAAGTTTTGTCGGAAAAGGAGTGAGCCTGAGCCGTTGCCTATGTCACCGTTGAATCGTGAAGATGGTGACTTTGAGTTCAGATCCCACCCCGGTTCGCCTTTTGGAGCCAGCCCGTCTCCACCGCGTTCCGCCAAGGCTAGCTCCGCTAGCCCCGGGAGGCTTGCGTTGATCAAAGAAGAGGAAGCTTTGGGTCGGGTTAAGGACGAGACGATGACACCGCCGAGTCCTTCGATTATCCGGCGAGATGAGGTATAAATTTTGAATTGTGAGATAAGCTTTGTGAAAGTATTCTGTGTATTGATTTTGTTGTACATTGTTGACAATGTAATGCATATTATTGCGTATCCATTTGTAAGTTATTCTCAATTATTATTGTGTAATGCTACTATTAATCTTGATTTTTTATTTTTTTGGAGCATCATTTGAATTTGGTAAATTTCAAAGTCATCTCTGCCATTTATTAGATCAATGAAAGGTGAGAATTTGGTTTGATGTATAATTTTATATTGATTTGAGCGACATTAGGAAGAACCCATCCATATCAAATTTCAATTTTAAGGCTGAGATCAGAGGGAGTGACTATGTTTTTACGTCTTAATTTCTTATTTTAAAATTAATCTCATATGAAAAAAGTTCCCAAAAAAAGAGAATAAAAAATCTGTTACCAGAAGCTGATCAATATAGAAAGAGAGTAGAACAGGCGAAAAGTAAACCCTAAAGGCCAATTGGTATAAAGGAACAGAATAATTTCTTAATGAAATCAATTTAGGAATTGATTAAAGATGAGAAAGTAATGATATAATTATAATCATTTCAAGGATTAGTATGCTAAGAAATGATAAGGAATAAAATATTTAATTTTTTAAATAAAATATCAAAATAATAATATTATTACATAATATCATCATCATCATCCAATAATAGTAATACTAATATTAATAATAATTACCATTGTTACTCATCAATTAATTAATTGATAACGATTAAGTAGAAGTAATTATAAATTATGAAAATATATTATTAATGATCAAATAAGAAACAATAATGGTTGATAGTAATTAGTTAATTAATAAACAACCACAAGAACAACATCACCAATATCATCAATCAATAAATTAGTTAAGAATGATTAATTGGGGTTAATAATAATAATAATAATAATAATAATAATAATAATAATAATAATAATAATAATAATAATAATAATAATAATAATAAATCAATTAAGGACCTATTTACTTTGGCAAATTGGAAGGGATTGAGACTATTTGTCCCACCTAAATCAATGTTTACTTTCTCATTTCCCCAAAATGGGTAATCATCCCTACCCGGGAAAATATTCACTATTTGAATGACTATTGATCCCACCCTTCCCTTTGAGACTAAATTAGTCCAAACTCCCAAGGATTAGTTTTATCGTTTTTATATTGGAACCCCTTAGGGCGTTTTTCTGAAATAATCACAATTTATCTTCACTCTCACTCTTACGCTCGAGAGGTGTCGTTGCTCCAAATTCTGGTCTCATTTCAGGCTACCGCGAAGTTCATTTCTCCGACAAGGCAATATTTTGTTTAATTTTTTTTATTTTATTTTAATTTACGATTGGACCTCTACAATTTCTTTCAATTGGAATTGGGTTGTAACAATTTCCTGTTAGTTTCGCTTCAATATTGTTGTTTAGAATCAACAACTTTGTAATTGCGCCGATTAGCTGCAAGATTGTACTAATTTTCAATTATATCTACCCGTGTGTGATGGAGGCTTGAGGCAGAAAAAATAAACGATGAATAGGGGAGATGGTGTGATTTTGGGGTAATTCTTCAGTGCAATCGTTGCACCTATGCAACTTAGGGTATTTTTTCATTTTAAGTGTTGTACTGGGACCTATTATTGTTTTTTAATAATTTGAATCCACCCCATTATTATTTTTTAATCATTTGAATCGAGGACCTCTGAAAAAAGAGGATGTCCCGACGGAGGTGGACATGCCTGTTAGGGTCGACGGCGGGAAGGCTGTTGGAGGAGGCCTTGCTCTCGTTCGACATGGTACGTCTATGTGAGGGGGTGAAAACGGATTGATGTAAAATCGTAATATCTTGCACAGAAGCAAATAGAAAAAATTGTCTGAAAAACTTGGCTAATGGAGGATTATTTTCGAAACAGACGGAGATAGAGTGTTGAACTTAGTTTTCATAAAGGTTTTTTGGGACTTGTAATAACTTATGAGGAAGAGGAGAGAATAATTTGACATTTCAGTCATTTTTTTTTAAAATTATTCTAATTAAATGAACGTTCAAATCGAAATGGAATAAATCTAACAGTGAAAAAATGAGGGTTGCATCGATGCAACGGTTGCACAGAAGTTGGACTCGTGAATTTGGCTTACAACACAATTTGGAGAGCATTTGGGTGCAATTTTAATACCAACCAGTATGCGACACCACGCAAAGTAAATATAGGACAACATGGGATTGTCACAATCTGAATAAGATTGATCATTAAATGTAAACATGGGTTTGACTGAGACCAGTTGATCATGTCGCACCATAAATCCCTTTGACAGGGATATGTAAGGAAATTGGAACATCCAAAGTATAATAATAATAATAATAATAATAATAATAATAATAATAATAATAATAATAATAATAATAATAATAATAATAATAATAATAATAATAATAATAATAATAATAATAATAATAATAATAATTTCCTAATTGTTCGGAATAACTAATAGCAAGTGGAGTAGGAGGAATGACTAATCCCATGGATAGGGGAATAACAATTCCTTTGGGAATAATTATTCCCATAAAAAATCCATATCAATCATAAGAATGAGAATGAACGAGTGAATGAAATTACTCTCTAGAGAGAGAAACCCCCACCTCTCTAAAAAAGTTTAAAACCCTATTTTTTTCTTCCCCCCTCCCCCTCACTTTGGGCCACCACCGCCACCTTCCCCACCCCATCACATACTACATTCTCACTCCTTCCACACCCGGATGACCTTCGGTGGTTGCTTGTATGGGAATCTCTCTCGTCTTACTGTTTCTCCGTTCTTATTTTGAGTTCGACGACGATGGTTTTCTCCAACGAGTTCCTATTGAGTCTTGGAGCTTCAATGGTGGTGGTTCCAATAGCGGTGAAGGGAAGATGCCCAGCTTTTACTTTTTCTTGTATTTGTCTTTTTGTTTTTTTTTGTTTTTTTTTATCTTTTTTAGCTTTGGTGGAGTTCTCCTTGAATTTGCTAGATCTAGTCTATAGGGTGTTTATGCACCAGTGCATGTCTAATTCAGTTGGTTTGGGTGCGGGCCATCGTTGTTTGAGGTGGAGTAGTTGTAGGGATGGTTCTTTCCCCCTTGTTGGGATGGTTCTGTTGGTGATTTTGTTGGCCTAGTGCACCAGTTTGAGCCCAACCTCTTGGGTTTGGGTCTCTAGTGTTCCTGTGGTTTGTTCGGAGGCTATAGAGGACCTCGAGTCCATTGACTATGGTTGTACTCCCTCCGTCCCACCCAAATTTGCACACTTTTCTTTTCGGTACGTCCAATACAATTTTGCACACTCCTTAAAATGAAACTTTTTTCACTAATTCAACCCTCAAAAGTGACACATATTAGCATAAATGCCATTACTATATCTATTTTTAAAAATCTGAAATTAGTTTAACTATTTTTATTAGTTTTATTAACTTAACCCTAGCCTTATTTAACTAAACTAACCTAACCCACCCCAAACTCATTATCCTTAGTGATTCACTCACACAACCATCCCCCTTCCACTTCGAAAACCCTACTCTCTCTTCTCTCTAGAACAATTCGCCGATGTTCTTCATACTTTCTCATCAAGATCTATCTAAGATCCATTTCTCTATCTCAGATCTCAGATCTATGTTCGAACTCTCTCTCTTAGATTTATCCCCTCACTCTCAAGATTCATATAATATCCATTTCTCTATCTCAGATCCATGTTTCAATGGAAGAAGATTCTGATTTGGAAATAGTGGCTTTAGATTCAGAGGATTCCTTCGTTTCTGAAACCCAGTTTGACAATGAAGATAGTCTTCGTTTGGAGTCTTTGGAATCGGTTTCCAGGGGGATTCTTGGCTCCGCCTCCGAAGGTGCAGAATTTGATCTCCCTGATCTTCTTCTGTCGGTAAACGACTGGTTGAAATCGAGGAAAATGAAGAGACACTTCATGCAGTGCCTTGGGGTTTGGTGTCCATCCGTTTTAAAGGTTTAAGTATCTTATCCCTTTTAGATCTGTTGGTTTTTAATCGATTCGACTTTTTAATGGGTGATTCATGCCACTGTTGCGTTATACAGCTTTTGCTGGTTGATTTGAATTTTGCTAGTTGGTTTCATTTATGGGGTTCTTGAATCGGTTTTTTGGTATTGGTTGATTTGGTTGTTGAATTATTGATTCTTCCTGCTTGCCTTATTTGGTTAATGGTAGCATATACCTTGTGCTAATATGCTGGTTAAATCTACTGGGTTACCGATTTGTTGGTTAAATCATCCAGCTTGAGAATTTGGATTCAATATGATTGAGATGTTGATTTATTGAGTTCAGATTGAATGAGATACTGATTTGTTGGGTTTAGTTTTTGTTGTTGAATCTGTTTACTTCAGATCTGTGTGTTGTTGGCGGACTGAATGTTTATTGATTGGTGCTTTAAACAAGATGAAGTGACCCTTACTGATTGTTTAGTGCAACCTAAAAAAATGATAGATTTGTGTTTGTTGGTAGCTTACCTTAAATGATGCAATATGCCTGATAATGTAATGTTACCATTCACATAGAGTGTGTTTATTTAGGTTGTTGTGAGATGGTTGCTCAAACATAAGCTGTTTTTGCTTGTGTTTAATGTTGCCCTCAACATCTGTTGTGCATGTTGTTCAATTGTGTATTGAATGGATCTGGTTAATTGAACCCAATGATGAAAACTTTATGAAGGTTAATAGCAATAAAATTAATACAATCAAATTATGAAAATATACTTGATTCTTCAAATCACAATGTTTACAACTTAAGCAAAATTTTACACATATATTTTGTTTATGATGTAAACATAAGATTCTCTTTAAAAGCTGCATCAACCTAACTTAAATGTAACCCAACTCAGTCATAATTCCTCCAATGTCATAAGTTCCCCCGGCATGTTCATTAGCAATCAAATGCTCAATGCCTTCTAACAATTTCTTCATCCACTTCTAGAGTTGTTGGTAGTAACCCTTCTCTAGTTATGACAGATTTCCCAATGTGTGGCAGCTTGTAACTGTTCTTGCCCTTACCCTTCATTATCTCAATCATGCAAGCTTGTAGGCTCAAAACTAACACTGTTGAGTTTAGTGATTTCTAAGTCTTCAAATGGTTTAAGAACATTAGCAACTGAATCCTCCACATTGTATGATGCAGTCTCCACTTGTAGGGATTGAATTGCTCTAGAATAGCCCAAATCTAGAATATTTGTGTCAGGTGAGTTTGGGGGTTGACATATCAGTATCATTTCAAAACCATCTGTTGTGTGGCAGCCTGCCTGAACTCTGGGTCATAGTTGCTGATATGTGGCTTTGCATTATCCTGCTGAATGATTATGTGTTTACTAGCTTGAGCAGACCATTTTGCCTTAATAGCTAGGATAATCTGTTTGTATGCATGATTAAATAGTTGAAAATCAAATGTAAGAGGTGTCAGTAAAGTCATCAATATGTCCAATAGTAAAGAAAAATAGTTTGGACAGATTTAGGAGACTTACATAAGTTTTAAATAGATGATGAAATAAAATCTGATGGTTTTAGAACTCACCTTCTCTAACAAACAGTCTTTAATGACTTGCTTGGTAATTGACTCAATAAGTTTGGTCACCAAGGTGCCCCTTTGTCCGTTTCTGCTGTTTCTCATGGCTGGTTCCATGGTTGTGAATGGGAAAATTCCAATTTTCCCATCAAACAATAATTCACCCTATAAACTGTATTGAGGTCTTGCTACAACACATATGAACATTACCTTGGTGATATATCTTTTGCTCTTACAACCTGTAATGGTCTTCTTCTTCTGCAAGTTTGTAAGCCCTCTTTGTGGTTCATTTCATATAAAACCACTTTTCATCTATATAAATAACATTGTGCAAAGTTCCATATCTTATTTTGTTTAGCTAGTTGTCCAAATGTAAAGTACTTAGGTTGTATTTGAGCCTCTGCAGTTTGTGTCCTTCTGTTAATTAAGGTTCGATTGCATTTGTATGTGGCTTGATGACACCTGACTTAAACCATCTGCCAACTTTGTTTTTGCTAACATTCAACTCCTTAGCAAGCCTTCGAATGGTGCCCCTCTTTGAAAAAGGTATTGATAGGGATAACCTGGTTACTTCGGGTCGGGTTAATACATGAGCCCACTTACCGGCCCAGCAAACGCGCCAGCAAGCGCGAAGGCCCAGGCCCAGCAGGCCCAGCAACACGCGTTGGCCCAAAACGTAATCTGTTCCGCGAATCAAGTCTGTTCCACGAATCAAGGCCCATGATGTTTTCCCAACTGCCATGCAGATTTGATGGGCAAGATTATAGGGATTTAGTTAGGGTTTTGATTTGGTAGTATAAATAGGTGAAAAGAACTCGGAATTAGGGTTCGAACTCTGTAATCAAAATTACTCTGTGTAAACTCAAAGTTCTAGTGAACGAAACACCTCGACAAGAGGGATTTTCTGCCCGTGGACGTAGATCTCCGGATCGAACCACGTAAATCCTGTGTTTTTCCGTATTATTTACGTCGATTATCGTTATAGTTCTTGGTTTCCGGATTGCGCATTATCAATTGGCGCCGTCTGTGGGAACGCTTTAACTAACAACTTTTGACGTTTGCATCGCATTCAAGAGTCATGGTGACAACACGCTTGAATCAATCTCGTCACGGTGATCAATCTAACCAGGATCCACCTGTGGATCAAGTTTTGCCGCCAAGGCAATTGCCGGCAGGGAGTACATCTAATCATCAGGGTAATCAAAACCCTCCACCCCCTCAAGACCAGCAAAACCCTAATCTTGCTGCTGCTCAACCCCTGGTTAACATTCAAATTACCCCAGAACTGCTCCAGGCTTTCTTACAAGAACATGCACATGTTCTTCAAGATTGGGCAGTTAATCGCCTACATCCCGCGGAGCCTGCAGCGGGGCCTGCCGGCCATAATGCTAATCCCGTGGTGCCTCCACCCCGTTTGCGTGATCAACAGGACCCGAGGCACCGCGGGCGTCAGGATCGACGACGGGAACGACCTGGTTCTTCCGAGGACCATGGGAGTTCTAATGAATCACGACCTCGCAATGAGGAACCTACTGATGTGGATCGCCGCCGTCCACTTAATGCGGCTAAGAGAGTTCGCTATGCCAATCCTCATGCTCTAGATCTTCAAGAGTATGAGCAAGTTCAACGCAATGTTGAACTGGACAGAATTCTGGGCCTTGATGCCAATGGAGATATCATCACGCCGTTCTCCTCAGAAATCATGACCACCACCCTTCCCGAAGGGTTCAAACGGCCAGCTATACCACCTTACAATGGCACTGGAGATCCGGCCAATTTTCTTGGATCTTTTAGGCACAGCATGCTTAGCCATGATAACATCACATCCCTTCAGTACTGCAAGATTTTCCCTGAGTACTTACAGGATGAAGCTCGGGTCTGGTTTGATTCTCTCCCACGCAACAGCGTATCCTCCTTCAGAGAACTCGCCGAGCACTTTTGGGCACGGTTCGAAGCACGGGCGAAGCCCATGGCCACCCTGGCCGATGTCATGAACATGGAACAGCGGGACGGTCAAACCGTTACGCAATTTCTTGACCGCTTCACAGTGGTAAGTCTCAAGGTGGGAAATTGCCCCGACGACGTAGTCATCAACGCATTTATGAATGGACTCCGCCCCGGAGCACTTTACACCGAGTTAGTTCGGAACACACCGGTCACAACTCGAGCACTGTTCAAAACAGTGTGCAGATTTGCTAAGGCCGAGGAGCAGACTCGCCAGAAGCGAGAGAAACACGCTAGCAAGCGGCAATCCGACAAAGCACAAACCGGGCCTAGTACTCGACCTAGTGCATTTTCTCGCCTGACCCCGGGGCGTTCAGAATCCCGAAGTGAAATTCCACAATTGACTCCGTTGACGAAGTCACGAGCTGAAATCCTATCTATCCACAAGAATGATCTGCGACCTTGTCCGCGGATGACTGCTCCACCTGAAAAGAGGAACCGTGGAAAGTGGTGCGCGTACCACCGAGATCATGGGTACGATACAGAGGAGTGCCGGGAACTCGGCAAGGAGATTGAGGAATGCCTCAAGAAGGGTCTCTTGCGGCAATACGTTGCACGAATCAATGACCAACCTCGGACAAACCACAATGGGGGTTCGTCCCACAACCGCGGAGGTTATCATGACCGGGGCACTCAACAAAATCGGCCACCGTGGCAGAATAATCGGCCAGGACCTAACAACTACGCACGGCAAGATTCTGGCAATCGCCAGCAACCACGTCTCCCACCACCACCTCCTCCTCCGGGAGGGCCCGAAGACAACGCACCTCCTCACGTGATAAACGTGATATATGGAGCCCTACCCACCGGGGCTTCACGACATGCCTTAAAGGTAGAAGCTCGACGTCCTCCTCCCGAGGAGCCACGTCATAAACGCCTCCATCAGTCCGAGACTGTAAGCTTCACGGATAGGGACCCGGTTCCGGAGATAACACCTCACACAGACGCTATTGTCATCGACATGATTGTAGCCAACATAACGATAAGGCGTGTCTTCGTGGATAATGGGGCAGCGGTGAGTGTTATATTTGCCGACTGTTTCCAAAGGATGGGGATTTCTCGGGACCAACTTCGGCCGGCCCCCGGGCCACTGCAGACTTTCACTCAAGGCGAAGTCCAGCCAGAAGGTGTCATCACCCTCCCGGCGTCTCTGGGTACCTATCCGAAAATAAAAACTATTTTCGTGGACTTTTATGTGGTGAATTCTCCATCACCGTACAACATGATCCTGGGCCGGGACTGGCTTACCCCCGCTAAAGCCATTTGCTCCACGTATCACCTCGCACTAAAGTTTCCCACCTCGCATGGCGAAGTGGCTATCCGCGGAAGTCAGCGGGTTTCAAAGGAGTGTATGTACGTGGCACTCAAAAAGACTGCAAAAGCCCCTCCCAAAGAGCAGCTTCAGGTAGCATCATCAACTTTCGAACCTCAAGAATGTACCTTGTTGGGGGATGCCACCGCTCAAATACCGCTTGATCCGTCCAAGCCGGAGCAGACTGTAACCGTAGGAGCCGTGGATGTGCCATGGTTACATCAGGCTATAATTCAGACCTTGCGAGAATATTCCGATGTTTTCGCATGGTCCCCACTAGACATGCCCGGGGTCTCTCCCGATATAATAACACATAAGCTGAACATTGATCCTAGCGTAAAGCCGATCCAGCAAAAACAGAGGAAGTTCGCTTCAGAGCGAAATGAGGCCATTCGAATCGAGGTAAAGCAACTCTTGGATGCGGACATCTTGTTCGAAGTATTTTACCCCTCTTGGTTATCCAATCCGGTAATGGTGACAAAAACCGGTGGGGCATGGCGGATGTGTGTCGACTTCTCCGATCTCAATAAGCACTGTCCGAAAGACTGTTATCCCCTGCCCTCCATCGACCAAAAGGCCGAAGCCATTACGGGGTACGTGGCACTTTGCTTCCTAGATCTATACAAGGGGTATCATCAGATTTTTATGGATCCGCAGGATGCCTTCAAAACGGCATTTATCACTGCCTTTGGGTGCTACGCTTTTAAGAAATTGCCCTTCGGGCTCAAGAACGCTAGAGCCACCTATCAACGTCTCATGGACTGTGTTTTTCACGACCAGATTGGTCGTAACGTTGAGGTTTACGTCGATGACCTGGTCATCAAAAGCTCCTCTCATCCTTCATGTGTGCAAGACATTGCCGAAACATTGCACACTCTGCGGCGCTATAACTTGCGACTCAATCCAGCGAAATGCACTTTCGGTGTTGGCTCCGGGAAGTTTCTCAGTTATATGGTTTCGCAAAACGGCCTGCAGGCCAATCCGGCCAAACTTCGTGATGTGTTAGATCTGCAGCCACCAAAAACATTCAGGGACGTTCAACGCCTCACAGGTGGTTTGGCGGCTTTGAATCGATTTTTGTCTAAAGCGGCGGAGCGCCAGCTCCCATTCTTTAAAGTCTTGAGACAAGCGAAGTCCTTTGAGTGGACACCGGAGTGCACCAAGGCCTTCGAGGCTTTGAAACGTCACATACAGCAGCTACCTACTTTGGCAGTTCCTCTCCCCGGAGAGCCGCTTTACCTATATTTGGCTTCCTCCGAGGAAGCTATTAGCGCTACACTTGTACGTGAAGTCGATGGGGTTCAGCATCCCGTGTATTTCGCAAGTCGTGTTCTCCACGGGGCAGAGACACGGTACTCCGTGTTAGAAAAAACTGCTTTGGCAATTGTTATGGCAGCTCGGCGTTTACGGCCTTATTTCCAAGGACGAGAAATATGGGTCCTGACCAATCATCCTATCCGCCAAATTCTTGTCAAGCCCGAGGTGTCGGGGCGCCTCGCAAAATGGGCCGTTGAGCTAGGTGAATACGATATTCAGTACTTTCCCCGCCGAGCAATCAAGGGCCAAGCACTCGCTGACTTTTTGGCCGAAACCTCGGGAGACAATCATGAGTCTCCGACAAATAATGATACACATCACCCCGGTACCCTCGTGCCCTCACCTCAGAAATGGCAACTATATGTGGATGGAGCATCCACGACTCGAGGAAGTGGTGCTGGGGTGCTTCTCATCGACCCCGAGGAGGTTGAGATTAAATACGTCATCCGGTTCAAGTTCAAGGTGACTAATAATGAAGCAGAATACGAGGCAGTTCTCGCCGGGCTCAGGCTCGCTCAATCCTTAGACGTTTGTCATCTTGAGCTCTTCACGGACTCCGAGGTCGTGTCCAGACAGATCCAGGGAACTTATGTCGCCAAGGATGAAACAATGGTCAGGTATCGTGCTTTAACACTAAAGCTTATCTCCACTTTTGATGCAGTTGTTGTACAGAAAATACCACGAGCTCAGAATGCAAGAGCAGATGCGCTCAGCAAATTGGCCTCCGCGGTCCGAAATAATATATCTCCGGATATTATGGTTGAAGACTTGCTTCATCCAGCAATTCATGAGGCCACAATTTCGGTGCTGACCGACAACGGTCCGAACTGGATGACACCTATCATCCAATATCTCCGAGATGGAGTTTTGCCTAATGATAAGCTACAAGCTCGGCAGGTTGTTCTCAAAGCTCCCAAATACTCCTTTCATGGTGGAGTTTTATATCGACGGTCATACCTACAACCGAATCTTCGGTGTCTTGCTCCTGCCGAAGCTACCCAAGTTCTGCGGGAGGTTCATGAAGGGGCCTGTGCCAGCCATATCGGCTCCCGGACATTAGCCAAGAAAGTTCTCCGCTGGGGATACTATTGGCCTACCCTGTTCAACGATGCTCATGACTTAGTGTCCAAATGCAGCAAGTGTCAACTGCACTCCCGTGTAAAACATCTGCCACAGACCGAACTCACGGGAATCCAGAGTGCGTGGCCGTTTATTCAGTGGGGTATTGATATTGTTGGACCATTCCCTGTTGCTCCGGGAGGGTTAAAGTTCCTGGTCGTTGCCGTGGACTACTTCACCAAGTGGGTCGAAGCCGAACCACTTACAGCCATTACTGGTCAGAATATCTTGAAATTTGTGTGGCGCAATATTGTTTGTCGCTTCGGCATCCCGAGCACTATCATCTCGGACAATGGTAAACAGTTTGCCAATGATCCATTCCGGTCATGGTGCGAAGAACTCCACATCAAACAAATTTTCACTTCGGTAGCTCACCCTCAAGCCAACGGGCAGGTTGAGGTCACCAATCGGACACTGCTCACAGGAATAAAGAAGCGCTTGGATAATGCCAAAGGTCTCTGGGCTGAAAACCTTCCACAAGTCCTATGGGCTTATCGCACTACACCGCATACATCTACCGGGGAGACTCCCTATAGCCTTACTTACGGTTCTGAAGCCGTTATCCCTGCTGAAATCAGTGTTCCAAGCCCCCGTCTCCTTACATTGGTTCCGGAGGATAATGACGAAGCTCTCCGGACAAATTTGGATGAACTCGAAGATCGCCGGGATCAATCATTCATTCAACAGGCCAGATGTAAACAACGAGCAGCCCGGTATCATAACCTCCGGGTCCGAGGTACTCAGTTCAATGTCGGGGACTTAGTTCTTCGGCTTAACTCAGCCAGCAAAGCTGCCCCTGAAGGGAAATTGCACGCTTCTTGGGAAGGTCCCTACCGAGTCGTTGCTGTACACGACTCTGGATCCTATCAGCTTGAACATCTCAACGGGACCCCGATTCCCCGAAGCTGGCACGTCACTAACTTAAGGCGTTTCTATCTGTGAAGGCCACATCTCAAGTACCATCTTACCTTTAATTTCTTTTATAGTTGTTATCTCTCCTTGTACTTTTAAGTTTGCTCCGGCACTTATCATTGAATAAAAATTCTTTCTTTGCGTATCTTGTTGTGTTATCCTTTACGTTACGGGGACGCCCTAACGCACTCATATTATCATTACTAGTCTCCGGACAGTAAAAAATCTTTCTTTCGGTCCGTCCGAGGAGATTAGCATTTTTAGTCCCCGGACTCATACCACTTTCTCGTCTGTTTAACCGGAGAAGTGTTTACTCCCGGCTGATCCGTCCGGGGAGATATATTACTCCCGCCTGATCCGTCCGGGGAGATTGGACTAATCCATACTGTGTTCCCGAACACCCAATTAAACAGTAAATAATTTTTCCCGTCGTGTTCCCGAACACCCGATTAAATTGATTCGTAACCTGTTACCTTCATTAAACCAGTTCGTACACACTACAACAGTTTTATTATTATCTGAATATTACAACATTAAGAAATTTTTTACATAAGACTTCGCAAAACAAAAAAAAAAAAATAAAAAAAAAAAAAAAAAAAAAAAAAAAATAATAATAATAATAATAATAATAATAATAATAATAATAATAATAATAATAATAATAATAATAAAACAACTATCTACGGCCCCCGAGCCAATATTCAGCGCTCCGGCGTTGGGACCCGCTTCTCGGTCTGCGTTGGGTCCTCCGGGATCTTGTAGATCCTCGACCTCGGGCTCCGGCTCTGTTATTCCCTCAGGCTCCGGCTCGGTCATCCCTTCGAGCTTCCCTACGCCGAGGACTTGTTCTAGGCGCTTGCCTGGGGGCTTCATCTCTGGTCCGCGCCTGGCTACTTTGTTGTGGCACGGACCTTGGAGTTTGGGCCCATTGCGCAGGGTCCCACTCCTCCGGAACCATCACCTCGATCTCCCTGGCCAGCTCCTCGACTACCTCTTCGGCAATCGCCGCGGGTTCTTCTTCGACTGTGACCACTGGAGCTGGCTCTTGGATAACTATGCCTTTGGTCTTTCCGGATGGTTTTTTCTTATCCTTCCGAGGAGCTCTCTGCGTACTTCGGTCCCGACTGGAGCTCGCAATGAATTCTTCCGCAGTAGGCCTCCACCTGCCTCGGCTCTTCAGCCCCTCATACATACTGAGAAGCAGCTCCAGGACTTCTCGTTTCCTCACGAGCTCCGCGGACTCGACAGAGCTCCTCGACATCAATGCCGCGATGTCACCCTGGATTTCAACGACCCGCTCCTCTACTTCTTCAAAATTCAGAAGGCCGAACTCTGAAAGAATTCGTTCATACTCCTTCTGATGAACACGGACGCGGCTCATCTCGGCAGCTGTAGTTCGATACTTCATCTCGAAGTCCTTGGCTCTTTCATTGGCCTCAACCACCTTCTTCTCTGTTGAGGCAACTTGCTTTTCCAGTTTTGGCACTACGTGCGTCTGCAGATGATTCTTCTCTCCGCGGAACCACTCAAGTGATCGCATGAGCTTCTTTATTGTTTCGTGTAGCTCCGCGGTGTTCTAAACAGACAACGAAGACAACCAGATCGATTACTCTCAAGTATGTACAGAGTTACATTCAGTTCGACAACAGACATAAAACTGCTCATGCAAGTAAAGCAAGAAGTTCAAGAGTTTGAAAAATAGAAGATTGTATTTCACAAGACAAATGTACAATTGTTCCAAATTCGGTACATCGTTCCGCATACATTCCTAAACTATACAAGTTTAAATTTGCGGGGATCGACTGACCTCCCGCTCAATTGCCTCAGTCTCTTCGGGCAACTCCTCTCGTCGGCCCTCGGACACTTCGGCTTCTTCTCCTTCAGCTGCTGCGACGGCCTCGATCGCAGCTGGGACTTCGACCTCCATCTGTGGGGGGGGGGGGGGGGTCGGTGCTCCGGGGTGCGGTAGCCAGTTCACCACGGCAGAATGCCAGGAATTCTTCGTCCTGGTCTACCTCGCAGTTTACAACTTCTGCGGCCGTCAGAAGCTGCTTCTTCTCCCCGAGCGCCTTCACCAGAGGCCACTCCGGCAGCTTCGCTAGAGCGGCGTAATAGGCCTTTTCCACCTCGGCCACCGCCTCAGAGTCAAACCCGAATTCCGGACGATTGATGTCCACATTCGGGTACGCCTCCTTCACCTCCTCCAGCACCAAGGCTCGTGTGGCTTTGTCCCCTATTGCCACAAACTCCGTCTGGAAGTCAAGGAACGTGCTGGTGTGTAATAGTTTTTCGGCGAACGCCTTCAGCATCGCTCCTTGCCCTTCGATCACAGCGGCTTCCCGCGCCTCCATCTCCATCCGAAGCTGCAGATTTTCTCCCCGCAGAGCAGCGTTCTCGGCCCCCACACTGCGCAAGCGCACCACCTCGTTTTCGACCAAAGACGCCCTTTTACGCGCCTCGGCTAGGTCATGAGCTAGCTTGTCATTTCGCGCGCGAAGATCCTGCGCTGCCGCGGCCAGCTCTTCTCTGGCCTCCACCTCGCTCTTCAAGCCAACCTCTATGATTCCTCTGGCCAGCCGCAGAATCTTCTCGGCGTCCGCGCCATCAAACCCCAGCCTACTGAGGGTCGCCTGTTCTACCTGGATAATACAACACGACACCGAACTCAGACCTCATACTATACACCTCGCGTACGTAAAAGTTATGATCAGAGTTTTGAGTATTACCTCCGTACTCTCCCCTACTCGGGGTCTTTTGGACGGTGCCTGCGAAGTGCCGGTAGGCTCTGGCCTCCTTTTCATCACGGGAGATGGCTCCGCCGACATCACCCGCTTGTCAGATCCGGCCGCTGGTTGCGCACTGGGTGGCATCTCCCCCCGGGGAGACACCTCAGCGGCTTTCCCTTTCTTCTTGGCCGCTACAGTCTTAGCGGGGCTTCCTGCTGCTGGTTGCTTTCCGAAGCGTCCCACTGCATATAAGGTCTATGGTTAGTTCTGCGCAAAATGACAAGTTTAAAATATTAAGGAAAGAAAAAACTCCTACCCTCTTCGGCGCCCCCCATTGCCCGAATAGTACAGGCTCAATCCTGCCTTCTCCAACTCCTCCTCGGAGCAGAGGGTTTTGAAAGTCCCCACTGTCCGGAACGTATGCTCCAACTTCGGCCCCCGGGCTCTCCACGGGGGCGGTATCAAGCACCTCATCAGTCCTCCACTTCGGGAGAGCTATTTTATTCCTAATGAATATGAACTTCTCCTTCCACCCCTCTACTTTGCTCGGGTTCTGAACTTTGAACCCTCCTCGGGCTCGGGGACTAAAGGAATACCACCCCTTGGACTTCCCGAAGTTTTTTAGCTGGTAGAAGAACCTAAAAAGCTCTACAGTTGGTTCTACTCCGGCCTGTTTACAGACCACGGTGAATCCCACCACCTGCCTCACCGCGTTCGGCGCTAATTGACAGAGGGCAATACCGTAGTATTTTAACAATTCGATGACTACGTCCCACAGCGGCAATCTCAATCCTACTCTAAGGGGATCTATATACACGGTAATAAACCCCTGCGGTGGGCAACAGGCCCTATCCTCGGGGGTAGGGATTATGTACTCAAGGTCGAAGGGAAGGTAAAAAGACGGGAGCTCCCTCAAAATTTGTTCTCGCGACATCCTTAGCGCTATAGAGGACACCTCAAGATCCTCCACCGTGCATTCATAAAACGAAACCATCATGACATTGCACTCTAAGCCATCAACTCTGTCTACTGTTCTAACCTCATTCCTCTCCGGAATAAGATATGATAGGGGGGGAACGTCTAACGGGGTACTCGAAGTCCCTAATTCTTCAATCGAGCCCGAAGATGAGGCAGAAGATGAAGAAGATGAAGAGGAAGACATACTTACTTGGTTTGAATTTGAAAAGGTTGATTCGAGAAGTTTTTTGATCTGAGATGAATCACGAATGCAGATTTCCTTTTTTTCCCGCTTTCTAAACTGATGAATCGCAATGAAGAAGATGAAAGGTTACTGTGCAATTACTCCAATTATATACACAAAAATCAACGGCGTTGATGCAAACAATTCAAATTCAATAATGGGGATTTAAACGTGCGCCACACGCGCTTTACAGTTCCCAAGGCGCGTGAGGAACAGGTTTCTTGGAAGTTGCAGAGCGTGTCACTTCACATCCCTCTCTCTCATGATGGCGCCGCCAATCACATCAGCCTCACCCTTCTTCAGGAAGATTCAAACTACACTCCGGTGTATCTTCCACCTCGGTCATGCTACCACACTCCGGTGTTCCCTTCATGTTGGCCAGGCAACTCACTCCGGTGAACCTCCCACCTCGGCCAGGTTGTTACGTACTTACACCGCGTTTCTTGCTTCTGGGAAGTTTGGCATCCCGATAAAGGTCTTAGACACTCCGGCCTAGCTCGACTTCATGTTCATAAACTGCTCCACCAAGTCCTCCGAGGACTCGGATCGACTTATTCGACCGTAAACACTTCGGCCGGCCAGTGACCACGGCCCTTCCTGCTTACCGTACCACTCCGGTGACAACCGAAGCTCCCTCCTCGCTTCGGCTGGAGGGGGGGGCATCTGATAGGGATAACCTGGTTACTTCGGGTCGGGTTAATACATGAGCCCACTTACCGGCCCAGCAAACGCGCCAGCAAGCGCGAAGGCCCAGGCCTAGCAACACTCGTTGGCCCAAAACGTAATCTGTTCCGCGAATCAAGTCTGTTCCACGAATCAAGGCCCATGATCTTTTCCCAACTGCCATGCAGATTTGATGGGCAAGATTATAGGGATTTAGTTAGGGTTTTGATTTGGTAGTATAAATAGGTGAAAAGAACTCGGAATTAGGGTTCGAACTCTGTAATCAAAATTACTCCGTGTAAACTCAAAGTTCTAGTGAACGAAACACCTCGGCAAGAGGGATTTTCTGCCCGTGGACGTAGATCTCCGGATCGAACCACGTAAATCGTGTGTTTTTCCATATTATTTACGTCGATTATCGTTATAGTTCTTGGTTTCCGGATTGCGCATTATCAGGTATACTCCTCATTCAATCAGTATCTAGTGCTACACTTACCATTCCACCCTTCTCTCTTCTTTGTTGAAATGATACAGGTGAACCATCTAAAATCTGTTTCTTTGTAGATTCCCAAATGTATTGAACCGTCACTCCAAATGATGTAGCTGCTTCCTTGGTCTTGCCATAATGCACAACTCCATTTGTGCTGCTGGCTATGAGAAATTGAGCGATCAAGTTACGATTTGATGGAGACACATTAGGACCCTTCCTATTGTTAGTCATTTAATGCTTGTAAATCTATTTTTGAATTTTTTATGTATTGGCATTGAAGTCGGCCTTGGCATTAGACCACTATCTATGCAATTAACATTGCCTGGGCTCTCGAATCTTTTGCTTCTTAGGTGGTGGCGAACAATGGTGCTTGCATTGTAGTAGATGCCGCCCTAACCAAACCGCTCACTAACTAGCCAAACTAGTGGGGCCCTATCTCCTATTTGGAGACATACTGAAACCATGTCTTTCGAACTGAACGCAACGCTCGTCTTCCAAAAAAAAAACGAAATAAAAAAGGGCTCGTTAGGAATAAAGATGGCGTGCGGTCTGTAGAGCACATCTAAGCCACCCGTAAGATTTATATTTAGAACTAACTGAAAAATTAGGATAAATTTTCAATGTTGTCAAATTTGCATTTTTTCAATATTTTACTAATACTAATATCAATATCGATATATCATGTAAAAATAAAATAGCAATATTTCTATGTTGGCAGATATTGGTTTGTTTGTTAAAAAATAAGGATTTTGTTTGGATTTAAATTAGAGTATTCTACTAAAAAATGAGGAAAGCAGAGGGAGAAAGGAAAAAAAAACTAGGTAACATTTTGACAACAAGGGACTTCCCTCCTCCCATTACGCGCGGGGTTTCTAGCCAAATGACAGATAGGGACATGTTTTATAGTAACCATTTTATCGCATTATACAGGTGCTTGAAAACAGACCAATCCCACACCCGATGGCTACGGAAATCAGATTATCTCTCGTAAACTCAGTAGCAGGTGATCGCGAGTCACTACTAAGTCCTCCACAACCATTTGTCTCAAAGTCTCTCCTTCCGGAGTCTCTCGAGTTCTTTCACCATCTGCCACTGTCCCATTGACAAACAGGTTTCACCGAAACTTGCCGATAATAGCCGCCCTATCGTAAGCCATCTGCAAAGGTCCGGTAAAGTTGGCTCAACAAACAAATTGTCGATCAGATTAGTATTCGGGAAAAGCTTGCTCTTTTACCTGCTAAATTCTCGGCTGCCTAATGTTCTATCTGCTTGTCGCGCAGCAACCAAATCATCTTCGACCACCTATTATGCATCGAATAATATCATATCAAGAAATATTCCTCATCAAATCTGATACCAACACAAAATGGAAATATGGCGAAGAACCTGCGTCATGCTACATTTCTAAGATCAATAGGAGGAAATAAGTTTAAGAAGCTTATTAGATGAAAAAATAAGTTTTAAGAGCTTATAAGATCTAAAAATATAAGTTGATATATCCCATCTTATTTTTTAAAATTTTAATTATTACACTCAAATATTACATGCTCACACACCCACAAATTACACACACTTCACACACACTGGACACAATACACACACAACACACAGTAGACACAATTTACATTACACACACTACACACACTTCCTACACCAGTCAATGTGTGTATGAGCCCACCTAGACACTAAAGTCAGTTTTACACTAGATTTTATTTATCCATCTACAAAAAAAATAGAAATATATGGTAGAAACTAGAGCAGGAAAAGCTTGAATATTTCATTCAGAAAAACCACAGAAAATGAAGCCTTTATCCCATTGTGTGGGGCCGGCTATATGGGTCACATCTTCATGATTTCTGGTCTCAATACGTTTTCTCATTTACTGTACCAGCCGTTTTCTAAAAGTTCGTTTCCACTTCTGTTTAGGTCTTCTCTTCATGTAAGTTACAACCTTGCGTGAAAACATAAAAGTAATTTAGACTTAAAATTCTAACCTTCTGCATATGTGGCTCAATTGTATGCGGCAGTGTTTTCATGGTAGCCAAGTACCATCTCCATGCTTCCACCATTTCACCATCCACCCTTGAAGCACAGCCTACTGAAGATGGACGGAAAGGGAGAACGAGATCAGCAGGCAGGATATTTGATTTGCCTTCAGAAAGGATCAGCAATTGAACATCTGCTGCCATCTCCATTTTATAGTATGTGAAATCATACGGAACCTGGAAATGCGAAAAAAAAAAAAAGAAAGGCAGCTGCTGTTAGGCGAGTAGCAGATTGTGGTGTTCATTTCTATTGGCAACCGCTGTACAAGTTACAAACTTTAACCTTTTGCGACTCCATCATGTTTTTTAATACTTGTGTATTTTCAATGCCTGTTGAGTTGAGGGTCCCAGTTTGCAATGAGGTCTCGTCAATGGTTAAGTGTGAGCCTTCAGGTAACTGCAAAAGGCCGGATATCAGCCTGAACAGAAAGGATCAAGTAAGATGCAATTTAATATTCATGCTCGTCGTAGAGCACACAATATCTCACTAGAAAGAATGGTAATTCGCTCATTACCTGTTAGTATTGTAATCCTTCCTTGGAGCAAGTGAAACACTATTGAGATAATCTACTGTAAGAGGCAAGTATTCTGTGAAAGGGACAAGGTTCCTTATTGCAAGTTTGATATTATTCCCAAAAACAGACATGCTTTCCTTGTTTAAGCAAGTAAGATTTAGAGATAGCTTCCCAACAGCAGTTGAATCAAGTCTTGCATGCACCTGTGAATGCAGTCGTCGTGCTGGTTAATTGCCAGAAACTTCATTTTGGTTTTCCAGAAAAGAATTTACAACAAAAATCAGTATGCAATATCCATAATCCTATATTGAGCTCTATAGCACTGAGGGTTTAGAAAGCCACAGCATCATATAGAACAGTGGTTTAGAAAGCCACAGAATCATGATAGATACCCTTGATAATAGATGCAATAACATGTATTCAGCTGCCAATCGATCATTTCCAAGAACAGCAGTGAGATGTGCGAGAAGAGCTTCCCTAACTTCTTTAACCGCAGGGGATGTTAACTGCTAACATTAAAAACAAAGGAACGTTTTTCAGCAACCAAACCGAGCTAGCAGTCAAGACAGATACGCGTCAGCATGCTGGGTTTGACTGTACAATCCAGAACCAGCAGAGGCCCAGAGGATGTTCAACCTTATGAATCTCACCTCCAACCGAGGACTCGGAAGAAAATCACTAGCTCCAAGCTTCCGGTGCAAGACACAGTGAAGCCGAGGCACCTGCAATTACAATGTCAGCATACCTCCTGACATGCAGCATAATAAATGCGTAAAAAAAACAAAAATGAATAGCTCATCATCATGGTTGCAGAAAAATCTCAAAGTGCAGCAAGATACAAGACAATGAGGTTAGAACCGACTGTTAGCAGTCAAGGTATTATGAGGTGAAGCAAGATACTATACAATGAGTTTTGAACTGACTTTTATTAGGTCAAAGCAGTTCAGGTATTATGAAAAAATTAATAACATCCAGTGCCCTATAGAACACGAAAACCATAATAGTGAAACCCCAAGAAAGTACAGAAGTTCAACATCACGGTTTGATTCATAATAAAAAAACAATAGGGAAAAAAAAGGCAAGACAAAAATAAAACAAAGAAAGAAACTGGTTGGATTTGCTAGTGGACAGTGACTCATAACATTGCTATCTGCAAGAAACGTACAATTGAATTAGCAACTTTGCAGCTTTCTCGTAGCTTATCAAAATCAAAGAGAAACAAATTTCATTAATTCATGTATCAAACTTCAATCACACCTTCGTTCATTTCTTCCTTTTGCAAAAAATAAAGATATAGGTTGAGGCACGGACTAGGGTTTAGGGTTTAATTTTCTTGTTTTTGTTTTGTGATTAAATTCATATCACCATCAACTCGTCTAGTTGATGTTTAGTTGTTTGTATCCCATTAAAAAACGATATTAGAAACATTTAAATAATATAAGGGGAAATATTAGGCAGATACTACGGACAACCTTGGCAGGAGGCAGATGAACTAATGCATCTTCACACAAGTTATCTATGACTTCATCATTGCCATCTCCATCTACGGTAAGGTCCGGATCGAAAGTGAAAATTCCAACAAATTCAAAAACATTATTTAGCTTCAAATCTGATTCCAGTGAGTCATATATCTGCAGATCTCAACATCCAAATCAAGATGGTCAGTTTTCTGACATTATGGAGGCATTACAATATGCATTGAGAATTTGCTCAAACTAAAGAAATAACCTTCACTAGACAGGGAAAGGATTTTTCAGCAACAGGACTTGAATTAGATGTGTTTCCTTCATTTGCAATTTTCTGCAACTTGGAGGACTCCGGAACCATTCCATCCTCACGCTAACAATGCAAATATTAACATACAATTAGGCATTCACAACTTATACACACAACAAGCAATGGTAAACCCATAATTAGTTTCACATATTAATCCACAAGAAAACCTTCACAAAATGATGACTTTTATACCCATGTCTTGGAAACCGTCACTGAAATTTTCAATCTTAGAGAATCACGGACATATTCAAGGCACCCAACAATGAAGAATGATAAAAGAATATGAAGTGCACAAAGATAGTTTTCACATACCATTTTTTTAGAATTCGGAGAATCCTCAACAGCATAGCCCGACTCCTATAAGTAGATGGAATTTGTCAAATTAATATTTTTCTCAAAAAGAAATTAAATCATTCAAATCTATGTGGAAGCATGTCGAAACTATTATTCTTTACCCATGGAGTTATAAACAGAGGATTCAGTTAATTTTGAAGTTAAGAATAAATGAGAAACAGAACTACTGCATGAAAGAGAATTTTTTTCAAAATCTGCAACTTATAAAACAGACGAAGTTGAGCATCAAGATAACTAGATGAAGATATTTATATACCATCAGATCAACATCAGTCATGGTTGCGTCATCCTCCCTCTGGCGCTTCCCCCTTAGAGGAGAAATAGAATCTGTTAATGGATTTCCCATAGCATCGTGGGAACATTCGACCCATGAGTTCTGGCCTGGAACCTAAAAATCAAAAGTTGAAAGGACTGTCTAAGAATTTGAAATTGTCACAATGCATTTACTTCCCAAGCACAAGCTGAAGTAACAGTAACAGAACCAAGTCAAGCAGCAAGATAGTGAAAGTGAAAACCCACAGGAACACAATAAAGCAAGTGGCGCTCCCAAATTCGCATATCCGGCGATGATGCATCCACAGGACTTCGGGAAGCATCAGAAAACTTGTTAGTTCTCCACTGGTCACCATCCTGTACCAAGATATCAAAAAATGACCTCAAATCCAGTCCTCTTTACGATGTCATAGAATGTCCGAATGTTCAACAAAAGCTAATCTTACAAGAGAAAAAAGAAGAAAATATATATATACCTTATAAGCACCAACGTAGAATTCGTTACCCAACATATCTTGTATCATACCCCGGAAGCGAACAAGAGTGTTGGGTTGAACCCATTTAATGGTTGTTGGGTTAAGTAAAGGCACCTACATATAATGCACAAATAACAGAAATAAAGTAAGTAGGGCTGTAAATGAGTCGAGTTGAGCGAACGTAAAGCTTGTTTGAATTATGATCGAGCTTTAATAAAATGTTTGAGCTTGTTTGATTATTAACCGAAAGGAGCTTGAACGAGCCAAACACGAGTCGAGCTCAAGTAGTTTGACATTTTTACACTTGTTTTAGTATGGTTAACTTATTGAGCTAGAACTCAAGTCAACCTTTATATTTTATCAAACGTAAAAGTATCTTCGAGCTTGTTTGATATTTTTAGTTGAACATAGTTCAAACGAGCTTTTAACAAACGATTTTGAAGCGATTACCGAATAACTTAGTTTAATTTTCAGACCTAAAAGTAAGGGTTTCACTCGCACAAATCAGCTTTAAATTAATGCAAGGGCAAAACTATGCACACAGCTATAAGTTTGCTAGGCTTCAAAAATGGATAGGTACTGAGTACTGTCGCTTTTATTAGAGTCTGAACTACAATTTTCACACATGATTGAAGATTCATGCTTCTTAATCTTTTGCGAGCGGTATGTAGAAGTTGAATTGGTAACTATATGTGGGACAGTTCGGCATAAATTGAGATCGAATCCTCAAAATTTGGTATCTTAAACTCCATTAACGACCACTTATTGATCTTTTTTTTTTTTTTTTTTGCATCCTTTATCTCAAGCTTTAGATCGAAGTAATCCAGTGACACTACAATTTCATACTCAACCAACAACAAAGTTACAGAGCCATTCGTTGCATAAATTTGATCACGAGTAAGATGGATTAGTTTTCCATCACATGGACGTCAAAAATGATAAAAACCAAAAAAAGAGAGAATCTAGGGTTCTTATTCGCACAAACAATTCTGGGACAAAAATAAGGGGAAATTTTAACCTGAGAGAGGACGCCATTATCGAAAAGAAACTGGCTGAAAAGGTCAGCGGTGCCCCAATCCTTTCCGTCAAGTGCCGCCAGGCCGGCGGCGGAGGCAACCGCCTTCTCGAACGTCAATCGGACAGCTCCGAGCGGGTTAGCAAGGCAATCGTACCGTAGCCCAACCATCGCTGATTTCCCGTTTTCCTGATCTCTTTTTCCTTTGGATTTCTACTTTGCTTTTTTTTTATTCAACTGCTATGTTCTCTTGTATCCGGAACAGAATAAATACCTACCAGTGGTGATTTTGCCGCGCCATAGAACTGTGAGGTGGATTTTCCCGCCAACTGCAGTCACCTTCCCGCCCTTTTTGGGTTATTGAATTGGGCTTTTTGGGCCATTTACAGCGTCGGCTCAACACAGCGAGGATGATCCAACATAGATGACGTACAACAAAATTTAATTAATTAAAAAGAAATCGAATTCAAATAAAGTTAAAATTAAATTATTTATATATATATACACTAATATAAAAATATCTTAAGTTTCAGCCAATTTTCGTTTACCTATTGTATCCCTTCCAAATTAATTAATTCAAGGTCAGTAATGTAATTTTCTTTCATATCCTAATTTAGTTAGATATTAGTTCGTTAATCAATGTTTTATCTATATGAAAAGTGGGATTACATTCAGATTTCTTGTACATATAATTCGTTAGTTCAGTGGATAAAGTCCAAAAATTGTGACAACATAACAAGCCCACTAACTTAGGCCCATGTAATAAAAAGGCCTCTTAAGTTAATGATTTTATAACTAACTTCTCTGAAAATATATGCATTAAATGTTCGACTGCACATATTTAAATAGGAATTAGTCGCCAAAAAAAGGACTTAGTGTATTTGGTGAGTGTTTGGGCTCCATTAGCTATGCCTTTTTCCAAGATTCACCACCCTCTTTTTTGTCCTTAAGGGTTATTTGGTAAAATAAAGAAAAAGAAAAATATATTAAAAAAATATTCAAAATCGTCTATACACTAATATAAAAGTGTCTTAAATTTCAATCAATTTTTATTTGACCTATTTTATTCCTTCAAATAAATTAGTATAGTGTTAGTGATGTAATTTCCTTCATTATCTCAATTTTATTAGGTCTTATACATTAATGTTCAGATACTATTATTTATATTTAAGAATTCAAAGATAACTTATAATCACAATTTATCCTAATTTTAGTACACATGTCACATAGATTCAGCATATACCCATATACTATTATTTATATTTAAGAGTTCAAATAAAACTTATCCTAATGTTATTACATGTATCCAAGGACGAAAATATCGGTATTCACGGAGATATCGGTCTTTCAATTTACGGAGATATCGGTGAGATATCGATTAATATCGGAATATCGGTGAATTTTTTTGAAAAACACCGGAAAATGTATTAAAACACTTAATTTATCACGATATTTGTTAGATTGTCAATAAAATAGCTTAATTCTAGTTTTTAATGGAAAAACATAGATCAAAATACACACATTTACAACTATTCGATAAATATGAAATATTACATACACTGTCCGCTGATCCGGTAACCATTATGAACTATTTTCATCATACAATACTACCTCCTAACACCAAAATTAATTCCGGTGAGGCTCAACCTGAGAGTATTGGTTACCGATGTAATTACAATAGCGGTACCAGCTAACCGAGGTAGCGTAATTATGAAGATAGTCATCAAGATAATATAAATATGTTGAAGCGTCTCGTCCAACCGTCTGTTCATATACCGGATAATTCGGATTTACCCAAGAATCACGTGAGGGGCTGTGTAACGACCCGATTTTCATAAAATAATTTAATCTTAATTAAATTTCAATAAATCAAATCATGGAACCTTTTTTTCTATATATATACACACACACACACACATATATAAAAGCCAATTCTTAGTCGGGCCGTTAAGGGAACCACATAAACACACAAATACTAATCTTCCTATCACATGTAGGAGCGGAATAACACTAGCATCCTCAAATTATAACCGAAACGTTTATTAACTAATAAATTATCATACAATATTACTTAGATATAATCAAATAGGCAAAATTATTTCTAAACATGCTTCTAACAAAAATAATGTAAAACTAACAAACTTCCATATTCTAGTTTCATATAAACCTAAAGATTATAAAAGAATAAATCATGCATAGCAGCGGAACTTACTAAACACATACGACACATTATCACAAATAAATTATATTTTTACTCTCCTCAAAGCTAACATCCTAAGAAATCAATAATCCATGAATACTTCAATGATCAACTTATAAATAACTATTTATATAACAAGCTTAAGTATTATTCCATGCTTCAAGATAAATATATAAAACTCCTTCTAATCATGCAACTAGTGAAATAGGCTTCCCCATTAAACTCACAACATAGAAAATAATTCGAATCCATGTCAAAGATTTCATTTGATTTATAACTTGACAACAACACTCCTTAAAAATTAATTAGTCAAATAACATAGACAAGTAACGACACATTGTCATTTAAATAGTCATCTTGTATAAAATTGCACCAAAGTAGTCATGTTGTCATATGCTTCGGCTCCCCTCGTACTCCCCGCTCGCTCCAAGCTAACCTGGCTCAAATAAGGGTTGGGGTGAGTTTCCTTCAGCTCGTGGAGGATCACAATTCATAACAATTATAAACAAAATCAAAAGCATAAAGTATAACCAATTATAACCTGTAACTTGTAACTTGCAACTTGATATTATATTCAATAAATTGAACATAAACTTGTAACTTGTAACTTGTAATCCATGTACTCACGGAAATCTTGAATTTGTATATCAAATAAATTGAATATACACTTGTAACTTGTAAATATAACAGTTATAAATCACACAATTAATTAAGCATATAATTGGCATAAAAAGTAAACCCCCACCTGAATTGTGATGCAACTCGGAATGTAGATGCAATTACTCTATTGTTTGTAGCACTCAGTAGTCTCGTCTCCTTCCTACTTAAGCATGCATGACTCTATCTTGATCTCCAATTAATATATGGAATTTGGAATTTTAGAATTTAGGGTTTGGTTGATGATTTAGGAAATTTTGAAAATAGATTTGAAAGAAATAGAGAACTTCTAAGAATGGATTTGCTGCGCAGCAGCAGATAAATAATTTATTTTTCATAAACGGTAAGAGATAAAACTTTGAAAATTTTACAGAAGGAAATAAACTTTCTTAAAAGTATCATACTAAAATTTCATAATTTTACAAGAAGTTTAACTATGAGTTTTGAATTTTTGAAATCGAATAAGTCGAAACTGTAAATTCTGCACAGCAGTGGAAAAACTTTAATAACTCTAACATTACTTAAGGGATCACTTTGAAAATTTACAGAATAATAGAACACACGTATATGTTGTACATATCCAAAAATCGTAATTTTTTCAACATGTATAAATATGTTTTTCGAATTTCTCAAATCAGAAAGTAGAATATTTCAGATCATGTGTAGACGTAATAGAAAGATTATATAAAATAAAATATAAGTTGGATGGATTTGAAACTTTTATATAAAATAGATAACATACTGGGGAACAACATATTCAAAAATAATAAGATTTGAAGACATATAAATATATATCACGAATTTTCTAGATGGAATAACATAATATTTACAATCTGGATCAGCGGAGATAGAAAATTTGTATAAAATAAAATACGACTCATATGGATTTGATTTACTGTAACTTGAGAACATATCATGGAATGACATAATAAAAATTCATTGAAAAATAATGTGTATAGATATAGTTTTCGAATTTTTTAAAGAAGATACCTGAAAATAGAGTGAAAGAGGAAAAAGAGGAAAATGAGGTTGACGGCTCTCGGAAGGGCTTCTAGGGCTTATACACGAAATTCTTAAGAAAAACGGATGATTTGGATTACGACTTTGATTTATGACATGAATCCCTTATTTATAGATTATATTTCTAGGGTTTAGAACTCCTATTTCTTGTTCCCTAAGTAAAAATCATGGGCTAACTTGGGCTTGACTAATGCATTGGGCTAGGATCCAAATTAAATATTTAAAAGTCGAATAACATAAAATATACTTTCAGCCATAACTTAAAATAATTTCCATAGTTTACGAAATATAAAAAATTCTCATAGGACAAAAATAGATAATGAAATATAATAATAATTAAATAATTTATGGGGCGTTACAGGCTGTGTCCTCAAGGGGGCTACAATCAGTCCAGGCTGGAGCTCGTGATCCGTCTTCTATTCTATGTGGAAATAAATTAGGATACAGATCTTCCCGATCGGTGCTCACACTCATCGAGTCAAAATTCGACGAGAGGGAAGCTACGTCTGCGTTTGAGCTCGTGCCTCGGTTCCGACCCCGTCTGCTCGTATAATCTTTTCCAATAGCACCGATCCCTTGACCTCCAGCCCTACTTCCGTGATTTGCATCTTGTGTAGTGTGTGTGTACAACCCCTCAACAGTGAATGGACTCATTTTCCTTGGACTTGGGTTATATTCTTGATGGCTATCACTACGTCTACCACTGCCACTCCCATCGGCATCACTTCCGTCTTCATCTGTAGAGCTCCCCGTCTGTGTCTCACTACTTGATACACCCACTTCATCACGCATTACCTGATCCACATCAATTCCGAATTGGCTTGCCGCTTCAGCGACCTGAGGATCAGGATTGCCTTCTTCGTCGTCCAGGTGTGTTGGTCGAATCCATTGATAGAGCTGATCACTCTCTTCGTTGTCGGTTTCACCGGTGATGTCCACTAAATCTATGAATTCTTGCTCAGCAACCCTATCTGCTTCAGCCTCCAAATCTCGTATCCTTAACTTCATGTTGTAGTAGCAAAATACGAGCTTTTCGAGTTTTAGATAAGCAAGACGATTTCTTTGTTTTGTGTGTATCAAGGCAAATGTGCTCCAGTTTCTCTCACATTCGGAAGATGATGCAGTCTGTGCCAGTACTCTAACGGCTAGCCCTCTCAGTATTGGTGCTGAACTACCGTGCATAACCCATCAATCAGCTGTCAAATAAGGATTTAGGTCAATGAATTGAATGGTTGCAAGTTGATGGGATTTATACCAAATTAAAAACAAATTTAAAATAAACTTACCTGCCGCCATAGTATTTCGAGCAGCTACAGCGGTCCAGTTTCTGAATGATTTTTTTGCATCACGAAAACAGATTAGCTGCACAAAATGAATGATCAAGAATGATTAGGTCACTAATTTGATTTTGATTTTCAGTTGTGTTAACGTTACCTCATTCCCAAAATCGGCAACCCCTGTTGGTTCGGGGTATAGCTTATCATAAACCTGAAGGACTGCTTGTATAAGGTCTGCGTCCTCACCAACTCCGGCCTAGTACTAGGTTTTGGGGTTAAGGTAGTATGCTACGAAAATTAATCAAATATTGTTTAGGAAATGTCAGTCATTTTTGTAAAATCAAAGTTAAAAGTTAAAACTAAAAATTAATTATGGACATTATTACCTGCAGCGTGGAGTGGGTGAGATAGTGTTTTGTCCCACCTGGACTCAATAATTCTGGTCACCCACTGCGTAGATCTTAGTGATCGGACCTTTTCTTTCATTACCCGAATCAAGTCATACAAGATTGGCATAGTTGGAACTACTTTTGTGTCAACCACTCGGAGCACTTGATATATTGGCTCAAGTAAAGCCATTGCGTGTTGCACACCATCCCAAAATGAATGATCAAGCACGTTTTTCTCTACTTCTATGCCAACTTTCGTACGACTGAGTCTATTGGCTGCCCATTCATCACTGGTGAAGATCTGCTTCAGGGGCGATTTTTTCTTATACAAACTGTCCAAGGCGATATAGTTAGTCGCAAAACGTGTTGCTCCGGGTCTAACAATATCACCTTGACATACCTCCCTCATCAGCGCAAGTAACCAACCGTGGTTATATATGAAGTTGGTTATTTGCCTCGCAGCTACAATGACCGCTTTAACGTTATCTCTATTCCCGATCTCTTCCAAGATAAGGTCAATACAATGAGCAGCACATAGAGTCCAGTATAAGTTGTAGCGCTGTTGTAGCTTTCTGCCGGCTTTCACATAAGTTGATCCATTATCGGTAATAATTTGCATAACCCTGTCCTTCCCGACTTCCCGCACAATGTCCCTGAGCAGCCCATAGATGTATTTGTGATCCTTTATCCGGTTCGATGCATCCACGGATTTCAGAAACGTCGTTGTTCCCTTACAATAAACCATAAAATTGATTATGGACAACTTCGTCGGCCCGATCCATTCATCCGCCATAATTGTGCATCCATACGTCTCCCATTTTTTCTTTTGTGTTAGAACGTATTCCTGCATTTCCTCATACTTGATAACACGTTACTTATGCATGTATTTAGGTCGATTTAGGATCATATTTTATATCATTTACGTGCATATTTGACCGGCAATTATTTATATTAATAATATTTGGGTCATTTGACGTGTTTTGACTTGTTTTAAGGTATTTTGAGCATTTTCAAGCTACCGGACGAGGAAACAAGTTGGAAAATAATGAAAACCGGCCCAAAAGAGTGAGAACCGTCCAAAAACCGGTCAAAACCGGTCCGAACCAGCCCAGGAGCAAAACGGGGCAAGAACCGACACGGCCGCGTCACAAAGCAACACGGCCGTGTCAAAAGTGGTCCATAACTGCTGTTGAGTCTGGAATAGAACACGGCCGTGTCACAAAGCAACACGGCCGTGTCAAATTGTTGCTGGAAAAGAGAAATTTGCAAAGCAACACGGCCGTGTCACTTAAGCAACACGGCCGTGTCAGAAGGGTTTTTATGCGAGAATTTCCTAATTTTAATAGGATTTTGATCTTATCTTCCCCAAGATTCGTCCCCAACTCTATAAAAATGACCCCAAGCTCTAGGAAAGAAAAATCAATCACGGAAGAACACCAATTACATTATTCCACCTAGAGGGCAAAGAAGACGAAGATCATCGAGACGGAGTCATCCGGGTTTAATTATTCTTTTCTAGTTTAATTCTTTACAATGTTTTTATTAGAATTTTGTATTGGATTATTACTAGGCATGAGTAGCTAAGCTATTCGTGTCCTAGGGTTAGAAAGTAGAGATTTTTATGACAATGGTTTAATTATGATTTAATCTATTAATTCCGTTCTTTACGTGTTTTATCTCTATGTTTGTGTTTAAAACTGAATTTAGCTTGATCACCTAGATTTAGTAATTTAGTTTAACAATTCCGCTTCGAGAGGAGGGAATCGTTATCAGACTTAGAACATAGAGCGCAGTTGTCTATGACTGTGTAGGCCGTGGCTTAAGTTCGTTTGGGAGTTATTAGGTTTAATTGACTCGAGAGGGTAATTAGCTTAATTAATCAACGATTTAATCGCTTCGAGAGAAGGATTAGATTATTGTCGTGCCACCTAATAAACACTAGAATTGGTAAATTAATAGGTTAATCATATTCAACATTGAAGTAATATCCTGAAATCGAAGCCCTAGGATACCTATTCTCCTTGATTGTTAGTTCTTTTTGTTTGCCAATTATTTGTTAAATTCCTTAAGTCGTGTTAAAATCAACATTTTACAACTTAGTATCTAGTTAGGACATTCCTAGAGTATTAAGGTATCAAACTACCTAAAACTATTCCTTGTGGGATCGACCTTGACAATAGTACTACACCTACATCCGTACACTTGCGGAACACTAGGTTAGAAACCGACGTGTTAAGTTTTTGGCGCCGTTGCCGGGGAATAGGATTTAGCGCTTAGTTTTTATCTTGAAAAATAGGAGGAAACTAGACTAGATTTTATTTCTTCGTAATTTTAATTCTAATTTTCGTTTTAATTTTTGGGTTAATTTTTGTATTACGCGGTAGTTCTTGTTTTTGGTGTTTTCAGGCTTCGTATGCTCACCAGATCAAAAGGAAAAGAAACCCTTCTTCCTTTCGATCCAGAAATTGAAGCGACAGCTCGCAGACACCGAACTAGAAGAAATTTCGCATCTGAGATGGAGAACCCACCACAGCATCCAAATCAGGATGACGCACTTAACAGAGTACTGACAGCTCTGGCACGTTTGGATGATCGAGTCACGAATATACAGCAGCAGCTACCTCCACAAGGGCCACAGCTACAACAGCAGTACGACCCAATTCAGATAGACCCAGCTGCAGGCGATGAAGATGACACGCCTATTAGCGACTGCTTGAAGCCCAGTCCAAATCAGCAGGCAGGAGGAGTACAACCTCCACCACTTAATGCCAACAATTTCGAGCTGAAGCCTGCACTAATCAATATAGTGCAGCAAAACCAGTATGGGGGAAGTGCGTTGGAGGATCCGAATGCGCATCTGATCAAGTTTCGCAGACTGGCCGACACAATCAAGATCAATCATGTGCAGCACGAGCAAGTCAAGATGAGACTGTTCCCTTTCTCACTGAAGGACAGAGCATTACAGTGGTTCAATTCACTAGAAGACATCAGAGATTGGGAAGACTTGAGTACTTCTTTCCTGTTGAAGTACTTTCCACCAAGCAAGATGCTCGACCTGCAGAACCAGATCAATCAGTTCAAGCAATTGGACCAAGAGCCATTCGGAGAGGCTTGGGAGCGATTCCGGGATCTTATCCGGAGTTGCCCTCAACATGGGTTCACCAAGAAGCAACAAGTATGCAAGTTCTACAATGGTCTACTTGCTCCGACTAGAAACCAAGTGGATGCAGCTGCGGGTGGAAGTTTGATGGAGAAGTCAGTGAGGATGGCATTCTCAATCCTGGATGCTATGGCCAGAACGAGCTACCAATGGTCGAATGAGAGAAACATGCCAAGGAGGGTAGCAAGTGTCCAAAAAGTCGAGCCCGTCAATAATGAGCCAATTGAAAAGCTCACAGCACAAGTAACAGCATTGACGAGCCAGGTGAATTTGCTAACTAATCTAACGTTAGCACAACAGCCAGGGGGTCCGGAAAAAGTTGAAGAAGTAAAATTTGTGAATCAACGAAACTTCAACAACTTCCAGAACAATCATCCTCGGTACAATCAGTACCCTCAGAATCATCAGAACTTTTCATATGGGAACGCGCAAAATACACTTAATCCGCCACCCGGATTTGCTGTTACAAATGGCATGATCCATGACTGTAAGAAGTCATCACAAGAAGAGATAGCGCAGTCACATTTTGAAAAGTATGATGAAAAGTTAGCTCAGTTGGAGAAGAAAGTGGATGGGAAATTCATGGAGCTAAACAAGCATATCACTGGGCAAGGGGCAGACATCAAGAGGCTCGAGAACACATTGGTGCAGACTCAAGCTAGCATTGGAGAATTGACATCAAACATGAGTCAACTGATAAAGATAGTAGGAGCTCAACACAAACAAGGCCAATATCCGAGTGATACAGTGGTTAACCCAAAGGAGCACTGCAATATTAGGGAGCTAGAGGAGCATGAAGAGAGCATGAAGGACCAAGAGGCGAAGGAATCAAGCGAGGAAGTCAAAAACATCGAGAAAGAGGAGGTTAATACAATCATAGATAAGAAAAGTTCATTTCCTATTCTTGATGAGTCTTTTTATTTTTGTTTTAAAAATTCGTTCTTTGCTAACCTTGATCCTTTAGAGCAATCTAGAGTTGTTGTTATGAAACAGGAATCACTAAAGGAGAGAATCCAAGATAAAGAGGAAACCAAGAAGAGGGAGGATGGAAAAGAGATGGCGAAGACGAAACCGAGCAGGCCCAAAAAGAGCACAACTACAAGCATGAAACCGAGAAGAGCAACAAAAGCAAAAGATCCAGAGATTTTTACTATTTCTTGCTCAATTGGTAGTCATGAGTTTCATAATGTCATGTGTGATTTAGGGTCCAGCATAAACTTAATGTCTCTTAAGCAGTATAGACAATTAGGATTAAGGGAAATTAAAAGGTCCTTTACTACTATCAAATTGGCGGATGGATCTTCATTAACGCCGTTGGGAGTAGCAGAGGATGTAGTGGTAAAAGTGTTAAATTTTGAATTTCCTAGTGATTTTTTAGTCGTCGACATGAAAGGGAATGATGGATTTCCTTTTATCTTAGGAAGACCCTTCTTGGCGACTAGCCAAGCACTAATAGATGTACCTAAAGGGGAGTTGATTTTTCGTGTTCAAAACGAAACAATCACACTCAAAATACATAAGTCGGGTCTAAGGGGTAGGCACAATTGTAGCATTATTTACACTACCCTAGCTGCTGTAGAAAATCCTCATGTCCCAAATAGCTCTTTAATTGGTCAGAAAACATCCGACTCGGGGTGGCTAGAAAATGGTTGATAGAAAAAGGACGTCCGGCTGATGACGTAAAACAAAGCGCTTGTCGGGAGGCAACCCGATGTTTATCGTTTTATTTTTATTTCTATTTTTATTATTTCGTTAAGTTTTATGTTTTACTTGTGTTTTAGTGTTTTATGTTGTTAGGAATCAACATGGACGAGTGTTACAAGAAACGGGGGTCGAAAAGACGAAAAATGGCATGAAGATGGAAATCAAAGTAACACGGCCGTGTCACTTTTCAACACGGCCGTGTCAAAATTGGCGTCAAAGGGAGAAATCTTCTGGAATGCAACACGGCCGCGTCAACGTCAGCTCAAAGTAACACGGCCGCGTCTCACACATGACACGGCCGTGTCAAAAGATCGCTCCAAAAGGTAAAATGCACTGGAATGCAACACGGCCGTGTCACATTACTTAACACGGCCGCGTCAGCATTATAACACGGTCGTGTCAAAATCGGCCCAGAAACATCAACTTTGGCTCAATTGTAACACGGCCGTGTCACAACCTTCAAACACGGCCGTGTCAGTACCTCAGCAGAAAGATGCAAAAATTCAGAGCACGATGCGGAGACGGCCGAACCAAGATTCAGTAGGAGAAAAAGGGGCACGATTTCGGAGCTCATAGGGGTTTCCAAACGCCGCCGTCGGCACAACGATTTGTAAGTTAGCACCAAGGCGTACCACGTTTTTTCCTCCAAACATTGGCTTTTAGCCAAGTTTGGGGGAGGGGGTAGGCCGTGGGACGTCTTGGCAGCTATATTTCTAGTTTTGATTTAAATTTTTTAGTTGATCGGTCGAGTCTTTTGCTGGTAATTGTGGGTCCGTGTGCCCATTGTGCTGTGTTTTATTGTTTCTATTGGTGTTATCGGGTCTGTGAGCCCAAGTTGATTGCATATCGTTTCCATGTTGAGTTTAGAAGTTTAGAGTCTTATTAGTGTTTCAGTTTTTAGAGTCGGAAGGATAATAAAACCCGGAAATAGGTAACAAGTGAAAAAAATAAAAAGAGAATAATAGGGAAAGATGGATGATGAATAGTTAATAATGAGATGATTTAGATGAAAAAATGGCACATAATAGAGCATGAGAGGTGTTTTGAGACGAAATTGAGCTTGAACTTAGAATATTCAATCAAAATTAACCTTGTGAGAATTTGAGCCTAATTATACTCCAATTTTTGGAGTCATATACTTTCTTTCGGTGTGAATTTGATTGAATATGTGTACTAGTCTCTAGAACTTGCCTTGAGTCTTTACTAAGAATGTGTCAAGTATGTGTTGTGATTTAGGAAATGATATTAGGCAATTTTTTGTTTAAGCCTATTTATTTGAACCATGAAAATTGCCTTTGACCCATAATGGAAAAATTGTCCCTAGTTAGCCCAATTGAGCCTTATAGCCTTATTTATTCATAACCTAACAATGTCAGCCGAAACCTTTTGATTTAACTCTTTTGGCCCTAATGGGATTAATCAAGTTAGACGGAGGAGAATTTGAAGGAATTTTTTGGTGAACAAATTGTGGGAAGGAATGGGAAGTAGGGATATTTTCAAAAGATGAAGCAAATAAGAGAAAAGTGATAGGTGAAAAACGAAGAATGGCCTCTCCTAGAAAAAAGAAAAAAAAAAAGAAAAAGAAAAAGAAAAAGAAAAAGAAAACAAAAAGGAAAAAAAGAAGAAAGGAAAAAAAAAAAAAAAAGAAGAAGAAAAGTTGTATTATAGAGGAGAGGCTAGAAAATAAAGTGCTTAAATTGTGAATTTGCTTAGAACATTCGGGTAGTCCCAAAAATGTGGTACCCACAGAATTGAAAAGCACTTAAGTTGTATGGACTTGGGAAGGTGAAGAAGTCAACTTGCGGGGTGATTTGCTGAAATTTGAAGAGTGAGGTTGAGTGATTGTATTGAGGGGTGGTCGGGTTAGACGTAACTTGATTAGTCCAACGAATAGTCACTTATATCCAAATGTATCCCACCTTACATTAAGCCCATATTACAACCAAAATAAAGACCTTTTTTATCCTTTGTCACGCGTATCAAGTACGAGGTCTAGTTTAGACGATTGGCAAGCATATGGTAGACTTTGCATATAATTCAATATGAGTGGAATTTATTCTAGCTTAAACACTTGAGAGATGAGTGAAACACTTACTCGGTGAGGGTTGAATAATTCGAAAGTTCAAAGTCTCGAAATTAGTTGATTTACGCGTTATCACATATGCTCAAATAAATTGTGTTGCCTAGTTGTTGTAAGAAAAATCAGACTGAAACTGAATTCATCATCTAGTCGCCCTAAACAAATGCATAATCACTTGTATTCTTTGTGTCTTTTGTTATGTTGTTCGGGACGAACAACAGTTTAAGTTTGGGGGAGTTTGATAACACGTTACTTATGCATGTATTTAGGTCGATTTAGGATCATATTTTATATCATTTACGTGCATATTTGACCGGCAATTATTTATATTAATAATATTTGGGTCATTTGACGTGTTTTGACTTGTTTTAAGGTATTTTGAGCATTTCCAGGCTACCGGACGAGGAAACAAGTTGGAAAAGAATGAAAACCGGCCCAAAAGAGTGAGAACCGTCCAAAAACCGGTCCAAACCGGTCCGAACCTGCTTGAACCGGCCCAGGAGCAAAACGGGGCAAGAACCGACACGGCCGCGTCACAAAGCAACACGGCCGTGTCAAAAGTGATCCATAACTGCTGTTGAGTCTGGAATAGAACACGGCCGTGTCACAAAGCAACACGGCCGTGTCAAATTGTTGCTGGAAAAGAGAAATTTGCAAAGCAACACGGCCGTGTCACTTAAGCAACACGGCCGTGTCAGAAGGGTTTTTATGCGAGAATTTCCTAATTTTAATAGGATTTTGATCTTATCTTCCCCAAGATTCGTCCCCAACTCTATAAAAAGGACCCCAAGCTCTAGGAAAGAAAAATCAATCACGGAAGAACACCAATTACATTATTCCACCTAGAGGGCAAAGAAGACGAAGATCATCGAGACGGAGTCATCCGGGTTTAATTATTCTTTTCTAGTTTAATTCTTTACAATGTTTTTATTAGAATTTTGTATTGGATTATTACTAGGCATGAGTAGCTAAGCTATTCGTGTCCTAGGGTTAGAAAGTAGGGATTTTTATGACAATGGTTTAATTATGATTTAATCTATTAATTCCGTTCTTTACGTGTTTTATCTCTATGTTTGTGTTTAAAACTGAATTTAGCTTGATCACCTAGATTTAGTAATTTAGTTTAACAATTCCGCTTCGAGAGGAGGGAATCGTTATCAGACTTAGAACATAGAGCGCAGTTGTCTATGACTGTGTAGGCCGTGGCTTAAGTTCGTTTGGGAGTTATTAGGTTTAATTGACTCGAGAGGGTAATTAGCTTAATTAATCAACGGTTTAATCGCTTCGAGAGAAGGATTAGATTATTGTCGTGCCGCCTAATAAACACTAGAATTGGTAAATTAATAGGTTAATCATATTCAACATTGAAGTAATATCCTGAAATCGAAGCCCTAGGATACCTATTCTCCTTGATTGTTAAGTTCTTTTTGTTTGCCAATTATTTGTTAAATTCCTTAAGTCGTGTTAAAATCAACATTTTACAACTTAGTATCTAGTTAGGACATTCCTAGAGTATTAAGGTATCAAACTACCTAAAACTATTCCTTGTGGGATCGACCTTGACAATAGTACTACACCTACATCCGTACACTTGCGGAACACTAGGTTAGAAACCGACGTGTCAATACTCCGCGTCCAGATACTTGTGCTTTATCTCATATGGAGTAGGGGTTGCAACAGCCGGCCCTACTTCTTGAGCACACACTCTCATATTCTTGAAATGATGAGACGAAACTTTGTTCGGCAATAAATTATCATAAATGAAAAATTTACTGATGGCCTTGCCCAACTTTCCTTTAAGTTGGTGCCAGAAAACATACTTTTGATCCTCTTTTATCGTGCGTCAGCGGATTTATACAATGTCGGGGCAGGACAAGGTTCGAAGTTGGTTGCTTGACCACTCTGTGAACGATGGAATTGGGAAGATTGTGGCCCGGTCGCATACTGGAACTCCCTCCTCTGCTACCACCAAACTGTCTGTTCCCTTTACCACTCACTCGCCTTCGACGCTCTAACAGCAGCGCGGTAGTCGTTACTCTATTCCGGTGTAAGATCCGGCGGAATGCGATATAATCATCTTCGTCTTCATCGTCTTCGTCTTCGTATCCCTGGGAGAGTCCCTGTCGTAATTCTGCTCTTATATCCGCTATTTTTTCGGCCTTCTTCCCTTTGGCCATATTTTTGGCATTAATTAAGCGACGAATCTCTTTCTTCACATCTGGTGGAACTTTCCTACACGGTGCAATGTTCTTTTATGGGCCCGTACCACTCAGATGATATTTGAACCTAGTTATACCCCCGAAATTCTGGACTCCACAAAACTGACAAACGGTAGCAGTTTTATTCCCTGGAACGACAGTAGCATACTTCCATGCGTAATCAAGTCTTGAAGACCTGCGATACCAGCATCGTTCCCGCTCGCCATTCCTTTTCACCTACATGTTCATGTAATCCACGAATTAGTTCTGATATTTACCGAACTTCATTCTCCAATGAGAAGTACCGATAAAAGGATAATTATATTGGTTACCTGACATTGTTTTGAAGGTATAGTTAAACATGTTGAAAAAAATAAGGTCGATAATTTTTCACGTTTATTTCTATATTGGGGAGGACTTTTATATATATTTTTTCTAATTTTTTCCTTTCGAATTTTGTGAACTTATTTTATTTATTATTATTATTTATGTCTTCCAAATATTTAGTTTTTTTAGGCCTTATTAATTTGTACCGTAATTTTTTTTTCTTTGTTCAAATATGTAGTAATTCCATTTTTTTTTTTTTTTGACATTTAATATGATTGGAAAAAAATTGATGTATCTGACTTTAGAATTACAAAAATAAAAAACGTACATAAAATTAATATCAGTTTTTGATTCAATAAAATTGAATTATGATTTTGGATATATTATTGTCATTAATAGAAAATTAATTATTTAATGTGCTATAAAGTCGTAATTTTCTTTTCAATTCAACGAATTATAATTCTCAAAAGGCGATGCGACCTCTATTATTTAATTATTAAATATTTAATTGAACACGTTAATGATCCCGTCAATATGTAAATTATGTTATTTTCCTATACTTTGACATAAATAATATAGTCATATTATTTATGCAGTAATAACTCTCACATCCCTCTAGTTTATATTTCATAAATCACCTCACCAACAAAATATAGTTAAACATGCTTACAAAATTGTACATTCAGACTAAACACCAAAATACAAGAAATTTAATAACCTTTTATTTAATTGGTCATTAGGGTCTAATGTTATAGTGTAAATTGAGATAACCACATTTTTCATGTAGGTTGATTTTAGCCATTTCTTCCATAGAAAGACTACGTTGCCCTAAATAATTAGATGATAACGTATCAAACGTGTATAAACATATATCAACATGTAGCATGAGGCATTTGAAAGTTGAATTTGAGTTGGTCCAAAAAATAAATTTTGTGAAAATATACTTTTAATTCGTTCCACACAATTCATAACATTTTTTAAAAGGAAAATTACATCTCAATTGCCACATTTAAAAAATAAAAAATAATATACTCTAAATATATGCATAACTTCATATGTGCAGAATTATATCTCAATTCCCACATTTAAATTCTACTTATCAAAAAATTAAAATATTTAATTGAACACGTTAATGATCCCGTCAATATGTAAATTATATTATTCTCCAATACTTTGACATAAATAATATAGTCATATTATTTATGCAGTAATAGCTCTCCGAAAAATATAGTCATATAGTCATAGCACGAGGCATTTCAACAGGATTTAACTCCAAAATAAATCATAACTAGACATCAAGACTGAATTAATGTTGGTAACATAAATTAATTTACCGTTATTCTTCACGACCTTTAGACTGGGTAGACAATTCTTATTCGACTGCAAAATCGCTATTGCGCCTACTTATAGCTCGATCTCGCTACTACCCGGTATTTGCTTAAATTTTTCCCTAAACTACGATTCTTCAATATTTTTGTACAACAAACTAAGGAACTCCTACTTCATTTATACACAAATAGGAAGCTCAACTACTGAAGAAATTGTCACTCCAAATGTCACACCAGTCACTCCACTTGTCACCTCCATTTCTTCTTTTAAGCCTTTACAGGCTATGTCACATGGACTCCTGATTTCCTGCTGCAAATTGCTGAACCAAGCCCATAGTTATACAAAAGTTACTGCAAAAAAAAAAAAAAAAAATTACCTTCGCCGATATTTCGGCGAAATATCGGCGACACAAGGACAAAAATGAACTGCAGTGAGTCAGGCGTAAAGGCGGCGATTTCTCTCGCGAAATCTCGGCGATTTCAGGACAAAACGCCATGTATGTGACATATCGTCTCGGTACCTCTGATTTCGCGAGAAATCGGCAAGATTTCGCCGATTTCTCGCGATTTTTTCGTCCTTGCATGTATCCGATAGATTTAATGTATCGTTTATTTGACCTATTTTATCGCTTTTAAATTAATTAGTTTAGTTAGTGATATAATTTGCTTATTTTTCTTCACACTTTTGTCTATCCCTATTATGTCTTATACATTCTTATTTGCAGTGATTAGGCTTTTAAAAATTATTTTCTCATCTAAATTATTATGACACGCCAAACAATTTTATGTTTTAGCCTATTTTTGGTTTTCCTATTTTACCCCTTTCAAACTACTTAGTTCTAGTTAATAATATAACAAACTGATTTTCCTTCATAGTAGCGTAACTCCATTAAATCTTATATATTTCTTATTTACGGTAATTAGGTCATTACAAATTATTTTTTCATATAGATTATTAAGACAAGGCCAACCAATCTTAAGTTTCACCTAATTCTTGTTTGGCCTATTTTGTTCATGGGAGGTTGACACAAGTATTAAGAAAAGTTATTTTTTAAGTGTTTGTTGACTTTTTAAAGGTGGATTGAGGGTGGAGATTTTGAGGGTGGGGATTGTGTTATAACTTTCATTTTTAAGGGGTGTGCAAAATTAGCTGAGACAGCGGTAGTATCTTTTATTTTTTATTTTTTATTTTTTATCTTTTTTAGGTAAAATACTATTTTAATTAAAGATAAGAAGAAGAAGAAGAAGAAGAAGAAGAAGAAGAAGAAGAAGAAGAAGAAGAAGAAGGAGGTATAAGTTTTCTAGTAATTATTTTCAAGATAATTTTTATTGTGGATCATAAATTTATGATTAATGATTCATTAAATAGTCATAGGGATATAATCAAATTGCCGATCGTGAATTATTCGAATCTAGATTCGTCAAAAGTTCAATGAAGCTTGTTTAATACGACTCTTTAAAATAAGTAAATCAAACTCAAGATTGATATTATTATGTTCATTAGCTCGAGAGCAAGTCTTTTAGTGAGCTCATGAGCTACCGAGCTAGTTCGTAAAAATTAAATAATGTATTTACATATAATACATAAGTTTTATAACTATAATTATAATTATCATAAATAGAATTATATAATTAAAATTATTTATTCGTACATGTACAACTCTCTAAAAACCATCAATTATCACTTACATGACTTATTATTATTTTTTTATTTATTTATTCAATTATATGTTTCTAATTCATTAAATATATTTTTTTTAATTTATTTTTTGCTTAGATTAATAAAACGAGACATCAACGTTTGAAACAAAACTTTTATTTTAGGATAATATTTTTTTAAATGGGACTATCATTATAAGACGGAGGAAGTAACATTTTACATTAAAATAAAAATTAAGTTCAATAATATCGACGAACTATATTCTTTTATAACTTAATTAAAATAAAATAACATGTAACTTATAAATGAACAAACATAAAAAAGTAGTTTTAGAACAAAAACTATAGCACATATAATTAGAAATCTTGCATAAATTTAAATTGTAGATATTATTATTTCAATAGCCAAGATATTTTTCATGAAAGGAACTACATAAATTTAATTAATTATTTATTGATAAGGTGGAATGAATGTTTTACACATATTTTATTTTATTAATTCCTAGATCGTTAAGATATAATAGTAAAAAAATATATAATAGTAATTTCATATATGTTTTCATTTACAAAATAACTATTGTTTATTTACTTCAAAATTTCAACTGTTTTAAAAATTGACCCAAGATATATTTCATATCCAAAATTAAAAGCCTAATATCGAAAATGTTAAAAGCCCACAACCTAAATATTGAAGTAAAAAATTAAATAACTCTTGTAAATTAAAAATTACTAATCTATTATAGCAGGTAAATTCTCCATGTGCATCGATGCCCCAGGTGCACCCTAGAATTCCACCCTAGAATTCCACCCTAAAGAGACATAGAATGTAAAATTGTTCTAATGAATAAGACATGTAGCCAAGTAGTATGTCAATTGTATTGTAATGAGATATGTAGCAAAGTAGCATATCAATTGTATTGTATTGTAACATGTAGCCAAGTAACATGTTGATAACATATCACATCTATATAATCCTATATAATACAATTAACTAGAATAAATTGTAGGGATAATTACAAATGGCCGCCGAACTATTAGCACTTTTTCACTTCGGCGTATAAACTATTAACATTGACTAAACCGCCGCCTACCTATTTGAATATTACTACTCGAAAGCTACCGGTCATAATACCGCCCAAATTCTGTCCCAAAAGGTGGTTTTGCAAAACCAGGTGTGCAGTGGGCGGTATTATGGCCGGCAGCTTTCGAGTAGTAATATTCAAATAGGTTGGTGGCGGTTTAGTCAATGTTAATAGTTTATATGCCGAAGTGAAAAAATGCTAATAGTTCGGTGGTCATTTTGTAATTATCCCTAAATTGTAACTACCCCCTTGAAATGAGATGATTAAATGCAAATGCTTGAATTAGTCTTTAGTCCTAGGCTCGTACTCACACTCCTCAATTTCTATAGTTGATCGAGAAAAGAATATATATATATATATATATATATATATAATATATATATATATATATATATATATATATATATATATATACACACTAGAAGAATAAGAAATTGATAAGTAAAAAATTAAGAATAACAAATGAAATAAAAGTTAGAGATTGAGTATTAAATGGCTATCAATATAGAGTAATGGCCAAAATTTGAAATTCCCAATTTTCTGGGATTCGGCAATTGTTGGATATACAAGGAAACGAGTATTGAAAATTGGAGATAGAATTTGACTTTCACAAATAAAGTTGGATTGTGGATCTATTTTGGCCATGGGATATTGGGCCTATGAATAAAGACCAAATTGAGAAGAAAAACTTCTTTTCTTTCTTCAGTAAACACCCACGCGACCCATATTTCATTTTATTCTCTTCCCCTGAACTGATCCGCAATCCTCCTTCTCTCACAATATAATTTTTTCTCCCACCAGCTCCAATACCTTCCTTCTCAAATATTCGGGCGATGGAATTATGAACCGAGAACGACCTCCGCCTGACTCCAACTGATTGACGATCGAAATGGCGAAAAATATGTCTGCGCACCCGGACTGAGAGGCCAGCGATGCAGCGGTGTGGGCGGCTCCGGGCAGAGCGGGGTGGCGGAATACAGGTAACGGAATTGAATTTTTTCGATGGAATTGACTGGATTTGGTTGGGTGCTGTATACAATTTTGGTTAGTTCGGGATTTAATGTGCAGTAATTGAAGTTGACACTTTTAGTAATTTGGCCGGCGAAAACATGTCGGACTGGTGGTTGGTGATGGTAATGAGACGAGGCTTCGTGAGGTTTGGTGGAATAAGGTCGCCGAAAAATTGAAATTGGGTGTTGGCCAAAACTGGCCATAGGCAGCGAGCAGAGTAGAGCAGAGAAGTAGAATATGATTGAAATTTTTTACCTTTTTTTTTTTTTTTTTTTTTTTTTTTTTTTGTAAATGGATTTGCTTGTGAAATGTTATAGGATTAAGGCCAGCATATTCATATAAATGTTGTCAGCAGTTACTAGTCCTACCCCAACTACTCCCATGATCCCCCCTCCCCCTCTTCTACGCGTTCTCACGCTCACGTCACCGTAACTTCTTCTGCAATTGTGCAGGTTGAGGCGATGATGATTTATTGATTGGCTTTATGTATTGTGTTAAAAATGCAAATGACTGTGATGATGTTTGTCAATGTGCCGAATTAAAATTAAATAAATGGACCAAAGAGAATGTCAACCAAAAATAATTAAAACTAATGGGCCATTAATAATGTCTTTGGACTATGAAGTCCAAATATAAAATTCTAATCACAAGAAATGGGTTAGCCTAATTTAAATAAAATGATGATTAAAACAAAATCACACAAAATAATTAAACAAATAGACGAAGATTTTCGGGCGTTACATCCCACCCCTGTTGAAAAAAAATTCGTCCTCGAAAATTAACACCATACAATGATTATAAAAATCAGGATATCGTGCGTGCATTTCTTCATCACGTTCCCAAGTAGCTTCCTCAGTAAGATGATTTTGCCATTAACTTTGACAAGAACTGTTTCTCAATTTTTCAATTTCTGAACGTTCTTGTCTAGTATCGCATGAGGGTACTCAATATACGTCAAATCTTCGTTCACTTCCACTGTTGAGAGTTGTGTAATATCCCAAAATTTTGGTCTATTATTTAATTCTAGAATATTATTTTACGTACTCGTATAAATAACTAGATATTATATAATTTATTACGTCTTTCTAAAGTTGTTCCTTGATATTTATTTGTAACACAAAAAGTGAAACAAAAATATTAATAAATAAATTTAGCCAAAAATCTTATTTATAATAATTTGATCCCAGACAAGTTCTAAATTTAAGAAAATATATTTGGCCCTCGTCTTGATTAAATAACACCCGATATTCTGTTGTATATATTATTAATTAAATTCAATACTTTTTGTTATCAATTTATCCACTCATTTATCGATTTATTAAATTGGACCAACCCATTAATATTTTCAATGCATAGTTGGGTCTACGGTTTAAGCACAAGTCAATTTGGTCCATTTAATATTTCGAAGCCCAGTCACGTTGAGATTCCTATTTATTTATTTGCAAGTCCATTTATTTGCAATGTACTTATTTATTAATTTGAAGCTCAATGTCTCAATAGGAAGATCATTAATTATAGTTTAGTCCATTACATTTATTTTTAACGTCATTATTATGTCCCAATCATTGAGCTCAAGACTCAAGCTCAAACCACTAACAAAAATGCAAAGAGCCTATGTCTTGAGTCCAAATGAATTTAAGTCTACGATAGGATAGTTCTTTGCAATCGTATAATGTATTCAAACAAATATCAACAAGAATACGACTTTAAAACTTCAGACCGCTGCACTACGAGTAGGAAGTTATCGGCGAACGTACTCGGATATTTGGAACTTTCGGACTCTACTAATGCAGAATTTAGAAAGCTTTTGATTTTCAAAGAACTTGTGAATTCGAATGAATGAAATGAAATGTGGAGGGGCCTATTTATATATGTTGAAGAGTTGTGGTGCCTTTTTGAAAAGACACCTCTTCACCCCTTGGTTGCACCCTTTGGACTGGACCAATCAGTTCGCTGGGCGGTCGCACCCACAAGCTGACCCGCGCCCTGGTTCGACCCGACCCGGTTCGACCCACCGCCCCAGTCCGGTCCGGCTCGACCGGTCTGAGCCGCCGACCCGGTTCGACCCACCAATCGGTCCGAACTGCCCAACCGTCCGGTCTGGTTTGACCCGGTTCCTGACCGGACCCGGTCCACGTCACCGCACCGCCTGACTCGAACCGCCACGAACCCGCGAGCCATCCATCTGGACCACCTGGCCAAAACTTTAAGGCTCCTCCAGCTCCTCGCGACGACGCGTATGTGTGAAGTGCAAAGTGCGCCTCTAAAGCGACTCAATGCGACATGTGCGACGTGCGCGTGCAGGCCCAGGCTCGGGCTCAGATGGTGCGAATCCTCGGGTCCATTTTAGCCAAAGGCTAAAATCCCACTAGGATCCACCATAAGGTCCACCATAGGGGAGCACACTTGATAACTACTTATCAAGTGCTCTACTAAATAAGGAGTATCCACTTACTCCAATTTTTCAATGTGGGACAAGTTCCTATATGTTTCCTTCATAAATTCTTCAACTTCCAAGTTTAAGTTGCAACCTTTGACAATTAATATCTCATTCACCCGAAATTGATTTTGAGCATATTAATACATTAAATTCATCTACTCGAAGTGTAGATTATGAATTTGCAACTTGTTTCCATTTTTAACAAATGGATTGAATTAATTAAATTGGTCAATTTTGAGTCAAAACCCAAAATTCCAAATCAATTTCCAACAATCCCCCACATGAATGATATTAATGCAATGCACACCTAAGAAATTCCCAACGAGCCGTCCCTTCATCAGGATAGGTAGCTTCAGGCTTTGAACCTTCCCTAGTGAGATGCCATCGGATTTACTCGCTGCTCACTGAACATGATGTCTTGAACTGGTCAACTTTTGTGTAAATCAAGTACAATGACAACCACAAAGTAACGACTCTAATATCCTTTTGGTTCTCACGTTGTTGTCCATTTTGGCCATGGACCTTATCTCGGATTCATAAGTGTGTACTAAAAATATTACATTTGTCAGTTTAAAGCGGCCCTAGTTCACACTTATATAGGTGATCTCCTATTAAAGGTACCCTGAAATACCTTACCACGAAGGTATATGAATCATTAAAAGCTGTTAAGCTTACCCTCACCACACGCCATCAGGTTTTGTACCAAATAGGTACAATTGGCACTTGAGCGGAATCGAGAATGAGCTTGAAATTTGTTTCAAGTGCAAAACTGAGTGCTTCAAAGCTTAGTTGTCTCGTTGAACCAAGTTCTTGGGATCCTCCAGTCATCATGGACGAGTTACCACTATGAACACTCTTTAGTGTGTGGGTTTTAGCCCCATTCCCCTTACCGCGCTATACATTTGATCTCGACCAATGCCTTTAGTCAGCGGATCCGCAATGTTGTATTTTGACTTTACGTAGTCAATGGAGATTACCCCACTTGAGATCAAATGTCTAACGGTATTGTGTCTCCTCCGGATGTGTCGTGACTTACCATTATACATGTGGCTTTGTGCCCTCCCTATAGCAGACATGCTATCACAGTGTATCATCACGGGAGGCACTGGTTTGCACCAACCAGGAATATCCTCTAAAAAGTTCCGCAGTCATTCTGCCTCTTCACCAGCTTTGTCTAAAGCAATGAACTCCGATTCCATTGTGGAACGAGCTATACAAGTTTGTTTAGAGTTTCCAAGCCACAGCTCCTCCACCTATAGTGAATACATAACCACTGGTGGATTTTGAATCTTTTGTATCAGATATCCAGTTTGCATCTGTGTATCCTTCCAATACGGCTGGATATCTTGTATACAAAATTTCATGATTCATGGTATGTTTTAAATACCTTAAAACTCTCATCAGAGCTTTCCAGTGATCCTTGTTAGGATTACTTGTAAATCTACTAAGTTTGCTAACTGCATATGCTATATCCGGATGCGTACCATTTGTCAAGTACATCAGGCTTCCGATAATTCTTGCATATTTCAATTGCAGCACTGGATCTCCTCTATTTTTGGCTAAGTGTAGATTAACATCTACAGGAGTGTTAGCCGGGGGTACGTCATAAGCATCAAATTTCCTTAACACATTCTCAACGTAATGAGTTTGTGATAGGAAAATTCCATCAGAAGTTCTAGAGATTTTCATCCCTAGAATGACGTCAGCCAGACCCATGTCTTTCATGTCAAAATTTCGTTTTAACATGTTTTTAGTATTCATGATCGAGTCATGATTACTCCCCGTAATAAGCATGTCATTGACGTATAGAAACACTATCACATAATCTTCTGGAGTGCCCTTTATATAGACACACTTATCGCACTCATTGATTTTGAAACCATTAGAGAGCATCACATTATCAAATTTTTCATGCCATTTAAGAGGTGCTTGTTTGAGTCCGTACAAAGATCTAACAAGTTTACACACCTTATTTTCTTGGCCAGGCTCTACAAATCCTTCAGGTTGTTCCATATATATCTCCTCCTCCAATTTTCCATTTAAGAAGGTCGTCTTCACATCCATTTGATGTATCTCAAGGTTATGCAGAGCTGCAATAACAATGAGAACTCTAATGGAAGTGATCCTCGTAACTGGGGAATACGTATCAAAGAAGTCGTATCCTTCTCTTTGTTTGAACCCTTTGGCTACCAATCTAGCCTTATACTTATCAATTGATCCATCGGCTTTATACTTCCTCTTTAGGATCCACTTGCATCCAAGTGATTTACAGTCTGGTGGTAGATCTACAATCTCCCACGTGTGATTTTGCATGATGGACTCGATTTCACTGTTTATTGCTTCTTTCCAGAGAGGAGCATCTGGACTGGACAATGCCTCATGTATTGTCCTGGGTTCACTTTCCATCATGTATGATAGAAAATCCGGCCCAAAGAACTTTTCCTTTCTGGCCCTTTTACTACGTCTCGGTTCATCATTACCCTTAGGTTCTTTATTAACCTCAACAGGTGAACCATTTGTAATTTCATAAGTTCTTTTACGAGAACTTACTTCTGTGTTTTCCTTCTTAGGAAATATGTTCTCAAAGAACACCACGTTCCTTGACTCAATAGTCATTCCCACGTTTATGTCAGGAATGTCTGATTTGTGCACCAGAAATCGATATGCACTACTGTTATGCGCATATCCAATGAAAATGCAATCAACAGTTTTGGGTCCTATTCTCACTTGTTTCGGCTTAGGTACTTCAACCTTAGCTAGGCACCCCCACACTTTAAGGTAATGGTAGGAAGGTTTTCTTCCTTTCCACAACTCGTACGGAGTTTTGTCCCTTTTCTTATGTGGCAATATGTTAAGAATGTAGTTGGCAGACAAGATGGCTTCCCCCCACATGTTCTGGGGTAAGCCCGAACTAATCAACATAGCATGCATCATCTCTTTTAGAGTTCGGTTCTTGCGTTCTGCTACGCCATTTGATTGAGGTGAATATGGAGCTGTAGTTTGATGAATAATACCGTTATGTTGGCAAAATTCTTCAAATGGAGCTACATATTCTCCACCTCTATCACTACGAATCACTTTGATTCTTTTGCTAAGTTGATTTTCAACTTCATTCTTATAATTTTTGAACGCCTCAATGGTGTCATCTTTACTTTTCAAAAGATATACATAACAGTATCTTGTGCAATCATCAATAAAAGTAATGAAGTAATTCTTACCACCCCTAGTTTGCACAAACTTTAAATCACACACATCAGTATGAACAAGTTCTAGAGGTGAACTACTTCTATTAACTGAATGGAATGCTGTTTTGGCCAATTTTGCCTCCACACAAATCTCACACTTTTGTGAATCAAATTCCATTCTAGGAAGTAAATCTAAATTCACTAAACGTCGAAGTGTATTTTGATTTACATGTCCTAATCTACCATGCCATAAATTAGAACACTCAAACAAGTAATTAACTTCACTTATATTAATATTGCGCTTAATGTCGCGCTTTACAGTCATTACATTCATTTTGAAAAGGCTATTTTCGAGATAGTCTTTCCCAATAAATTGACCACATTTGGTCAGTACAAAATTATTTGCTTCAAAAACCAACCTAAATTCGGCCTTACTCAATAAAGAACCGGAGACTTGCGAATGTCTGGAACATGCAGCACATCCACGAGAGTTAGTTCTTTTCCCGACGTCATCTTCAACACGACTTTACCCAATCCTACCACTGGAGACGTTGCAAAGTTTCCCATGAAGAGCTTTCTGCCATTGATCTCTTGGTAAGTGGAGAACAGTTCCTTGTCTGAACAGATATGACGGGTAGCCCCTGTGTCGATCCACCACTCCCTTGGATTTTCTACCAAGTTGCCCTCGAACACGACGGCGGACAGATCCAATTCAGACAGTTCTTCTGGCAAGGATTTGTGTTCGGCAAGGTTGGCCTGATTCTTTTGGCCTTGATTTGCTTTCTTTGGTTGTCAACATTCACTCGACTTGTGTCCGGGCTTATCACAGTTATAACAGTTACCTTTGAATCTTTTGTTCGAGGTCTTCTGTTGCTTATTAGAGCCAGCACTGCACTACGACTTTAAAACTTCAGACCGCTGCACTACGAGTAGGAAGTTATCGGCGAACGTACTCGGATATTTGGAACTTTCGGACTCTACTAATGCAGAATTTAGAAAGCTTTTGATTTTCAAAGAACTTGTGAATTCGAATGAATGAAATGAAATGTGGAGGGGCCTATTTATATATGTTGAAGAATTGTGGTTCCTTTTTGGAAAGACACCTCTTCACCCCTTGGTTGCACCCTTTGGACCGGACCCATCAGTTCGCTGGGCGGTCACACCCGCAGGCTGACCCGCGCCCTGGTTCGACCCGCCGGCGGGTCGGAGTCCAGTCCGGCTCGATCGGTCTGAGCCGCCGACCCGGTTCGACCCACCAACCGGTCCGGTTTGACCCGGTTCCTGACCAGACCCGGTCCACGTCACCGCACCGCCACGAACCCGCGAGCCATCCATCTGGACCACCTGGCCAAAACTTTAAGGCTCCTCCAGCTCCTCGCGACGACGCGTATGTGCAAAGTGCAAAGTGCGCCTCTAAAGCGACTCAATGCGACATGTGCGACGTGCGTGTGCGGGCCCGGGCTCGGGCTCAGATGGTGCGAATCCTCGGGTCCATTTTAGCCAAAGGCTAAAATCCCACTAGGATCCACCATAAGGTCCACCATAGGGGAGCACACTTGATAACTACTTATCAAGTGCTCTACTAAATAAGGAGTATCCACTTACTCCAATTTTTCTATGTGGGACAAGTTCCCATATATTTACTTCATAAATTCTTCAACTTCCAAGTTTAAGTTGCAACCTTTGACAATTAATATCTCATTCACCCGAAATTGGTTTTGAGCATATTAATACATTAAATTCATCTACTCGAAGTGTAGATTATGAATTTGCAACTTGTTTCCATTTTTAACAAATGGATTGAATTAATTAAATTGGTCAATTTTGAGTCAAAATCCAAAATTCCAAATCAATTTCCAACACTTGTCAATACAAGTTTAGCCCATTATCAGTATGTTTCTTTGTAATTGCAATTATTGTGATAAATTGTAACCCTCCACGAGCTGAAGGAAGCTCACCCCAACCCAACATTGATCCTTTCAGGTTACCTTGTGCGAGCAGATGGAATTGAGGCAAAGCCAGAACATATGACAGTCAATAAAATTAAGATAAATTATCTATCATCTATGTCTATTTATTTGATAATATGTTGGGATATTGAAGTAGTTTGGCATGACTAGGTTAATAAATTATACTTATGTGGGTTTCTTTTATTTTGCTACTTCTTTTTGTTAATTGACAAATATTTGTTTTATATATTGGATAATGGAATTTCTCGGTACTTGTGATATTTGAATTTGTGCGTTGTTAATTAAATTGATTATAAGCATATTTGGATGCAATGATAAATTATTATTATCTTTTTTTATTAGAGGTGTGTAATATGAAAAAAAAATATAATTATTTATTCTAATTATTTTATTAAGAGTAGGTCTTCGGTGCACCCCACACACAATAAGCTTATTGTGCACTTCCCAATTTAATTTGGGAATTAGATATATATTAAGGGCTGCATTTGGATAACCAAAAATGCTAGTGGTCCAACAGTCAAAACCTTATGTGTGCGTGCTGAGGTCTCAAGTTCGAGCCTTAGTCAGCACGCGCAACTTTAATTTTTTTTAATTCAGATTAATAATATATATAAGGCATGTTTGTTAGCACATAAAAGACACTAGTTTAGATGGTAAAATTTTGCATTGTTAGTTATTAGGGTATGGGTTCGAATCCCATCTTCTCTAGTTTTTTTCTATATATGTGCACTTTTTATATTATTTTAGACAATGTAATATATTATTTAAAAAAATTATATATTATTCAAAAAAAAATATGTATATCTGTACATAACATATACTATTACGCAATACTCCCTCTGTCCCGGTTAATTTGTCACAGTTGACCGAGCACGGATGTTAAGAAAAAATAAATTTTGTGGAATCTTTAACTTTTTTAAAGGTGGAGATTGTTTCCTTTAATTGTCATTTATGGGTGTGACAAGTTAAGTGGGACGAACCGAAATGGAAAGTAGAACAAGTTAACTGAGACGGAGGGAGTATATCATATACTATTACGCAATATAACATATACTATTAAACAACATAATATATTATTAACAAATTATACATATAACTATAATATATACTATTACGCGATATAACATATACTATTACGCAATATTACAAATCTATATATATATAAAAGCAAAATGGAGGGCATTAATGTAATTTTAGTTTTCCCTCCAAAAACATTAGATCATAATTGGTAAATTTTTCTTATATTTGGTAAGTTCATAACTTTCTTTTATTTTTCTAAAATGCAAATAACTTTTTTATTTTTAATCCGATTTTTATGCATAAAATACCAAATTATTCATCTTTTCACGATCTTCGATTTGACATCCATATCACATATATTATAATGAGATATTTGATTTGAATAAACAAATTGTTTGTTGGTTAATTATTTGTGCTAGAATTGATGTTTATTGTGAATTGAACTGTAATATTTTGCTTTTAGTGGCAACTAAAATTAGTAAAATAATTTCTTTATAAAAAATATGAGATTTTTTTTTTTTATAAAAATACAACTAATCAATTTATTTTATTTGACATGAATTTTCATTTTTTTTTTTAAAGTCAGGGAGAAAACACATTGTTTAAATAATGAAAGTCCTACTTTATTAAATCAAAGGCAAAAACAACAATATCTATTTTATAATCAACTTCTTAAATCATCAAATCTACTAAAATATCTTTCTTATTACAACTTTGAGGATATATATATATAATTGTGTATTAAAACAGTTATTGAAATTATTTTTAATTACCTATTTATATTTTTAATAATGAGTATTTGTTAAAATTACTCTATTAAGAAAATTTATTATTTGTAGCATAAATTATGACTTTTATTATATTTGACAATCTTTTTAATTTTTTACGTTTACTAAAACTTCAATTATATATTTTTACACTTTCTAAGCTAAATAATACTTGGTCGCACAAATCAACATTGAATGTCTTTTTTACTCTTAACAATCTAAATAAATTTGTTTGCATTAATCAATTTTTATCTTCAAATAAATAAACTATTTATAAGAAGACTATAACATTTATATAAATAATTTACGATACCAAATAAAATACTGAAATATCAAATATTTTGAAGAAACCAAAGAGTTTAATTTGTTTTCCGAATCATTAAATAAATTTTGAATTTTATTTTGTTAAAATAAGATTTTATTAAATAAAAATTATTTAAGTATATTTGAAATCACCAAATGAAATGTTAAAAGTTGCAAATGAAAATTCAATGTTATAAAGAAAAAATTAAATATTTATAGTTAGAACTTGAAAGTTTATTTAGATAAATTAAAAGTTAAATATAAAATAAAAGCAGGGACATGATGAGAAAAATATTAAACTTTACATTACATATGATCCAAATAAAATATTATTGTTCCTTTTATTACATATTGTATGGCTATTTTTAATTATATATTGTTAGAATTTACAAATTATCTTATAAATTAAAAAAATCTATATATATATATATATATATATATATATATATGCCACAGTAGTGACAATTCTGTAAGTAACACTTCTCAGCCTAAAATTTTAGATTGTGATTGGTAAGTTGTTGTCACATTTGGTAAGAATCAAAATTTATTTTATTTTCTAAAGTTGCAAATACCTTTTTTTTTTTATCTCTAATCTATTTATTATATATGCTATATCAAATTAATCATCTTTTGACGATGTTTGATTTGATATCCATATGATATATATATATATATATATATATATATAATAATATGATATTTTATTTAAAATATTATATTATTTGTTCGTTGATTATTTAAGTAAGATTTAAGTGTTTATTGTGAGTTGTACAAAAAATATAGTATTGGTTTGAAATAAAATTAAAAATTATTCAAATAATTTTCTTTTACAAATTATTTTACTTGATTATTTCATTAAAACCACGCACAACTAATCAGTTTGTTTTATTTGACATGAATTGTCTCAAGTTAATATTTGATTTATAATCAGCTTATTAAATTATTGAATATACTAATGCTCATTTGATATAATAATTATTTTTGTTGGTAAATCAGAAAACTATGATTTTTGCTCATATATATAACTTTATATATGATAATTAATCTTAAAAAAAATACTAATCTTTATATTTAGATATATTAATGTTATTTTTCTATAAGTAATTAAAATTTGCAACCTATACTATGATATTATACAAGTTACAACTAAACTTCTTTTAAATAAGAAAAATTAACCAACTAGAACTATATGATTTTTAGACTTTGCAACCTAAACAATACTGGGCCAAATTAACCACTCTCAATTATGTTTTTTTTTTTTTTTTTTCACATTTTGCAACCTAAGCAATTTTTCTTTTTTTACATTAACCAATGTATATCTTTAAATGAATCTGCGATTTACAATATAAATGTATAATTTAATTGAAACTTTTCAACATATATATGCAAGCATTAAGAAATATTGAAGCACTCATATGTTTTATTTTGTTATTCCAACTATTGAATAACTTTTGAATTTTATTTTGTTAATTTGTTATTCTTTGTATATCGTAAATACCAAGCAAAGTACTAAAACTTACAAATAAGTTTTTTTAAAAGGAGATATTTATAGTTCGAATTTAAAACTTTATTTAGATAAATTTAAATATTTAAAGTAAAATGGAAAAAAAAAAAAATTCTTATAACATTATCCAGTTTATTTTATTTAATAATATGAGTTAATAGTTAGATATTTATGTTTGTTTTAACATTCATAATTAATTAAGCTATTATGCACATGGGTGAAGAATGATGCAGACACAATGAATGTGTGTTTGGATTTCAAAGATAAGAAATGATCATTTTGAAAAAGATTTTTTTATATTGAATATTTATCTTAATGTTAATCTATAAAATATATATATATATATATACACCTATATATAAAGTAAGTTATATTAAATTCATATATGACGTGTGAGAAACTTATATTTACATTACTTATAATTTTATTTATGTTATATCCTATATTTTAAAAAATATATATTTTATTAGGACAAGACGATCACATATTTAAATATTAGATTATAACATATTTACTTTTTTAAATAAATTTCCGTGCATCGCACGGGAATATCACTAGTACTATTGAACAACATAAAAAGAGGTAGAACAAGTTAACTGAGACGGAGGGAGTATATTATATACTATTACGCAATATAACATATATTATTAAACAACATAATATATTATTAACAGATTATACATGTAACTATAATATATACTATTACGCGATATAACATATACTATTACGCAATATTACAAATACTATTGAACAACATAAAAAGAGGTAAAAACAGAGCAAAAGCAAGGTTCGTACCCACGCGCCTAAACCTAACATCCGCATGTCTCACCGTTGCACCACATGTTGTTGTTGTAAATCCATCCAAACAAGGCCCTTATATGTATCTTTAATTCCAAATGAAATATAGGAGTGTACAATAAACTTATTGTATTGGGTACACACAAGTTTTTGCCTTTTATTAATGACATGTTTATGCATATTATGTGTCTAATAATTTAACTAATTACTCCCTCCGTCCCAAGCTAATTGTCCTACCTTGGCCTGGCACGGAGACTAAGAAAAAGCAGATTTTGTCTTTGACTTTTTCAAAGGTGGAGATTGAATGTGGAGATTTTGATGGTGAGATTGTGGGAGAATTTGCCATTTATGGGGTAGGACAATTAGTTTGAAACAAACAAATAAGGCAAGTAGGACAATTAGACCGAGGCGGAGGGAGTAATAAATTATTTGTGTTAACTTAGTTGTTGATTTGCGAAATTCCGGCATACTTTATTTATAAATTTTAGTTGAATTTCTGCTTTCACATATGCTCCTACTTTCGCTACAATCTAGATTGTGTAGGTATTTAATTATTTATGACTTGTAGTTTTGTTAGCACACATAATTTATATTTGAGTTTATTTAGATTATAAGTAATAGGAAATACTGATATATAAAGTAACTTGGCGTACCTGAGTTTGTCTGTTATGTGTATTGATAATGTACATGGGTTGCTTGTGAATTTGTAAAAGATGTACTACCTCCGTCCCGGCTTATTTTGCACACTTTCCCTTTTTAACCGTCCCACCTTATTTTACACACTCCAAAAAAGGAAATTTTTCCTACATTCTCCACCTTCAAAATCTCAACACTCAATCTCCACCTTTAAAAAAGTCAAAGAAAAAGCAAAAGCTACTTTTTCTTAACATCCGTGCCCGTTCACCTGTGCAAAATACGCCGGGACGGAGGGAGTACATAATTTAATATGAGCATATGCACAAGTAAATAGGATAAATGTGTACAAGTGTATTGGGTGTAATTACAGTATATGTGAATTTTGTGCACATGCTGAACAGGTTTTGATTTAATAATGTGTATATTTTGTTTGGTTTGCATTATTCCTATTTACTTGTATAAGAGTTGTTAAGGAATCGACGGAGCATATTGTTGTTATATGTCTGTTTTTGTAGTATTGTATACATGAGTAATAGAAAATAATGAAATGAAGTCAGTCATGTTCTATTCTAATTTGCTATTAGCCAAGTTTATGAATAAATATTAAATTATTCTTTTATTAAAAATAGGCTTGAGAATAAAATAACTTTACTAAAACTATTTTGTGGGTAGTCGTTTATCTGCAATTAGGCTTGATTGAGATATTTGAGTTATCTAAAGTTCAAAGTGATTTTAGTATTAAAGTGTTGACTAGAATATTGTGTAGTTGTTGATTGTCTTGACCAATTGTTTTGATGTATTACATCCTAGATGTTACTAGTAACTATTTAAATATTCTTGAATAGTTAATATTGTGAAATGTGTTTTAGATAAAATCATGATTATTATGTGAAGTTGATTCGTTAGGAAAATGTTTAAGAATAATTCTATTTTATTGTTTTAGTTTCAATTATAGTTTCATGATCATTTATTTGCTAATATATAATACGGCTTTGACTAGTAATAGTTATTTGTTTTGTTGTTACACGTGTTATGAAGGTTTATAATTTTCAAGTGCAAAATGATGTTAGTTGACATAGGTTATTAATCAGGATTTAAATTTTGAATTCAATATTACTTGAAAAATAATTTTAGAGGCATGTTCATTCGGTTCTTTTAACGGCCTGAACAATAATTATCTTTTGTAAAAAAAAAAAATATTGATTATTGCTTATTTTAAATGCTTTAAATTATTTTATGAAAATCGGGTCGTTACAAGTTGATAATATGACTGCACATACTTTCTAGCAACGAGACGTGAAAAACATTGTGCACACCCAAAAGTGCTGGGGCAGAGCTAAACGATATGCCAAGTTTCTAACTCGGTCAAGAATCTCAAACGGGCATACGTATCTTGGCCTCAACTTGCCTCTCTTACCAAAACGAATAACTCCCTTGGTCGGGGCTACCTTGAGAAACACTTTCTCTCCAACACTGTACTCAAGATCTTTCCTACGCGTGTCCGTATAAGATTTTTGGCGATCTTGAGCTGTCTTTATCCTTTCCCGGATCTTCTCTACTACTTTTATTGTCTCTTCCAACATTACCAGATCCTCAAACCTTCTCTCACCAACTTCAATAAACTAGAGACCTACACTTCCTTCCATACACCTTTTCATATGGAATTATTTCAATCATTGCATGAAAGCTGTTGTTGTAAGCAAATTCTACTAACGACAAGAGTCGTTCCTAATTATTTCCAATATCCAAAACACAGACTCTCACATGTCATCGAGAGTTTGTATTGTCCTTTCTGACCGACCATCAGTCTGCGGATGATAAGTCGTGCTAAAATCAACTGAGTTCCCAAAGCTTCTTGCAGACTACCCCAAAAACGTGGTGTAAAGCGAGTATCTCTGTCTGAGACGATGGAAACATGCACTCCATGTAACTTCACAATCTCTTGAATATATAGTTGAGCATACTGGTGCATCTTGAAACTCATCTTTACTGGGATAAAGTGAGCTGAATTCGTTATTAAAATTCCACATGGTAGGTGCATAGCTAGAGAATGAACTTAATTTAATGATTACTTGTTTAAATTATTTAAAATATTAGAGACTTATGTTAGATTCCTAAATAAATAAAATTACATGTCTATGTTGTGTTAGTTCGAATATTTCATTTATTTTTCGCTGCAATTACTTGATATTATTATAAATTATATTTAGAGTTCTCAAAATAACGTATATTTTCAAAGATATTTTTGGTGTACCTTATTTGGTAAAATAATTTGACCTTGGTAAAATTGGAAGTTTTGTAAAAATAGACCTTTAGTAACAATTTTATTAGGCTAAAAATTAGTTTCTAAATGAACTAATTAAATATTATTGACACTTTATTATTCCCTAAAATATTTTAGAAAATTGGGTTGTTATAGTGTGGTATCAAAGCGCATCTTACTTTCATGTAGATCCGTCTCTTTTAATTTTTTTATGTTAAATAAATTGAAATAAAATTAAATCATGATCACAAATACCATATGTTTTCCGTCGTCTCGACTTCAGAGCTCAGTTCCAAGGTACCCATTTCAATTAATCATTTCAATGAATTCCCTCATTCACGATATTTTATAATGCAATTACTCAATCCTGTTATTACTCGAAACAATGTTCAATCATTATGCCATTTAATACAAATGTGTTTCATTATAGTTGCATTATCATAACCCAATATATATAATAGTTAGCATGGCACGCACACGACAGACAGCACGTAAGAGCACCGTCATTCTTGTTCACCCTTCCCCTTTGGCACTAACTGATTGGTGGGACGATCCCAGACTTCCCGAGAACGCATCCCATTCCATAGTTAATCGACTTGAGAAGTGGAATGTTTCTTAGAGAGAAGGCTCTGTTAGAGAGCAAGTCAACCACCTGATAAATGTCTTACCTGAGAACTGGAATGATATCATTCTTAACTATTGGTACAAGTCAGAAGCTAGGAGCCGAGAGGCAAAACCAGTGATAGATGGATTTCAGTACACGGCGAGTGAACTTTTAACGATGTTTTCTTGGGACATGATTACATACAAGGATGGAGCCAGAGGGGGACCAACGGGGTCGTTGGCCCCCCCTCAAATTTTAATAATTTTGTACGGGTATTTTTGTAATTTAAAAATATTCACTTTATTTCGATAAAAATAAAAATTCTATCCTAAAAAAAAAACTAGGTTTTATATTAGATTAAATTAGTATGTCTTATTTGAATTTAGCTACATTAATATTTATACACAACTTACGCGCACAATTACCAAATACAGCATTTCTACTAAAAACACTAAATGTAATGAATTAAACATAAAGGAAAAAGTACCCGGAAAACTATTTGTAATTTCTCTTATTATATTCTCCCTCCGTCCCGGTCCAATTTGCCTACCTTGGCCGGACACGAAGGTTAAGAAAAAATAAATTTTGCGGAATCTTTGACTTTTTCAAAGGAGGAGATTGAAAATGGAGATTTTGAGGGTGGAGATTGTGAGAGAAATTTGTCATTCATGGGCTGACAATTAGCTTGGGACAAACCGAAAAGGAAAGTAGGCAAATTAGAGCGGGACGGAGAGAGTAGTTGATTATCTAGGTATGTGAATGTAGTAACCTATATTTATTTTTATTAACTTTGTACAAATAATATGATTTTATATTTTAAATTTTAGAATTGATATATTATTTTATTTTAACACTATAATTGGGCCCCCCCGATTAAGAATCCTGGCTCCGTGACTGATTCCATATGATGATGATGATGATGATGAAACAGACGAGGATGGGGATCTTCCATATGCACCTTTACCCGTGCCCAAGCCCGAGACTGTGCCTGAGCCCGAGAATGCCTGTAGTGGGCAACTATGAGGCTAATTCGGACGATGACATTATTTCGTGGGTCGAAATCTCATCTTCCGTGTCAGTCATTGAGATCCTAAGCAGTGATGATGAGGCCTAAAGATTATTTCATTTTGATTTAGATAATATTGCATTTCCCTATTTTAGTTGTATTTTATTATTTCCGAATTTCTTTTCAGTTGTAGACATTTACATTTTCACGCATGGGTTAGGATCATTAGCAATTTGAATTAATCATTTCATTTAATCTCATTACTTAACTTTAATGTGTTGTTGTATTATTAATATTATTATACGTTATCACTCTCTTATCCCATTTTCTCGCGTCCCAATAACTTATCAAATCGATGATCCATTGACAAGACAATGGCTCATCGAAACGATAACCCCAACGCTGCTGCACATGACCCCATTCATGGTGCTTGGAATACAAATCAAGAAGCTGCCCCTCAAGCTGTGAACCACAATCCCGAACAACTACTTACCGGGATAGTTACTCTCCTTCAAGGAGCAACCATCACTCATGTTGCAATGTTTGAGCAAGTGCAATCTAGGGTGATAAATCAGTTCAAGCCCCCTACGTTTCATGGCTACGAAGGCCCTGAAGTGCTTGAGGAGTGGATCAAGACTTTAGAGGATGTCTTTGATACATGGTTTGTTCGGATGCTCGGAAGATTTCGTGTGTTGTTTTCCAACTCAAAGAAGATGCAAGAATATGGTGGAACAACTATTGGAGACTAAGGACGATATAGAAGAGGAATGCCCTTACTTGGGCTATGTTTAAGGAGATGGGGATGGAGAAGTACTATCCACGCATCTATAAGGACCGGATGCAGAAGGAGTTTATGGATTTGACTCAGAGGGTAATGACAGTAACCGAGCATGAGATAAAGTTTAATAAGATGTGTCATTTTGCTCCCACCCTGGTGGATACATCTAAGAAGAAAGCACGAAGGTTCCATCAGGGCTTAAGACATCAAATTCGCCATCACCTATCTGGACATCGGAATATGACATATGCGGAGGTCGTGATAAGGGCAAAGGACATATCTGCTAGTTTTGAGATGGAAAGGCCATGTATATCACCTGTTGAGAATTCGAACAAGAGGAAGTGGCAGGGCCAGAGTGGTGATACCAGTGGAAAAAAAAAAAGGCAGGGCAGAGCTGCCGCCTAGGCCAAGAGGGCAAGGTGAAAACCCTACTTGTCCCAAATGTGGAAAGAAGCACAGTGAAAGGTGTCTGCAAGGACAAAATGGATGCTTTGGATGTCGTGAGGAAGGCCACATGATTTGGAACTGCCCAAAGAATAATGTACCTGATAAAAGGGGTCAGAATCAGGGATCGAGTGGAAGAGCTCGTATGTTCGGACTACCTAAGGTGGAAGTGAAGAGTGAAACCGGAACTATGTCAGGTATGTTAACAATTACCGGTATTCCTGCTTTTGTACTATTTGATACCGGTGCTTCCCATAGTTTTATCTCTAAGAAATTTCATACTATGACTGACTATAAATGTGATAAATCTTCGGAACCACTTGAGATCAACATACCTTCGGGTAAAGCTGTTACGGCTGACTCAATAGCTAATAGTATAACTATAGAGATAGATGAACATATACTCTTAGTCGACCCTTACGTGCTAGCTATGAATGACTTTGATGTGATTTTTGGGTATGGATTGGTTATGTAAGCATAAGGCCGACATAGATTGTTCAAAGAGAAGAGTAACATTACGTTCACCAAACAACGAAGAGATCATCTTCCAAGGAGCAAAGCGTAACACAACTCCATGTGTTATATCAGCTATGAAGGCGGTGAAGTTGTTGAGGAAAGAGAAGTGTTAAGGATTTTTGGTGAATATAATGGGGATAGCCACCTCAGAGAAGACGGTAGCTGATGTGCCCGTTGTCAAGGAATATCCGGATGTTTTTTCGCGAAACATTACCAGGAATTCCACTGGATAGACAAGTGGAGTTCACAATTTATTTGGTGCCTGGAGCAGCACCAATATCAAAAGCTCCTTATAGAATGGCGCCAAAGGAATGGCAAGAGTTAAAGGTGCAAATTCAAGAGTTGCTTGATTTGGGTTTTGCCCGACCAAGTGTGTCGCCATGGGGTGCGCTAGTATTATTTGTGAAGAAGAAGAATGGTTCAATGAGGATGTGTATCAACTATCGTGAACTTAACCGACTCACAATAAAGAACAAGTGTACTCTTCCAAGGATAGAAGACTTATTTGACCAGCTAGAGGATCTAGAGTATTCTCGAAGATCGATTCGAGATCTGGCTATCACCAGTTAAAGATCAAAGATAGTGATATCCCAAAAGAGGCATTTCGAATGAGGTATGGTCATTACGAGTTTGTCGTAATGCCTTTTGGTTTGAGCAATGCACCTGCGGTTTTCATGGATATGATAGTTTGTCATTGTGTTTATAGATGACATACTAGTGTATAAGAAGGATATAACCAAGCATGAACAACATTTGAGGAATGTTCTTGAGACACTTCGCAGGGAGAATTTGTATGTGAAGTTCAGTAAGTGTGAATTTTAGCTCAATCGAGTTGCATTTCTTCGTCATGTAATCACTGCTCGAGGAATTGAGGTTGATCCGGTGAAGGTTAAGGTTGTCAACGACTAGAAGACACCAACCAATGCTAATGAACTTCGTAGCTTTTTGGGACTAGCCGGGTACTACCGAAGGCTTATTGAAGGATTTTCAAAGATATCTACTCCAATGACTCGATTGACAAGAAAAGGAGAAAGATTCTTGTGGAACGAGAAATGTGAGAATAGTTTCCAAGAATTGAAACACAAACTCACTACTGCACCAGTTTTGACCATCCCTGATCCAACGAAGGAGTTCGTGATCTAAGTGATGCATCAAGCAAGGTTTGGGATGTGTTTTGATGAAAAATGGCAAGGCAGTTGCTTATGCCTCAAGGCAACTAAAGCCACATGAGTTGAACTATCCAACTCATGATTTGGAACTAGTTTCCCTAGTTCACGCCTTTGAAGATTTGGCGACATTACCTTTACGGAGGTAAGTGTGAAATATACATGAATCAAAAGAGTCTAAAGTATCTTTCACACAGAAAGAGCTAAATATGAGGCAACAGAGAAGGTTAGAGTTAGTGAAAGACTATGACTATACCATTCACTACCATCCCGGGAAAGCTAACGTGGTAGTGGACGCACTTAGCTGCAAAAGAAGAGGAAAATTGACTTGTATCTTGACTAAGGAGGAGCAACTTGTCAAGGAATTCCCAAAGATGAACCTTGAGATAGTTACACCACCAAAGTCTATGAATTCAGTCTTAACAACCTTAGAGGTACAACCGAATCTAAAGGAGAGAACTAAGGAAGGTCAAACTCGAGATGCATTTCTACTTAAGATGATAGAGCATGTGCTTATTGGAGAAGACAAGATATTTGGTTTGTCAAAGGATGATATACTGTACTTTGAGGGGATAATTTGTGTGCCTAATATTATGGAGTACAGAGAATAATCATGGAAGAAGAACACAACACCCCATACACCGCTCGCTCGGGTAGTACAAAGATGTACCAAGACTTGAGAGAATTTTTTGGTGGGACTGTATGGAGAGAGATGTCGCCGATTTTGTCAAAATGTTTATCATTTTTCAGCAAGTGAAAGTTGAACATCAACGTCCTTCAGGATTGTTGAAGTCTCTTGAGATTCCAGAGTGGAAGTGGGAACACATCACTATGGACTGTATGGTGGGTTTACCACGATCGAAAAGAGGAAATCATGCAATCTAGGTTGTAGTTGATCGACTATCTAAATCCTACTGCATAATCAAATCAACTAGACATCATAATAGCATTAAACATGCTAAAAGTTCATGAAATATCTCAATCAAACACCTATTTTAAGTCTAAACATATCAAAATAAAATAAACATACATCAAAACAATATTGTTCAAAATGTCAAGTACCAATCCAAATAAAGATCAATTGCAATTTATACACCATATGCATTCCGGCTCCGACTCCACTTCAATCACACTTTCTATTTCTACCTAAGATCAATAATGGATTGGGATGAACTTCTTTTAGCTCGTGGAGGCACAAATTATCATAATTTAAAGCATATAAAGAGACATAGAATGTAAAACAGTTACAATGAATAAGGCATGTAGCCAAGTAGCATGCCAATTGTATTGTAATGGGATATGTAGCAAAGTAGCATATCAATTGTATTGGATTGTAACATGTAGCCAAGTAGCATGTTGATAACATATCACATCTATACAGTCCTATATAATACAATTAATTAAAATAAATTGTAACTAACCCCTACCTGGAAATGAGATGATTGAATGCAAATGCTTGAATTAGTCCGTTGTTCTAGGCTCGTACTCACACTCCTCAATTCCTACAATTGGTCTAGAAAAGAATATATATATAACAACAAAAGAATAACAAGTTGATAAGTGAAAAATTAAGAATAACAAATGAAATAAAAGTTAGAGTTTGAGGATTAAATGGTTATCAATATAGAGTAATGGCCAAAATTTGAAATTCCCAATTTATTGGGATTCGGCAATTGTTGGATATACAAGGAAACGAGTATTGAAAATTGGAGATAGAATTTGGTTTTGACAAATAAAGTTGGATTATGTGTCTATTTTGGCCGTAGGATATTGGGCCTATGAATAAAGACCAAATTGAGAAAAAAAAACTTCTTTCTTTCTTCAGTAAATACCCACGCAACCCTAATTTCATTTTATTCTTCCCCCCTGAACTGATCTGCAATCCTCCTTCTCTCACAGTATAATTATTTCTCGCACCAGCCCCAACACCTTCCTTCTCAAATATCTGGGTGATGGAATTATGAACCGCAAAACGGCCTCCGCCTGACTCCGGTTGATTGAGGATCGAAACAACGAAGAATATGTCCCTGCAGCTGGACTGAGAGGCCAGCGATGTGGCGGCATGGGCAGCTCCAGGCAGAGCAGGGTGGCGAAATACAGGTAACGAAATTAAAATTTTCCTACCGAATTGACTAGATTTGATTGGGTGCTGGATACAATTTTGGTTAGTTCGGGATTTAATGTGCAGTAATTGAAATTGACACTTTTAGTGATTTGGCCAGCGAAAATATGTCAGACTGGTGGTTGGTGATGGTAATGAGATGAGGCTTCGTGAGGTTTGGTGGAATAAGGCCGCTGGAAAATTGAAATTAGGTGTTGGCCAAAACTGGCCATAGGCAGCGAGCAGATTAGAGCAAAGAAGTAGAATATGATTGAAATTTTTTACCTTTTTTTTCTGTACATGGATTTGCTTGTGAAATATTATAGGATTAAGGCCAGCATATTTATATGAACGTTATCAGCGGTTACTAGTCCTACCCCAACTACTCCCATGATCTCCCTCTCTTCTACACATTCTCACGCTCACGACACCGTAAATTCTTCTGTAACTGTGTAGGTTTTGGGCTCAAGGTCTGAGGCCATGATGATTTATTGATTGGGCTTATGTATTGGGTCAAAAATGCAAATGAGTGTGATGATGTTTGTGAATGGGCCTAATTAAAATTAAATAAATGGATAGAAAAAGAATGTTAACAAAAAACAATTAAAATTAATGGGCCATTAATAATATCTTTGGACTATGAAGTCCAAATATAAAATTATAATCACAAGAAATGGGTTAGCCTAGTTTAAATAAAATGATGATTAAAATAAAATCACACAAAATAATTAAATAAATAGATGGAAATTCCTGGGCGATACACTTACACACTGTAGACCTCCTCACTGACACAACCTCTGCCGCCCCATTATCGTCGCTAATACCATTCTCAAGTTCTTTGTCTTTCAAATCGATGCCAGCAGTATCATCAGAAAAGAGTAGTGGAGCTCGTCACTCTCATCTGGACCAAAGGTGGGAAGCCAGTTGTAGAGAGTGAAACAGGATAAAGGGGCCACGAAGAAGTGAGAGAGATGGTGTATAACTTATGGATCTCTGAGGAAGAGAACGGAGGAGGAAAGAGGAGATGAGACAGCGACCAGGCAGAAGAAGTCGGAGAAATCCAACTTAATATGTTGTCGGCTAATCGTGCTAAGGAAATTGTACCCACAACGCTAAATTAAAAGTAATTAATTGTGTTGACTTAAAATGTTGAAGGAAGTGTCTATTTGTTGGAGTAAATAAGTTAAAGTATTTATTGATCCAAATTCAAAAGTTCAGGTGTTTGTTGAACCAAAAAATAGTTGGGGCATTGATTAAGGCTGAGTTAAAAGTTGAAGGACCTATTTGTACCCTTTATCGAGAGAAAAAAACAAAGAAAATAGAGTGATCATGAGAACTATATAACCACAGTATAGATTCTTATATATCTCTCAAATAAAAAGAATTACCTATAATATATCGAGAAACCAAATTTATTTTTATAAGGATATATTTATTTTAATTTGTTTTTTTTCAAAATAATAAAGTTTTATTTTATGAGATTTTTACTTTCTAATTATAGGATATTAAGAATATATTATGAATTTTTTTTATCAAATTATGACAAACATAAATATTTAGTGCTTGTAGTCTTATAGCTTAAAAGTTTTTAATGAAATCTAATTATTATGTTGCATTTTAAAATTTATATGGGAATTATAATATTGAAAATAACTTTAAATACTTTAATTAAATGACAATGATAAGAATTAATGATATAAAATATCATAACTGAAAATAATGTTTAACAAAAATATATAATATTTCAAAAATATATAGGAATCACGTGCAACGCACGTGAAAATTTGCTAGTTGTTTTAAAAATCAAACTTCAACGATTTTATTCGGTTCGTTATATAGCTACACATTTCTCCAAAACTCTTATATATTTATATATGAAATTTTTTGAAAAAAATCCCATATATGTATATATAAAATGTGTTAAAATTAAAAGATTTTATATTTTGATTTTGTTCAATTATTTTGGTTTTGTTTTTAAATCAAACAAAATTAACAAAAATAAAATTAAAAAACAATATCAAAACCGAACTATTACTTCAAAAACTGATCTAAATAATGAACTTCGATTTTGAATCGGTGGGTTAATTCAGTTCCAACCGAATTTTGCTCACCCCTAATAATAACTAGATGCCTTGTGATGTATGGAATAAATATTTTATTATTATAGTTATTATATGTAATAAAACTATTTACCTATTTATTATTTTGAAAATTGTGAAATTGCTTGCATTAGATTATGTAAGGATTATTTTGATGTTGAATAAATTTCCCTGGTACCTTGAGTGTTTAATTATTTTTATTAATTAAATTTCACTTCTATGTTTGGACTGATGTTAGAAAACTAATATAATATGTTAAAAAAATTATATCTTTTTGGAGTCTTATTTGCTTTAAAAAGTACGAAAATTACTTGATTTTCTTAGTAATGGTTATTATTAAAAATTTCTTTAAAAATATATATTTATAGTAGAGTCTCTTTAGTAAAGAAATATTATGAAATTTAAAGCGTTGCATCGAACGTTGAACTTTAGTTGAATAAAGTGATAAATGTGATATCACTAACCTAACATTGCCCGTTATATCAAATTGGTTTAGGATTCATGATTCAGGCCTTGTTTACCTCCAGGTGAGGTATACCCAATTAGGCCTAAAAGAGATTTTATTGGACTTTGATTGAAATTAAATTATCCTATATATACCTGGTAGGATTAGAAGGATGCAATTGTATTTCTCTTATTTCTTTAGTCAGTATTGCAAACCAGTTGTAAAGGTTATCTTTGTCACGCCTCATTTGGGGGATTCATATCAAGCCAACAATAAATTTATGAGGGGGTTACGGCGGGGCCGATGATGATTCAGTAATGCCCAACCAGAATAGTAAATGAAGGACTGACCTGAATCAAATAGTCCCATCATCCCTATTACAAGTTTACAACTAAGTAAACGAGGCCTGAGTTTTGTAGTCTATAATTCATGGTTTGCAGGTTATGAGTTCATGAGTTTAGGGTTTAAGCTTTGTTAGTAGAATGTATTCCATAAATTCATGATTCACAAATTCACAATTCCCCTCTTATGTTTCACGAGTTTCAGATTACTAGTCAAGGTTCACAATTTTTTATGTAGCCGTTTAATTTTGACATAGGAATATAAAATAGAATATTAAAATTGGAACTGATGATTTAATCCGAAGTTTAGGGAGATGTATATATTCTTCGATCTGCCTAAGAATATGGAACTTTAAATTAAGCAACCCAGGCTTGTCTAAAACTTTACATCATTTTCATTTGATCTTGGAATTTTTCTGTGGAAACAGATAACTCCCTATAACAGTACATATAAAAAAGGATGCAAGGAAGTAGAACTACACAATATAAACCATGCCAACTTCAAGTAGAGATGCTGGAGGCACCTTCAGAGACACATCTGCGCCCCTACAGTTCCTTCTCAGGAAATTATACCCAAAATTTATGGCCATCCTTTTCCACACCGACGATCCTTGTTTTGCCCGGACGTGCGAATGCCCCAACACGAATGCCGTCCCAGCTTGTTGAGCTTCGTATAGATCACGCAGCTCTTCCTGCAACTGCACCTCATTCTCCGACCTCTCTGTTTCGTCCTCATCATCTGCAAACCGAACCCTTCTTTCCAGAGGCTCCATTTCAATAACATCGGTTATGCTATCAACTGTTCGGAACCCGACTGAAACACTAGCCGGTCCTGTGCTGTCCTCGAACTCAAAGGCTGGTGGGCCCGCCAACGCGATTGTCCCAATCACTGCCAACCTACACTCACTGGTGGACGACGATGATGATGCAGCGCCGGATCTAGAGTGACCATGATCATCCTCCTCGTCGATGGTGCCATGTGCCTTGTTGTACCAGTCGTAGCGAATGAAGTCTGCTAGCCTACTGACAAGTTCAGATTCGAACGAGTCCACGTCCTGGTGAACATCCCGGTACCCGTAACGCACGATGCACCTGTACGAGCGGTGGGTCGCGGGGCCTACACGACCGACGAGGTAGCGCTCAGCTGGGGGCACGAACGGGACCGGCACTGATTTTATGCACACAAAGACGAGTATCCGGTGGAAGGCGGGGAGGTTGGTGACGAAGCGCGAGAAATTGGCGGGAATACCCGAGGTGAGATCGGTGAAGACGAGACCGATCCCAGGGACCCGCGCAATGCCCAAGCTGGGGCCGAGTGCCAGGAGCCATTCTAGAGAGACCTTGTTGTGGAGATCGTACTCGTACTTCTTGACGGTGGCGTAGTGCCAGACGAACATGACGGTGACGAGGAAGAGGGCGAGCAGAATCGGGAGCCATGCGCCTTCGAGGAACTTGATGAGGGAAGCAGAGAAGTAGAGCAGTTCAATCGATCCAAAGAAGAGCAGAAAGCACAAGGCTACAAGTGGGGGTTTGTGCCAGCAGAGGATAATGACTAATGAAGTGAGGCAAGTGGTGACGAGCATCACTGCCATGACGGCCAAACCCGATGCATTTCCCATGTGTTTAATGTCTCTAAACCCGATAGTTACCGCGATGCAGAGGATCATGAGCATCCAGTTGATCTCGGGTATGTAAATCTGACCGTGTATCTTCTCGTTGGTGTGAATAACCTTGACCCTCGGAAAGCAGCCGAGTGACTGACTCTGGTTTATTATAGAGAACGTTCCGCTGATGATCGCCTGACTCCCGACTACAGAAGCCAGTATAGCCACTACAAGTACTGGCCACCTTACAGTTTCTGTTGCAGAATATCAGAATGTCACATCATCATAATTACAATAAGAGGACATAATATAATACTTCCAGTCATGACGTAACATACTTATAATCATAATAACACAATTATACGTCATGTTTTCAAACACAAATACCTAGGATAACCCGAAATGGCTCCAGTATCAAATTTTGGAAGAACTTTGGTAATTGCCAAATATGTAAGAAAAGTGTATCAAGATCCTAATAAATGAACAGCAATCACTTGTTGAAGGATTTATCGGTGGGAAAGCCATACCTGGAACCGAGACGTAGAACCCTATCTTATGAATAGTATGGTGATGCTTTGATAGGAAAGCTGCTTGACCCATGTATGCCAATATTAGGGCTGGATATACCAAAAAGGAGAAAGCTATCTGCAGCAGTTTAGATTACCAAATGAACTTAAATAATCACGAGTTTTCCACAATATTCCACCATTCCTGCAGGCCAAAGTGGTAAATTTTGTTCACAACAACTTCACCTGAATTGCTGTATATGAAAAATGGCCAAGATCAGCAAACATTGCTTCAGAGCCTGCAAGGCAGAAATCGAGCGGATTTGTAGAAAAAAGGTGCAAGTCTCAATCCTGAAATGCCAACTAGAGATTGTCGTAACTATATATGTGAAATCGAGAAAGAAAGTTACCTGTTATGCACAGAAGAATCCCACCCAAAGACATCCATCCACCTTTTCTAGTCTTCTTCAGAAACCTTATCATGTAAGTAGGAGAGAGTGCTTGATACACATGTGGATTCCAGTGGAAGATGTTGTAGAGGCCGAGCGCACTTATGCATAACAACCAAGTGAGCACTATCGGTGCAAAGCAGAAACCAATACGGTGGGTCCCGTAGTGTTGCAAAGCGAATAGGCACACTAATATGAAGCACGTAATAGGAATCACCGCGTCTGCACAAGATGAATCGATGGACGTGAGAAATTACTTGAAGATGTCGAGTAAAAAGAAAAGTTCGTTTATTCTTGTTTTATGGAGAAATGTGTAATATCTTCAAGGAAGTCCAACTTGAATCAAAAGTGTGGACTTGGTTGATTGGTGCTTGAATCAAAAGTGTGGCGGCATATTATAGAGCAAGCAGAGTGAGAGAGTAAAGAGCACAAAAATTAAATATTCCAACCGTCTTACAAACATAAGCTTGGTTTCCATTTTTAGGTTGTCCCACAAAAATGGTCTAATTACCATATTAAGCATAATATTAATATTTAATTTCCCATATTTGCCCCCTAGTTAATGTGTCTTGGAGTATGTTCCAACAATAAATGAGACATATGAGTATATAAGGAAACTAATGCAATATTTAATGTTTTAACTATATTAACTATCATTTCTTGATCTATGTAAAAGTTACTATTAGTCTATGTTTGTTGGATGGATGGAGTTAAAAAGAATATCTAATTTATTTGGATGAGATAGGGGTGTACTGGGACGATTCCCGTCAGAGAAGGCCGATTTCAAAGACTATTTTTCTGTGTAATGTTAATGCTCATCCTCGCCCCAAACATCCCTAATTTTCTTCCCCATTAGTTAGTAATATGCTGACATTTTGGTTCCGAATTATTCTCCTGAATGTGACTCTATCACAGAATCTGATAGCTACGATAAACTGACATTACAATGCAAATTCTCAGCTCTAATTTGAGAAAAGACGCTTACATTGGTGGTGATCTTTAGACATTGATAACTCCAGACCAGAAACAGCAGAAAAAACTGCAAGACATGATCAATTGCATCTTGTTATCATCTAACAGCAAATCAAATCAAGAAATAGCACCATACGAAACTAGTTACCCGATATTGCTGGAGTAAGTAGACCATCTCCAATGACCATACAAGTGCCAAGCAGAACCAAAAGCAGCAATGCAATGTGCAATGACTTGTGTCTTTCGAGCACCAGTTTCACCCTCGACCTGTTTTCCGTGGGCTCGTGTTTATACGTGGAGAGCGCTTCATCGGCCACCTGTCGGTTGGGGAGAAGGCTAACTTTAGCATGCCTGCATATCAGGGAATACAGAGCAAATGTCCCACCTGCAATATCACCATCATTAGAACTGAAAATTAAACTACGCTACTCGATAGTCGATTTGAAATCGTTCGTTAAAAACTAGTTTGTACTACTTTCGACTAAAGATATCAAACAAGCTTGAATATACTTTTACTTTTAATAAAATCAAAAGCTCGACTAATTGAAAATATTAAAACAAGTGCAAAAATGTCAAACTACTAGAGCTCAACTCGTGTTTGGCTCGATTAAAGCTCGTTCAATTCAGTTAATAATCCAACAAGCTCAAACATAATATTAGAAGTTCGATAATATTTCATCAAACTTGAACTAACCGTACATTCAGCTCAATCCGACTCATTTACAACCCTAATCATCATCATGTACACACATTATTACAGGACTAAATTGGAATTCTATTAATAGAGGAGAGTGGACCTTCGCCATTGTCGTCAGCTCGAAGGACAATGAAGACATACTTGCAGAGAGGAACTAGGGTTAAAGTCCAGAAAACGAAGGACAGAACACCGAAGATCTCCTCATTTGTTTCAGAGTGATGAATGTCTTCTGCAAATGTGCTCTTGTATACATACAGAGGGGAAATGCTAAGGTCCCCATACACTACACCAAGGCTTTGGTAAGCTAACAGTAGAGTAGCTTTCCATGAATCCTTCTGCCAAAAACAACCATATCTCTGTGATTCTATGATCTAAAACTAGCATCAAACTGTAGAAGATATTGAAATTGAACAAATTTTACAAGTAACTGCAGAAGATACTGAAATTGAATTCACCTTTGGATTGCTCCAACATTTTCCGTAGCTAAGAAGATCCATAGAAATCGAACGAAAATGGCGGCTAATTGCTGAAAAACGACCAAAAGTTAGGTGTCCAACTCACTGAAAAATCAATACCTAACTTATCCGCTCAGTCATAAATGCATCCAACTTTTTCCCCCATGTGACAGCTCCAAAGCCTTTACACCATTTCAATCATACAGGAAATTTCAATTTGTCACCATTTTCCTTGCATTATGTAGTTGAGACAAACTGCTTTGCGCCTACAATATCCAGAGGAAAAGAACAGCACGAAATCGAAATAACACCGCCTCCTCGGATCACTTTTCTTCCATTATTACAGAATCGTAACACAAAAGCTGAAAATGGAGAAAACATAAATGAAGAAGGAGAAACACGATAATGTTAAAAGTGTGGAGAGGGAATGAGAGAGAGAGAGAGGGGAAAATCACATGACTCAACGACAGTATATCGAATCAGTCACACCAAGATGTGGCCACGAGAATTAAGGACCACTAAAAGCCGCTACCCACCCACCATCAAACCTATACATACATGATACATACACTCTTATATACTTCAAAAATTCATCATATACGAGAACCAGACCGTATAATTCTACGCAGATGACCGACAAGAGGAATTCCTATCCTACCGATATTCAGGAATGAGAATAAATAACCATTAAAAAGCAACAATCATGACGAAGAAATCCTTGTTGCTTTTCTTAAAGAAATAAACTTTACTAGCAGAGCTATAGAGATATAGTATAATATTAACGCACTGTGGTATGTGGAAAGATAAAAGGTAGTGCTCTCTTTACTCGACAACATTTTTCACATTTTTTACTGCACAAATTTCAAGCCAAAAAAGTGAAAAAAGTATTTATAATTGACACATTTTACTTAAATTTAAGCTAATTCAGTAATTTGACCTAAAGACGCAACCTAATAATTACTACATTATTTTTTATAATTATTTATTATGGTCACTTCTTAAAAAATAAAAATAGTTGCAAACTACGCTATGTCCAAATTTATTTACTGATTATAAATATACTACTTATGATTGAATTATAAATGTGTATGTATGTGTTTAACAACTTAAGCACTCATTTATAATATTTTACAATTCAAGATATATGCAAGTTTAAATAAATTATTGTGCAATAATTTAAATGCTATACGTAAAACATGTGACTATCTAATTCAAACAACTTTATTAATTACTACTTAATACCTTATAACCACTTTTGTATGGATGATTTAATAATAGTTTATAAATTTTACCATATAATATTCTAAAACGAATATCAAATTTAGTATTCATATAATTCAAAAATTTATATTCATAAACATACTTACCCGTAGCAAGAATTCTAAAACCTAAAAACAAAAGAAAGAGTAATAATACTCCCTCGCATTATAAAATGCATACATACTTAAAAACAAATTAAATATCTAACATGTTTTTAGTTAATCGGAGATCGACATTAATGATTGGCAGGAAAACGACACATCTCCAAGATAAATAGCATTACTAATCACCTTGAAAATCGTAAAATAACACGTATTTGCTATATAATATTATAAATTTGATAATCTTAATAGTTTTTTAATAATTACCTATAATTTTCAAATATAATACTTCCTTCGTTCCAAATAAACTTGCACATTTTTTATTTTCGTCCATCCCAATTAATCTTACACACCCTTAAAAAAAAAGTATTAACACAATCTCTACCTTCAAAATATCTATCCTTAATCTTCATTCTCAATTTCTTTTTTTTTTTGGGGGGTAATACTCATAATACTTGGCTTTAATAGAAACATACTTTTTTGGATGAGGAGGTTATCTTGGGGAGTATTGATATCTGTCCAACACACGTTGAGGAAGCAGCATCACGTGATTAGAACATGGACACTCCCTATGTGAAAAGTTGTGTGATGGTGAGCAACCAACATAACAGTCTCTTTCTTTTGTTTCGTTATCTCCTATGCTGTCCGCGAATCAACGTTGACACCATTACGGATTTTGCGTTTGCTTTCTACTAAACATTTTGGTTTCATATATAATAACATTACTCAAAACTCTCTAGATATGTCAGGGGTTGGTATTGAGCATCAAGTCATCGTCTTTATTTTTACATTTCAAATATCATTTTTCACTTTAAATATTTGGATTGAGATGACGATTCCTCATTTATCGTCATCTTTATTTTTACATTTCAAATACCATTTTCCACTTAAAGTATCTGGATTGAGATGACGATGCTTCGTTTAGGGAACGGTTCCGCGCTGAGTGTTGATTCTCCCATATATTTTTTTTTAAACTCAAACTTTCTTATTTTTTCTACAATTTTATAACAAAATATTAATTTTAAAAAAATTATTGACTCAAAGCACGGCTTATAAAAAATAAATAACACATACTTTCAATTTATTAGAAACACTGGAATAGAATTATTATACATGTAAATTGAGTTTGTTGGTAGAGCGAAAGTTAGAAATACACTATTTAAGAATTTCATAATATTAAAATGTAAGAATTGAGGAACGGAAAATTCTCATTTAAATTAATTCGGGATGTGACGAGGACGGGAAGAGAGCATAAATCTCATCCCTGTTAATTAGGAAAAACGGGAATCTCCATTCCTAAGCACACCCCACTATAAACGAAGAATTTTCTTGCTTAGGAAAAGCAGAAATCCTCGTTCTCGCTCCAATCCCACTATAATCAGATCAAGTTACAACGGAGATGGATTTGCACGAGATTTTGAAACCTTATCCTATCTTCTTGATAAAATTGGCAATGGAAATTGTTATCGACATTCTGAATGATACATGCGCGGCATTTATTTGAAAGAGTATCTGGCATTGCAGGGTAGAATTTATTTTCATGATAAAATTTGAAATATTACAGATATATAATAGGGAATATGTAACAAGGAATACCTAGATATTCATGTTTTATTCTTTTAAGAAAAATAAATAATTCTATAAATGGAAAAAAGTAAAAGATATATGCAAACGAACAATGCAATAATGATACTTTTACACGAGAAAATATATTATCATTCATAACAAAAAAAAAAAAAAAAATCGGAAATACTTCATTATACACAACAATTTCTAATTTTTTGTTTATTACATATATTAAAGTTGATAATATTGAAATTAGAAGCCATATCAAATTTAGACTCCCCTAGAATAGTCGTGGAAAATATGGTTATCATGTCATGTTCGGATTATCAATATTATTTAAATAATGACATCAATAATACATATGTTATTAGCCCACAAACATTTATTATCTATTGTATGTACTAAGATGTTTATTTGATACAAAACTGACTCAATGTTTTTATAAACGAAAAAAATTGAAGATAATTTTCAAGAACTTACATTCTGAGTATTAAGAAATTAGAGGTCAACCCTTTGCAACCGATTCTTTGTTTTTTCCGAGACCAAAATGGAAAATTATCAAAATATAATCAATACTCCATCTGTTTAGATCTGTCGTCATACTTAATATAAAAACAAAATCGTTCTAAAATAGTAATCTAGAAATTTTTTCATCTAAATTCCGTTGTAATATCCGAAAAATATTATTTTTGGTATAAATCATTTGCCAACCGGGCATGTTACGCTTTATTTGGTAAAAAAAAATTAATTTTGCTAGATCTACATATATTTGTCTGATATATTTAGGCACTATTATCTCAATTCAATAATAAATCTCCCATAATCAGCTTAATTTGTCAAACTCTATAAAAAGAGACGCTCATGCAACCTTCCAAGTAAATATCCGAACTCCTACCTTATAAATATGTGATATTTAATAAATTTAACTTATTTTATATGATATCTTAATTTTATTTATAAATAAATATATTTTAAATCGTGCATCGCACTGTGGGAGAATTCTAGTGAAACCTAACAAATTATCTATTTATATCTATATTATATAGATATAAGATAAATCAACTAAAAATAGTAGTATCAGCCTAAATTACTTACCAGAAATGGAAATATATATTTTTTAATAGCAAACTAATAGGACAAATGTAAAGATAACTAAGATTTTGACATTAATTTCAAACAGCTACAAGTAAAATGAAGATATTCTATAAATGACACTTCATACAAAAAAGATATTACATTAATGAAGGTATCAAAATTTCAGCACTCTACAAATTTTGGGATATATAAATAAAGAGAAGTCAACCCAAAATAGTAGGGGTTAATTTTCACGCATGAGTTACTTTTTAATTTGGGAAAGCATTTTTTTTCTTTTCGTAATAACCTTTGTTGAATCAATTAGAAACATAATATGCATAAGAAATACAAAAAATAACCGATTAATGAAAAATATATTATTAACAACCATAACTTTTTCAAGATAATAATGCACTAATTAGGATAACAATAATGATTTTATATACTACTTTGACACCAACATATATTCAATATTTATTTAAAAAATGTCAATAATAATGGAAAAGTAATTATGTGTTGGGATTTTAACACATCCACAACCACGATACGACAAGATAATCGAATAAAGAAAAGCAAATAAATCAAACACAAGACACATAGCAATTTGATTACCAAGTTCGTTACGATGTGTAACTACATCTGGGGGCGATACCAAGCCAGGATATACTCTAATATGATGAATTTTCGGAATACAATAAGCAATGAAGGAAACCACTATTTATAATAGCTCAACGGGCCCCAAAAACGACCTCTACTTGAGGCCCACGCGAAACTGTTCGTGCAACAGGCCTCAGCCGCGGCCATCCACCTCGGCCGCGGCAATTCCCTTGTATATAACTTTCTCGGCCGAGACAAGCCGTCTCGGCTGCGCCCGCGTTCCAGCGCCAAACTCCCTTTTTGCTGCAGATATGACGCGACCGCGTCATACACCCGACGCGGCCGCGTTCCTCAGACCACTTTGACGCGGCCGCGTTCCTCCCTTGATGCGGGCGGTCTTCCGGCTTGTTTTTGGCTCTACATTTCAACAATCTCCCACTTGGAGACTAAAACACCTTCAAAGCAAATATCCTTCTCTTTTCTCCTTTTCATTTCCATTTGGTATCACCATCTCCTCTTCTTCTTCACGTTCCGAGGCCAATTGAAGTTATGCACAACATCAATTTCTCTAAGGTTACAACCTTAGTCAGCTGGATTCTCACTCCCGAGAATTTTCACAAGTCGCAAGGCTTTCTTTTCTAATAGGTGCCGAATGAAATGATAATTCAATTCAACGTGTTTCGTTCTTGAATGAAATGCCGGATTACTCGCCAAGAAAATTGCACTTTGATTATCACTATAGAGTACACTATTTCCATGCTCCTTCCCAAGTTCACCCAAAAAACTTTGCAACCACACCATCTCCTTACTTGCCTCCGTCACGGCTACGTACTCCGCCTCCGTGGTGGACAGTGCAACCACCTTTTGCAACTTTGATGTCCAAGAAATCGCCGTACCACCATAAGTAAAAACATACCCGGTCGTACTCTTTCTCCCATCAAGATCGTTCGATGCTAGATCCGCATCAACGAAACAAACTAACTAAGAATTTCTTCCATCAAAATACAAGGCTTTATTTGTGGTACCTCGCAAATACCTTAGAATCCATTTCACCGCTTTCCAATGTTGTTTCCCCGGATCACCCATGAACCGGCTCACTACTCCCACTGCATGCGCAATATCCGGACGAGTACAAACCATGGCATACATGATACTCCCAATTGCCGATGCATATGGCACATTCATCATTTGGGTAAGCTCCTCCTTAGTACTCGACGACTCCTTCTTTGACAGCTTAAAATGTCCCCCCAAGGGTACATTAACCGGCTTCGAATCCTCCATGTTAAACCTTTCTAGGACCTTCTGAACATAATCCGCCTACAAAAGATACAAAAAATTTTCCGCCTTCCTCTCGATTCTCATACCTAAAATCTGCTTTGCTTCTCCAAGATCTTTCGTGGAGAACCTCTCGGACAATTGCTTCTTCAACCTTTCCAACTCCCTTGGATTGTCTCCTACAATCAATATATCATCAACGTAAAGTAATAGGATAAGATAGCTATTGTCAAACCTTTTATAATAACAACAATGATCGGCGTGGCATCTATGGTAACCAATCTCCATCATGAAATTGTCGAACTTCATATACCACTGCTTCGGAGCTTGCTTCAAGCCATCCAAGCTCTTCTTCAATCTGCACACAAGACTTTCCTTTCCATCTACCACGAATCCCTCCCGTTGTACCATGTACAACTCCTCAACTAGATCACCATGAAGGAAAGCCATCTTCACATCCATCTGATACAATAATAGGTTCTCCGAAACCACCATACTCAACACCATGCGAATTGTAGATAACTTCACAACAGGAGTAAACACATCCGTATAGTCAATACCATACCGTTGCTCGAACCCTTTCACAACTAACCTTGTCTTGTAGCGCTTGCTACCATCGACCTCGATCTTGATTCGGTAGACCCACTTGCTGTGCAATGTCTTCATGTACTTGGGAAGCTCAATCAATTCACAAGTGTCATTCACACGAAGAGACGCCATTTCATCTTCCATGGCAGTCATCCATCTTCGTCTATCACTAACCTACTCTGCCTCTGCAAAGCTCTTAGGTTCACCACCATCAGTTAACAATAAGTAAAAGTTAGAGGGCGAATACTTATCTGGTGGTCTTCGATCTCTAACTGGTCTTTGAGGTGGTGGTGGTGTTGTTCTTGGTTCATCCTCAAGAACCTCCTCATCGACCGGAATCCCCTTACTCCCACTCGAGTTTAGATCAGGTAAATCGGCAGTGCGGGGCTTCTCAGCATTAGTGCCCAAATCCTTCAACCTGTCCTTGTACATTACCTGTTCATTGAATATCACATCCCGACTGCGAATCACCTTTCGACTTTGCTCATCCCATAGCCTATAGCCGAACTCATCACCTCCATACCCAATAAACGTATATTTGACGGACTTGGCATCTAACTTGTTTCTATCAACAGGATCTACAAGAGCGTAAGCAATACAACCGAAAATACGCAAGTAAGATAAGTTTATCTCCTTTCCAGTCCACTCCTCCTCAGGTATCCGATTATCCAAGGGAACCGATGGATCTCGGTTAATCAGGAATGCAGTTGTGCTCATTGCATCCGCTCAAAACGACTGAGGCAAGCCACTCTTCAGTCTCATACACCTTGCCCGCTCATTCAGTGTTCTGTTCATTCTCTCGGCCACACCATTCTGCTGGGGCGTTCCACTCACCGTCCTCTCTGTATGAATCACATGCTCAGCACAATAATTCTTGAACCCCTTGAGTTCATATTCACCTCCATTGTCGGAGCGTAAGCACTTCACCTTCAACCCCGTCTCAATCTCACCTTTTGAAAATATCAAATGTATTAGACTTACTTTTCAGAAAATAAATCCATACCTTGCGGGTCGAGTCGTCAATGAATGTCATGTAATACAACGATCTTCCAATGGATGCCACCGGAGCTGGTCCCCATAGATCGCTATGAACCAACTCTAGCTTCTGCTTCTTCAGGGCCTTGCCACTCCTCGAGAAACTCAGGCGCCTTTATTTCCCGAAGACACAGTCTTCACACATATCAGCTTCCACAGTTTGTAAGCCAGGCAATCTACCCTTCGAACACATCAGCTTCATCCCTTTCTCGCTCATGTGACCAATCGACAGTGCCATAAATCCACATCACCATTACCATTCACAAGATCAAGGGAATCCTGCGAATTACTAGTCATGTACAGCGTTCCTTCCTTCTTACCCCGAGCTACCACCATAGCCCCCTTGGTAATGTTCTAGTTGCTACAACCAAACGTTACCACGTAACCTTCCTTGTCAAGTTGTCCAACTGAAAGCAAGTTTCTCTTCAATCCAGGGATATGTCTCACTCTATTCAACATCAATTTCAAGCCATTTGATGTTAATACCTTTACATTTCCCTTCCCCACGATTTTCAGGAGTTCATCATCAGCCAGATACACCTGTCCAAAATCGCCAGAAAAGTAATTTTGCATAGTATTAAAATTACCGCATGAATGGAATGACGCGACGGAATCCAAGACCCAAGAGTCCATGGGACTGCACACACTCAAGACCAACGCATCACCATCATCCTCATCCGTGGCTGTGTTCGCTGTCTTCCTGTCTGCCCGTTCCCTCTTGTTCTTCTTCGGCGCCTTGCACTTGTATTTATAGTGACCCACCTCATCACAATTCCAGCACTTCACAGAACTTTGTCCTTCTTCGTCACTCTTCCCTCTGGATTTCGACCTCTCCCTAAACTGTCTTCCCTTCGGTCTGCCTCTGTTCTTGGTATTCAGCGCTGACCCTGAGGACGATTCTGATCCTGATTCGTTCCTACGAATCTCTTCTCCGATCATCAAGTCCCTCCCCTGTCAAACTTCAGCTTAGCGTCTGTAGCGCTAACAGTTGTCACTGTACCGGCCCAACGGTCTGGCAAAGAAGATAACATAATTAGGGCCCGAATCTCATCATCAAACTTTATGTCCACCGAGTCCAACTGTGAGGTTAGCATGTTGAACTCATTCAGGTGTTGTTGTACTGTTGTTCCCTCCGCCATCCTCAGATTAAACAGTCGTCTAATCAGATGGACTTTGTTCGCCATCGATGGTTTTTGATACATCTCCTCCAAGGTTTTCAGCATCTCCCGTGTAGACCTCGTGCCTGGGGTATGGTAAGCCACTTCCTTGGACAACGACAGACGCACCTCGCTCATCGCTTTCCTGTCCAATAACTCCCACTCCTCCGCAGATATCTTCTCGGGCTTCTCCTTGAGGGGCTGGTGCAAATCCTTACCGTAGAGGTAATCTTCGATTTGCATCTTCCAAAAGCCATAGTCAGTCCGATCGAATTTCTCCACCGAAATCTTTCTGTCGTTCATCGTGAATACTCCCAGGAAAAACTAACCTGATGCTCTAATACCAGTTGTTGGGATTTTAACCCACCCACAACCACGATACGACAAGATAATTGAATAAAGAAAAGCAAATAAATCAAACACAATAACACAACAATTTGATTACCTAGTTCGTTATAATGTGTAACTACGTCTGGGGGCGATACCAAGCCAGGATATACTCTAATATGATGAATTTTTGGAATATAATAAGCAATGAAGGAAACCACTATTTATAATAGCTCAACGGGCCCCAAAAACGACATCTACTTGAGGCCCACACAAAACTGTTCGCGCAACAGGCCTCGGCCGCGGCAATTCCCTTGTATAAAACTTTCTCGGCCGAGATAATCCGTCTCGGCCACGCCCGCGTTCCAGCGCTAAACTCCCGTTTTGCTGCAGATATGACGCGACCGCGTCATACACTCGACGCGGCCGCGTTCCTTAGACCACTTTGACGCGGTTGCGTTCCTCCCTTGACGCGGCCGCGGTCTTCCGACGTGTTTTTGGCTCCACATTTCAACATTATGGTAACTCTTATTTTACATAAAGGAGGGATACACAATGATCATTAACATATTAAGCGAAAAAAATACTCAAATGATAGGGATAGAAATTGACTATTCAGTTGTTTACATGGCATTGAATCTTATTTTTTGTTTTAATTATTCTTTTTGTGTTTTCTTATCCATATATCACATTATTTTACTTGAAATTTTTAATATAATTTTTCATCTATACAGTTTCATACATTTATGAGTTCTTGATGAAGTACAAAAAAAGTAAAAAATGTCATTGGTTATCAGACACAAGATCCCCTGTGGTGCTTCACACTAACATTCATATATTTCTTCATGCATTTAGAACAAGTTTTGTTGGCAATTGAAGAGTGTCATTTTGAAAAATGATTGATTTAATATTTATATGCTAATTATAAGAACTAATTTTATTTATCATAAGTTAAGCAAGCCACGTGATTCGAACCTACAACCTCGTGACTAAGAGAGCAGTGTAGTAACCATCAGGCCATCTGCACCTAATGCTTAGTTGAATATGAGGCTTGTTAATAACTTTTGTTCTTCTGGGTTATGACTGAATCTATAAGACAGCTATCATGTTAATTGTGTAAGTGTAGCTTAAAAAAATGTAAAATGGTTAAGGAACATTGCAAAACGTAAATTCATTAATTCCTATATTGGCATTTGCGGGCATTCACTCAATAGATAGTGGATACTATGGAAGAGTTTCCTATTCTACTTTTTCCCTTTGTTGGAATGGGAGTAGGAATGTGTCCCCGAAGAAAAGGTAGTAGGATTGTCTGTCTAGGGCTTTATAGCTAGCCTTTATCAACCTTTCTTTAGCTACTTGTTGTGCCCCACCAGACCGGTTACTTGTTTTTGGGGTCACGTACTCTGGTTCAGCTTCAGCCATCTCACCCCGGAAATGGGATTCGAACCCACGAGTGGCTCTTCTAGCGATCAACGGCTTTACTTGTATTTCTCATAGAGATAGAGGGTCCGAAGGATCGTAGCTCCCGCTTGATTCATTTTCACCGCGGCACTATCTCTCGACATCTGTCTTTTAAGACATCGATCTCATTTCTTGGAATTGTTTGCCATGGCCACGGGCTTTTCTCTATTGGTGTCTCCCTTTAGACTTCTCTTTCACGTGGTGACTCGGTATCTTCTGAACCTCGCTTGCTCTTTCTCTAACACCAACACCTTAACTCAACTCATAACATGACTCAAGGAGCAGGCGTATTACTGCTCTTCGGGAAGTTGGTTTGAAATCAGTCTCTTTCTTTAATTTAATAGATCGGTCAGTGCGAAAGACTGCATCTCGGGCAAGTTTTATAACATGGTCGGGAAAGGAAGAAGAGGAGATCTTTACCAATCTTACATGCGGCCAGTCACACTAGCTGGCTTGCCGGTCAAAGAATCCATTCAAAGGAGTCAAGCAAGAATGAATGAATGCTATAGTTGGTATTCGAAAAAGCTGAAGTCGTAGGGCAGAATTCGTATCTCTCTGTCTGCTGACGACTATCTCGGGCAAAGCTTGAGGTGGTATCAAGAAAGCACCATATTTCCAGATATACAAATTGGTCAATCAAGAATGCATGTGCTAAAAAATCCATCATAAGGGCATCCGCATCAATGGACTCCCTTGCCTCATGAGGACCCCCTTTTTTTAGTTAGAAAAGTGCGTCTCGACGAGCAGGATATGACCTCTCGGGGAACCCATTAACAAGAGTAGCGGCGTCCGTTGGTACCAACGCGAAAAGTGAATGTTACTAAGGAAAAAGCTCGGCCGTAAGACCGTCATATGGGGGGCCCTTAGGGGGCCTGTAAAGTCACAAAATGGAACTGATCCTAGGAAACGTCTGTCTCAATAATCCAAAACTTTGGTTTGGAGCCGCAGAGGTAATTCCTGGGGCTTTCACTTCGACACGTCGTCGCTCGTGAGCGCTTAGAGCCCCTCTTCCATCAATAGGTAGTCCCAAGGCGTCGACCACACGGCCCAGCATAGCCTTTCCCGCGGGAACATCCGCGATAGAGCTCGCTCGATTCGCAGATTGGTCCGACTCGTAATTCACTTCTGACCCTGTGTTCGATAGCCCGACAACCTAAAGGAAGATTGCCTAAGTGAAGTCATTTCCTTGTAGTACCCTTTCCCCATTGATATGGAGCGGAATAATAAAAATACTACAATGGTGGTACCAAATCTGCCAACTATGTAGTCGACAAATAGGAAAAAGGAGACCACAATTGTCACAACATTACTACTGCCGGATTGGCTTTAGTTGCTATACCGGTGTAGAAGAGAATAGTTGGTACGTCCATGATAGGACCTCCTTCGGATATTGTGCCACGTGCGTAGGAAAAGTTCGATCGAATTGTGTATAATGCCTGTTGGCGTTGTTCCACTGCTTCCTGAGAGATTGGTTGAGCCTTCCTCCTCTCATCGCGATCACCCAATCCCCTCGAGAGCCCATCTCACACCAGAAAGGAGAAAGGCTTCCTTAGGTCAGGCCGGCTGCAACTCCAGTCAAAGCAGTTCTAGTCCTGGTGGAATAGTCTCTTGAGGCTTGGCGAAGCCCACCCGTTAGCGCAAGGAGCTTACCAGTAGCGGGCCTCTTGTCATTCTCTTTCCAATGATGTCTGCTCGTTCTCCTCTCTTCAATTCCCAATGAACAACATGATCTTGACCTATCATTTGTTCAATTTGGCCGATCTGATACTTAGTTAATTCTTTGATCTGCTCGTCTGCCTACCTAATCCGTATTGATCCCGCACTTGCTCACGTTGCACCTGAGCTGGCTCCTAATGATAAATCCGTTCCCCAATTGCTCCTAATGTGTCAAAGCCTATAGCGAAGTCCTTCCTTACCACTTGCTCAAGCACCTGCTCTCCTTTCGTTCCTTAAGAGTTGGTATGCAGATGCAAAAGTCTTAGGTGAAGCTGAGTGGACCCTTTGATGTGTCGAGATAGAGTCCATTCTCTATTGAGAACTTTCAAGTGGATACCAAACGTCGTGGATATCTGAAGCTAAGAAGAAAATCCAGCATCTCGTTCTCGAGCAAAAGCACTACTGCACCTCTTTGTTAGATCGCCGGCGCGAACACAGTGGTCTCTGACCAGGACCAGAAACCAATTCGAATTTGGATCTTGGCATGATGGTGGTTTTTTAGATTGGATCCTTTCTGCCAACGAAATGAACGCGGAGCCCGTTCCGAATGCTTCTCCGATCCTGTTTTTTATTTGTTTTTTATGTTCTTCCTCTAATGTAGATTCATATCATTAGTTTATTTTTATTTTTTCCAATATCCAATTAAATTCACTCTGAATTTTCCTGCATAAAATTTGAGTATGGATAAACATATTTCCAAACATAATTAAGATTATGAATAATTTATAACTTTACACATTTGTGTAATAAAAAATATATAAAATTGCACGTACATATAAAATTTGCACGACTACACGTCTACAGAATATAGATGGCATGTCAAAAAAATCCTAATTTCTGACTTCACATCCCCAAAACTTGCTCGGATGCAAATGATGAAAAAATTATAAACGTGATACTTTTCTATATTACATTTAATTGTTCATGCTAATTAACCAAAACAATATGAAGATTTTTTCGTAATTAAACCTTGAGATTGTACATAAAATCTTCCAACCGACTGCAAACACGTCAAGTTGTCCCCAATTAAATGATACCATGTGAAACTAATAATGTCATATCTATATTATGGAATTTAATTCAATTAATTTCTAAAGTAAAATAGATAAATAATTAATTCTTTAATATTAATATTTTCTACCAAATCAAATATTGTCAGCATCTAAATCATATCTTGTCAATCAATATGCAAGATTGCATACAAGGACGGAAATAACCAAAGTTTTTGTACTAATATCAATTTAAATCGTATTTTATTATCAAGGCAAGAAGATCACGAAATCAGATAATATTTTCCTATCAAAGACAATGAGGATCACCACATCAAGAATAACCAATCAAATCGCTTCATTTCATCTAGTAAATAGAAATAATTCCTAACCTCCAATTATAAAAGGGAATCTCTTCATAATTCAAAAGACATAACTCAAGAAGTGAAGACGTGTAAAAGACTCCCTACAAGTTCCTCTCCACCAATTCGATGTGTTCTTAAAAGAAATCCATTAAGAATAATGTTTGAGTTAAAATCAACTATATGTACGAAGAAGATCGAAGAACTCCAGGAAATTGCATTCTTCAAATTCTTGAATATTTCAGCGTTTCATCGGATATCAAGGCGTCAAGCCTTTGAGAAAATGTTATTGAAGAAAGAAGCCAACTTTGGAGGAGATCAAGCCAAATGTTTTGCTCCAAAGTTCAATTTTAATAAGTTTGATTCGAATAGAAGAATCAGGAAATTAAAACTAGATATTGTAACTTAGGCTCTCAATTCCATAAATAAATTATATTTATACGGAAATTTGTTGTTACAGCGATCAACCCAACCAAGTTAACCAACATAAACCAAAACCAAAAATCATGGGTTGCCGTTATAATTGGATTGTATATGTTTCAAAACCTTAGCGACCAAAGTTTCGGTTTGGTATGTAGTTCAAAGGACACAAAACCAATTTGAACCAATGTCATAATATATAATATAATTTTACGCATATACATGTCATATAAAGTTATGACATATGTATATGACGCCTCTTTAAATAGAATTTGGCAAACCCTAAATATCAACATATATATTAGTTCACTACCAGCATTATCTAAACTTCACCATTTTTCCATTACATCAATCCATTTTTCTTTTGGACATAGTCAACCTCTATTTGTCGTAATTCTATCTTGTTCTTAGTCCTCCATCAAATTCAACACAACGAGTGATCAACAAATTTTCTTTAGTCCTTACAGCAATACAAGTCAACAAAAGTGACGATTCAAACCAAAAGTGCCGATGTTTTTCTGATATCCTAGCTTGTACTATCTTTCCTTTTCTTGTTGATGTACTTGTTTGAAAATTAAATAGCACTAGTCAGTTCATATTTTTTTCTACATGGAACATACTGAGATCTTCTAAACCTTTAGGGGTTTGAAAATCGATGATGCGGCCCAAATCCATTTTGAAAACTCAAGCCACATTTTTTTGGAAGTTATCCAACAAATTTCTTTCTCTTGATGATAGCCTGATAAATACAGGATTTAAGGTTGTGTCCACTTGCCCATTTTGCAAGTCTGCTTGTGAGGATACTTTGCACTTATTGTTAACTGCAGCTTTTCCAAGAGGGGCATTTCTTCTCTCCTTTTTTCTAGTCTCAAATTCTTGTATCACAAAAATCATTTGTTAATTATTTTATGGTTTCGAAAATGTAAATCGGCAGATCATATTTGCACGGTTCTTCCGATGATTATTTGTTGGTAGTTGTGGTGTGCTCGTAATGATATAAGGTTTCAGGGGCTTCCTGTTTCCGTTTCCACAATCAATTTGTTGGTGATAAAGAGGTTATGATTTGCTTCTTTTGCCAACTTATTGCTAGTGAATTTTTTGAAAGGTTACTGGATTGTTGTTGTTAAATGTGGGTTTTATGTGTGATTTAAGCAGAATTCGGTTCCAATTCAGGTTTTGTGGAAGTTCCAAAATGAGGATTTTATAAAACTAAATACTGATGGGGCATATAAAGCTTCTAGCTTGCTGGGGCAAGAGGGTCTATTAAATATCATAGAGGTTCTTTTATATTTGGCTACTACAATTTTCTGGGCAAATTTGTGGAGGTTTTTGCTATTGTGGAGGGCCTAAAACACTGTTTAAGATTGAGCTTTACTAATGTTTGGGTTGAAACAAATGTGTTGTTTATGGGATCGTGGAAGGTTCAACATCTTGTTGCAGAATTCTTAGAGCTGCGAAATCGCTTACAGATTCATTTGAGTCACATGCTAAAGGAAGATGTGTTAGGAATTAGGGTGCAATTATAGAGAATTTATAGGAACGAAAAATAAAAATAAAAATTTGTTAACCTAATTCGTCAAGAATGACTACTTCTGGGGGCACTACCAAGCCAAAGATAACTAATAATTTGTGTGATCACAAATACAATGAATCAGATGATTATTTATAACATAAGCTGGGTCGTTTCCCTAACAACTCATTCATCTCGAATGAAAGCCCAATCAGAGGACTGTGAAGCGGTCAATCAGGCTCCATAACCCAACAAGGTAATCGAGCTACGAACCTCCCGTACAATGAGGCACGGAAGATGAAGCGAAATTCAAGTTTTTATTCTCTTAATTCTTGTAATAGAGTAAATGTTATATCTCGTTGGATGCTCTGGACTACCTACCTTTAAGTTTCCTAAGTAGTACGAATCCTCTATCCCTTTTACAACGTCCCTTCCATGTGCCACTTTAAAATTGAACCTTACAACATGAATTTTACTCATGAGCGCACAAACAATGAACCCTTATAAACCACTGAATTATGTAAATAGTAACATCAACCATGAATCGTGAAGTTATAAATCTTGAATATAAAATATATCATAGTCCAAAAAAATTCGAAAACTATACCCTTAAACATTGAAATTGAACATAAATCAGGAATTCTAAACCTAAATCATGGACTTTAAACTTACAAAAACATAAAAAATCATTATAGTTAATCAATTTTCTAGTGTGGAATACAATAAAAGTAGAATAGAGGATCCACGCTAGTTCCCTACATGATTGTTCTATTTGTAAAGCACATTTACATACATTATGTTAATTTATATTGTTGGCCCATATATATTATTAGTCTCATAATACTCCTTGAACTCCCCACTAAACCCTATCCCTACACCTATATATATATATATATATATATATATATATATATATATTATATGGGTTTGTCTCATAAGGGAGTAAGACAACATCAAGAGACAAAGAAAAAAGAGGATTATACAAGAATTGTTGGGTGCTCTTTCGTCCATTAAAAGAATTGAATTTTGTGTTCTAGTTCTCTTTTCTTCTTTAGCTGCTTTGTGCCTAATGTGAGGGAGTTAAGGCTGGTATACCTTTATGGTCTTGGTGGTGTCAAGTTTAAAAGTGAGTATTCCGACTCAAAGTGTCCGACGAACACGTTACATATAGGTTAGGAATGTTTTGAAATTAGAAAAAGAAAACGAAAGTAATTTGATTTTAGTTTAAGCGAACCATAAAAAAGAATTGGTTAAATGAAAATTTTGACTTGTTTTGAATGATCTAAATCGTAGAAATTTAGCATATAGGTTTTAAAATCAAACCAAACAACGCAGACCTACTTTATATATTAAATAGATATGTTAATTGGGCATGAATAATATTAAAAAGGTGGGATGTGAGGGGTTGTCAATTATTGGGTTTTTAATGATTTGATTTGACAAGAATTGGTTATGTGGGGCCGCCCATTAATTGCTGTTTGGTGAAATGTTTTCCAGTGCCATAATTAGGTACCAAAAACTTTAGCCAACATTAGTATTTAGGGGGTTGCGAATCTCTCAATATGAGATGCTAGGAAACTAAAATTTGTTTTTTCAATGTAAGTAATTATTTTTATAAGACTAGCTTTATCAACCGCCCTTCAACCTAATTTATCAATAAAATATTAATTTCTCTCACCTCCATGTATATGACTTACTCCACAATTCTAATAATACATTTTTATACTTTATCAACAATCCAACACAACTCAATATTTTAATAAATTTTAATTTCTTTTATACAAATACATAACCTATTTCTTGATAAAATCAATATTTTTGCTAACGCCATATTTTGGCCGGATCGGGATAACGCCATATTTCGGGCCGGGTCGGCCTAAAATTAGTCGGTCCGGCCCGGGGCCCATCGGACCTTTGGCCAATCGGGCCCGTCCGATCGGGCCAAATAGTACTTCGGGCCTACATTTTTATGACCCGGCCCATCTAAAATACCGGGCATACTGGGTCGGCCCGGCCCGATGGTTCGATTTTGCCACCTCTAATAATAAGCTAACATAATAACTAACTCAAAATTGTTGGGTATTGTTCGGTACGGTTCAGTACAGTTTTCGGTTCGGAAAATTAAGAAATATCTAATTCCGTAATAAGTAAATAATCGGTTCAGTTCGATTTAGAAATGTCAAGTAGTCGACGGATATTTTCGATTCGGAACTAATTCAGTCCGGGTTTCGATCCATTTCGGTAATCTCCAAGCTCCATGCACAGCCCTAATGTCAATATTAGGTTCTACTTGTAGAGAAAAAATTAAGAATTTCTAAAAATAAAATAAAAAATTGTAACATAATTTTTTTTAATTTATTATTAAAATTATATCCAATAAATAATTTAATACGATTAATGGGGTAGTGATATCTGGCAGGTTGTAAAATATGTTACCGGGTTGTAGAAAGGTTGTCAGAAACAATGACTTAACATTTTCATTTAATCAGTAAATTATGGTGAAGGGTCACCGATGAACATAGTGTAATGAGTTAAATATTGCATGCTCAATCCAAAATCTTCTCAAATGAGTAACCTGTGTCTGTGTGCGCTAAATTCCGCGGGAAATTGTTGTCCGGATCATATTGAAAGTAGTGGTAAACTGGTAATGTTTGAGCATGTCAAAAGGTAACAAATTTTGAAATACAAGTATTGAAGAAACAAATCACACTATGAATAACAATGTATTGTGCTTTTCAAATAAAAACAAAGTAGGCTTCCCACTACAGAAATTGAACCCGGCCGTTATAACTCAAACATGAGAGAAAAATAAAAAAAAGTTTTAAGGTTTTAAGTTCTAAGTGTGTGTAATATGTCTATATACTCCTTCCGTTTCATAATAATTGACGTTTTAACTAGTTTTTTTTAAAAAAAATTAATTAACATTTTAAATACTTTTCATAAATTCTACCAATTTTCTTACTGGTTCAATCATAAAATTTCTCTACTTTTAACCTATGACAAATTTGATCAAATATTTATCTCCTAAAACATATATTAGCTGAGGGTATATTTATTAAGTTGTTTAATTCTATATTCTTCTCTTTCATCCTAAAACGTTAATATTATAGAATAAAAGTATATCACCACTTTGTCGATTGAGGCGGGAAGTACGTTTTTTATCCCTGTAAATCTTCACTTGCCAAGTTCCAGGGAATCATTGTTTCCGTCCCCATTTCCGATTCTTTTTCGAAAATTTTCCAATACAATAATTTCGAACTCCAACTGAACGGGTCACAAGACATTTTTGCCACCCCTCGCGGGGATGGATATGAGTTACCTATTGCAATTCTTTAATTTACACACATAAAGTAATTGGTTTCAAAGAGATTATTGTATATATTCTCCTTTTTGTTCTACAATAAAAGTCTTGTTCTATATGTCAGGTTGGACCAGCCAAAATTTCATCTAACCAATAATTATTGAGTTCATGTCGTCCATCCCCTTAAATATACAAAAATATTTGGGCTAGTCCGTGACACGTCTGGTTTTGGCCCATCGAACATATTGGGTCCGATGGTCTTGCATGCCTAATTTCTATAATCCAATCCATTTATACAAGAATTCTCTCTCTATTACGAGCTGTATGTGTATACATTTGTAATCATCTTTAATAGTGTGTAAGGCTGCCAAAATTCACAATAATCGTTGGTGAAGATGATAATCTATTGCTTGTTGTTTTCATCGTTAAAGTTGGCATCTTCTAATACTTGGCATTCTAATGTAGCAGAAGCTGAAGGATCTGGTTTTGGGCTCGTTTCGTCGCTATTACGGGCCTGCAGTCCATTGTACCGGCCCAAATCTTCGACTGGTTTCGGGCTCGTTTCGTCACTATTACGGGCCTGTAGTCCAGTGTAGCGAGCCAAATCAACCCATTGCTGCAACCATCAAAACACACATTACTTGTATATTAAACTTGCACGCTAAAATTTTAATTCAAGGCTAAAATTTTGGAGAATATTTAGTTAGGGGCTTGAATATTATAGTTTTTAATTAACAGTCTGGATTTTGAATTTCTTTTTTCTTTTTTCTTTCTATTAGAAACTTAAATTATAAAATTTATTCGCAATTCAGAATTTACAATATAAAAAATAGGAAATATTATTCAATATATTAAATTTTTCATTATTCGATATATTAAAATTTTCAATATACTCTGTACTGGTAATACTCCACCTTTTATCCGTCGAGTATGTGCCTTATGTTTCAGGACGTAAACACTGAAATAATAATAATAATATTCCAAATCTAGGTCCCTAAATGAAAAAAATAGTTAAAATTTAAGCTCCAAACTGAGACCTTTTTTTTCTTTCTAAATTTAACTTTTCTAGTGCAAAATTTTCCATGGAAAATAGCAACGCACTCGCCACAAATATATCCTAAGGTTCAGTATCTCCTGTAAGTAGGGACGCATCTAGAATTTAGTAATAAAGTGACTGAAATAAAACGATACACAATGAGAGGTTTTAAAGTACAATGAAGTTGCAACTTATAATAAAATTTATGTATATTTCACACACACATATATATAAATTAGTAATAGAGTGTACATATAATATTTTAATAGAAAAATTACATATACAATTACTATCTAGATGAATTTGAAACGAAATAATTTAATATAAATTTTGAGTATGTGTTATTTATTTATTTGTGGGTTAGAGACTAAAGTGTGAACTATAAAATTAAATAAGATGGTTTGGTTAATATTTAAAATAAACAACTAAAATGATATAATTTTACTAAAAAAATGATGTTCTATAAATTTTGCCGGCACGAACCCGGTATTAGCCAACCGTAGATCTGCCCGTGCCTGTAAGATAACTTTAGATGAGAGGTTGTCAAATATTGATTAAATATGATCAAATCGATCATTATAATTGAACATATTTATCTCATCAACCCCTATAAACCCTAACTATATTGGGGCCCCCACTCCGCTATTTTTTTATCCAAAAAACAGCATCATATGTGTATATGAATTTATTTTAAATAATGTATTTTTTGGCATTCATAAAATTATGAAATATTATAATAAACTAAATTAATTTTTATAATATATAACAGGAACATTCTAAATTTTGATATATAGTATTAATGTATTTCAATTATTCAATGACAGAATTTGTTTTTCTTATTTAAATAACATTATCACGTATATATTAGTGTTAGTCGGCAGTTTTCCGACCCCTCACCATTGGCAGTGGGCCTTGTGGATCTGTCCCTGACGGTTAGTGGTTACAAAAATCAATTCAAATACGAAAATTAGCGATGATGGGTGTTTTGTTACCTGCGTCCCCCAGTAAGAATTAATAGTCCGAGCCACAAAAGAGATCATATTTACAAGTATAGGCTGCTCCGAAAACTGCTCGGATATCCGATGTTCCACCAATCCTGCAATAACCTGCTTGGAAAAAATAAAATAAAATCATTTAACTTAAAAAATTCTATTCCACTTGAATTTCAGTTGAAGACCTGAATTTAGAAAAACATTTATATTAGATGTCTAGATTTTAGATGTTCTCAATTCAAAACCTGAATTAAGATTTTCTATTTTCAATTAGAAAACTATATTTTAGATTTAATTCTTAATTCACGGTTTACGTGTTGGAAAATATGAAATATTATGCGACGTACTAAAGATTTGATACGGAGTAGATTGAAAATTTCAATATAGATTATATTAAAATTTTCGATATATCGTACTTAATTTTCTGCATATTGAATAATATGTGCATTTTGAATTTTATCCTCAATTCAGAGCTTGCGTCATAAAAGATAAGAAACATTATCCTATGTACAGAAGATTTAATATAAGAGTAAATTGAAAATTTCAACATATAGATTATATAGAAAAATTTTATATTGTACTGAACTTTTCGCATATGGAATAATGTGTCTTATTTTTCAAGAAGCAAGCCTGAAATTAAGACAAAATTCAAAATTTAAACCCCTAATAACAAAACCTTAAAGTTTAGGTTATGAATTGAGAATCCTAAAATTTTGATCCGGAGTAAGATATTTAGAGGGTGTTTGGCTGAGCTTATAAGCTCCTAAAAACATCTTATAAGCTGTTTAGGAGCTTATAAGCTCTTGCAAAGTGTTTGGCAAAATAAGATGTTTAGGAGCTTATAAGATCAAAAAATAAGCTCTTAGATCTAAAAAAAATAAGTTGCTTTACCCCAACTTATTTCCATCTTATTTTTTAAGATCTTAATTATTACACTCAAATTTCACACACATTTCACACACTTACACACTCTACACACATTTCACACACTACACACACAACACATACTTCACATACTTCACACATTTCACACACTATTTACACTTCACACACTACATACATTTCACACACTAATCAAAATGTGCATTTAATATTAATTTTTAAATTAGACCCCAAATTTATAACTAAATCACTATATTCAATTGCAAACTTATAAGCTCTTTTATCCAAACACTTTGTTAACTTATAAGCTCCTTAAAAATGACATCTTATAAGCTCTTGAAACAACTTATAAGATGTTTAAAATAAGCTTAGCCAAACACCCTCTTAGTCCCAAAATTTTGACCTGGATTAAAATATTTTCTAAAATTCATTAAACACAAGAAAACAAATAAACTGCTGTGTTTACTAAACCTGATAACGCAGATTAGCCGAAGTTCCAAGAAACGTACTATACACCAGAGCTGTTTTCAATATCGGCGACCTTCGTTTTCCGGCGAAGCTCGGGTTCAGAACCTTCCGGATCAAATACAGAACATTTGACGAAGCAACCGCACCAATGCTAGAAACAAAACCAACTCCCGCCAGCTTAAAACCTCCCACAACAACGGACCCAATCCGATGATTCAAATTCCAGTCCTTCCCGGCAGCATTCTTCTGAAATGCATTGTCGGGAATGGACCCTAGGAGCCCCTTCACTGCTTCCAACCGGTCAGGGGCATTTATGTCAATGTCATCGACCACCGGGAGGAATGACAATGTGGGGGCAGGCAGCCAGACCGTGAAAAAGTCTACTACTACGCCTCTTAGTGTGTCTGTCACTACGTAATCGAGCTCTCCGATGAAGTTGCCTTTGCGCCGTTCATATTGGGCTAGGAGGGTTGTTGTGATTGATATGGCTTCTTCTATGGCGAGTCTGTGAAGAAACTTGGGGTCGGCGAGTAACCGCTCACGGAAGCCTTGGAAACGGTGAGTTAGTTCGGAGATGATTGGGTACTGTTCGAGGTCGAAGAAGTTTTGCAGGACTTCTGGTGATACTAAACCGAGATCTAGCCCGTTCTGTAGGTCCTGATAAACAATAACATACCAAAAGATTGCCTTAATGACGAGTCTAGAGTTAAGGACATAAAATTCAATTTCTTCTTTTCACATATAAGTTACATATGGTTGACTAAGAGGGTGTTTAATTAAATTTATAAGCTCTTCAAAATGAGTTATAAGATGTTTGAGAGCTTATAAGCTCCTAAAATATGTTTTGTAATATAAGATGTTAGATAATTTATAAGATGTTTGGAACTTAGAAACTCCAAAATAAATAAGTTCCTCTAGTTCATCTCATTTTTAAGATTTTATAAGTTACAATCGAATTTCACATACTACACGCATTTCACACAATCCTCACACTAATCAAAATGAGTGTTTAGTTGTGGCTTTCAAATTAGTCATTACATTCGTAGTCCAATCACTTCATTTCATTACAAACTTATAAACTATTTTATCCAAACATTCTTTTAACTTATAAGCCCTTAAAAACTACATATTACAAACTCATGAAACAACTTATAAGATGTTTAAAATAAGTTTAGCCTAACACCTTCGAAGTCATATTAGTAAAGACATTTTATATCTTAATCATAATTTTTAATTTTTAGAAGGCTGTACCTTAGTAAAATCAACCAAATCTGAAAACTGCACCTCTTGAAACTTGACTCTACTTTAGAACGGGTGAAGTAAGCCATTGCAATAACAAGAAATGCAAAATGTTGGAGTGTCTTAGAACCCTAGACCTAGTGTCATTAGGTAGTATTGTTGCTATTCTTATGTGCCTAAGGCGTAGTTAACACATTGTTAATGAATCATGTAAAGTCTGTGTTATTACTTATTGTTTTTCATTATCTTTCTGTACCACAAAAGAAGATGAGATAACAAACCTGGGGCAAGGCTTCTCTCCTCCGGCCAGCTGCGTTCATCACGCGCGCGATTTCAGCCCGGTCGAAGCAGTTCCGACTACACGGCCGTTTAGCTGAATACCACAAGAAATCAGCAACAGGAACTTCACCTTCCCTCCGTATATACTGCCTCTCAGGATCAAGCAATATCACAACCTGGTTCTTCTTCTGCATCTTCCTCGAGATCCTTGCTGGCAGCCCCGTCCCTCTGGGCCCGTACGCCACGTGGCTAGCCCCAGTCACTACCACTAGCAGCCCGCTGGCCCCACCATCTGTCACAGCTTGTAAGATTATCTTGGACATGGTGTAATCCTCCACTACTTTTGCTTGTATTGAAAGATACGAGCTCGGTTCATAATTCGGAGTTGTGAAGTTTAGATCGATGGATGATGATGATGATCGCCTTGAGATAGATGGGAATCCTGAGACAAAGCCTGAACCTGCCGGAGGTGCGTATTTCTGGCGGTCGGATTTTGAGAGACTGCCAATGCCCTCAGCTTGGACTCGTCTTAGAACCTATCCATTTGAGTGAACAGGAATTTATACCTTTAAAAGATATATCTTTTGAGATGGGCCTAGCGTATACAAATTCATTACTCACTACAATAGTGTTCGAGGTATCCTTATACAACAGAATGATAAGTACCTGGAGTGGAAGACCACATGCGATGAGGCGTATACCGTTGTCCCGGCAAAAGGAAAGCAAGGGCTGGTACTCTTGCCAACGCTCTGGTGGCCAGTGTGTTAATAAGGACTTTAGCTCATCTCCATTCATCCTGCCACAAGCTAGCCACTAATATTTTCAACAACTCTGTATATGCTATTATTTAAGCTACATATACAACAAGAATAATCGCCTTGTGACCTCAGAATACACAAATCTTTATATAAGATGTATACATGCAAAGTTAACTGAAACTATTTAGGTGGTTTGGTGTGTACAACTTTTGTTTCAAAATACAAAGCCATTGGTTCGACCTTGTTAGAGTGAATTTGCTTAGAGAATTACTCATGTCATGTTTTGTGTGGTGCAGAGATCAAATATGGTTTTTAAAGAAATGAACTGAGTATGAAACATGTCATGCAATGTCGGAGTTGTACTTTCATGGGGTGTTTGTAGTTGCTTTATATCTTTAAGAAAGATAAGAAACGCGGCTTATATAACCACTATTCAAGATGATACATGTGTTATACACGTTTGATACATACACGTTATCCTCTAATTATTAAGAGCAATGTAGTCTTTGTATGGAAGAAATGGCTAAAATCCATCTACATGAAAAATGTGGTTATAAAAATTTACACTTACAACATTAGACTCTAAAGACCAATTGAACTAAAAGGTTATTAAACAAGAAATAGTGAGATACAACAATTTATAACTTCCTAATTTATAACTTCCTGCCTCCCGTTAGCTTAAATTTGACCAAAATTAAAACTGAAGAAGAGAGAAATTGACCTTTTATCCATATACCGATCAAGCTGTTGCTGAAAATCACAAGGAAAAGCTTCGAGAGCCAACGACAATGGCCGCTCCGCTTCTACACACCTCTTCCTCAAATTCCTCACAATCTCAAGCTCCAATTCCTTGTCGTCACGAGTCGGAACCTGCTCCGCCTCTCCTAAGTACACAATCCTTGCATTCATCATCTTCTCCCACGCCTTCCTCTTCTCCTTCCCCACCGCCATCGGCTCCCCTATCACCGTCGCATCATAAATCCTCGAGCTCATCACATCCGGAGCCTGCGATTCTCCCACCGCCGCGGCCGTAGGCTGCATCGGCATCGGCGGCGACTTCTCGTCGGCCTTCGCCGCCGCAGAGCGGAGTGCGTACGCTCCGACGGCGAGGAACGGAGCAATAATCACATCTCGCCGCTTTGCCTGCTGGCCGGAACATTCTGGTACGCGGCGGCAGATAACGGGGATGCTGACGTGGCGGGGGGAACTGCCGCGTCTCGGATCGGGTAATAAATTGAAGGTTGGCGGGTTAACGGTCAAAGCGCGGGGCTCCATTTATCGGTTTTCTGCTAATGTAAGGTTGGTCGTAACGGCTCCATTGGTGGAAGTAGAGAGAAGTTACACTGGGGGAAGCATGAATTTTGAGCCTTAGATTAATAAATACATAAGTTTGTTTTTGTGAATTTATTGCGTGGAAGATATCTGTACATATTTAGTGGTGAATTCAACTAGTATAATTTAGTGGCGGGAAGAGGTACAACACCACCGTGCATTTGGCAGTTTGTACCTAGTTGCAAGTTGTACCTTTTTTTTTTTCCATGGTAACTATGTCGATGGATATTAATAGTATATTAATCGGTCAAAAATTTTAGTACCTAAAATATTGGACGGATTGAATTTGAACCGATCGACCTATCATATCGAACCGATTTTGTCATATATACTTATACTCAATGTGATGTATTTTTTTAAAAATGTAGGTTTAAATCTATTTTTTTATTTATTTAGGGTCCGCTTAGTTGCAAATCATCAATGACAATGATAACGAGTATGAATGAAGGGTCATTCATATTGTGGAATGAAATGGAGGAAATTGTTAATAAAATGGGGTAATGATTAACTTATTTATCATATACCAATCATGATAAATGTGAATGAGTTTTCATTCATTCACATTCCTTACTCCTAAACTCCCAATCAAGCGGATCCTTAGATGATTATCATACTAAAAATTTTAGAATTTCCACATAAAAAATAAGTTCTATCTTTTATCTTTGAATTCATTCATGTTATTAAGTGTGATGTAATGTTAGGTTGTGTTTATTTAAGGTTAAAGGACACTGTAGTATTGTAGGCTGAGAAAAATAAAGTGGAAAAAAAAAAGTTAGATTAAATAAATTATATTCAGTTTTATTGGTTGAAAGTTGAATTGAGGTATGTTTTTAATATAAAAAGTGAAAAAATATGATGTGATGCGTGTAAATATATATTATGAGCAACTCCACAAAAAAAACCAGCTCGGTTAGCCCCAGGGGCGAACCAAAATAGGTGGTCGAGGGGGACCAACTAATAAAAAATAAACGAACAACACCTTCATGTGATAAGAAAAATTTAAACATACTCCCTCCGTCCTGCTTAAAGCTGTCTGTTTGTCTTTTCGGTCCGCCCCAATTAAAGTTGTCAAAAAAAAAAAAAAAAAAAAAACCAATCCCACAATTCTCGGCAAATTTAATTAAATGCAGCACTGTTCACACATGTTAAAATAATACGTGTGCTCTTTTTCTATTTATCAGTTTAAGTGAACTAGCCTGTGCCACAGGCGAGTTCACTGAAATCTGACAACTTCTGTTCAATCTCGCCCCTCGCAGGGGCAAGTTCTAAATTTTTTTTATTTTTTTTTTTCATTGAGATCTCGCCTGTGGGAGGGGCGAGATAAATTTTTCTTTTTTTTTGGATGGATTATGATCTCACCTGTGCCAGGGGCGAGATTAAGTATATGACCGTATATTCATACCTAAAGTCGCCCCTGCGAGGGGCGACATCTATTATTTAATTTTTTTTAGTGCTGTATTTAAGATTTTTTATATATATTTCTTAATTTTAAATTGTTTATTTAACAAAGTTTCAATAATTTGACTTGCACCCAAGGTTTTTTTTTTTTTTTGGTAAGATTAAGATGTATCGAGTATAATCGATGTTTAAATTCTATTACTGAAAAAATATAATATTTAGGTTAATCATAAATACTTAAAATATGAAATAATTTTTACGCAATTATTACAAATAACTTGAAAAACACAAGATCTAATATTCATGACCAGTCCCACAACGAGTTTTTTTCTGTTTCGTTTAGCTCTCCCTCTTCGCTCCTCGATAGGGGCATCGGATTCCGTGTTTTGGGAGCGTTCTGATTGACCATCATCTGGTGTGCCGATATTCAAAATAAACGTGTGTCGACCAGATGAAGATGATGTTTGACCTAAATATGGGATCGGAGACATATTGAACTGTCCTGGATGACCTGCCCAATTTGGTTGGTGAGGAAAAACTGGTTCAGTTGTTGTGTAGTTGCTGACTTCCAGGAGCGAAGCGAAGGACTGATCAAACAGCATTGAATCACGATGAGGAGTGAAAAAAATCTTGTTCGTTCGCCATTGGAGGCACATAGTACCCTGACTGCATGTCCACACTAGGATGCTCATGAACGGTAGAATGTGAAGACCCGGGGACATCGCCTGACACAGACCTAAATGGATGGGCACTACGCGAGGTAGTACCACCAGCTCCTTGTCCTAAGTTTGCACGTGTGGACGTACTACGTCTCCTCCCTTGTTGGGGTGCGTCATATGGCATGGGCATCCCAGCTGCTTGCTGTTGTGCGTCTTGCAGTGGCTGATGGTAGGCTGCACGGTGATCATGAAATTTTTTTGTGCTTCCTGATATAACTCCTCAAATGATCTTCGGAATGACTCTCTCATATAGTCCCTCTCTCCGAGAGCTAGTTGATGCATTCTACCAAGGATTCTTTCCTAAAAATTCAGATTTTCAGAATAACAATATGTAACGACCCGATTTCCGAAATATTTTTTTTTAATAAAATATTTCTCCTCAATTCATTTAATAATTAATAAAATTTCTAAAATTTTATACAAGTCGTTACAACAACCTAATTTTTTTTTTTTTAAAATCTAACTTCACAAGCCCACCTATATAAACCAATACATAACAATAAATAAACAGAAATACGTTTTTGCTTAATTTTCCAAAATTACTAACTGACTAACCCAATTTCAAAGTTAAATAAATAAAATAAAGCAATTGGTTATTCCCTAATAAGAAGTAAATAACGATAATTAAATTGAACTAGTGCGGAAGCATTTTTCTAAAAATTTCTTAGCTAAAATAAAATAAATCAACTAACATGGCAAAAATCCAAAACTTAACGAGTGAAATACTGAATTAAAATGAGTTCAAATAGCAAGAATGATTGAGAATCATATGCTCCGGTCCGCCTCGCCCCTCCGCCGACACCAAGCTAATCTGTAAGGATCAATAATGGGATGGGGTGAGCTTCCTTCAGCTCGTGGAGGATTACCATTTATCACAAAAATTATATAACAAAAAGCATACATAGTACATTTATAATGATGTGCTTGTATTGGCAAGTCACATAGAGCTAACTTGTATTGGCAAGCAGCATACTGGAAATGGCTAAACTTGTATTGGCAAGTAGCAAATAAGTCAATTACTTGTATTGGCAAGCAATAATGAAATAAAAGCACATGTAGACAATCAATTATACAATTAAAGTAATAAAACAGTAAAACCCCCCACCTGAATTGTCTTATGTAAATCTGATGGAATGACATGCAATGTTAAGCCCGTGGTCCGAATTCCGTACAACCTATACGTACAAGGCACATATATTTTAATATAACATCATTATTAGAGCTTAATTATACGATTTAAAAATAGAAGAATAATTATTTAGATAGAATAGAATGGACGAATTTCGGTCTTCAAACTACCTAGAAGTTGATTGGTATCATTCCAAAGACATATGGCTAATTTATTAATCTGGAAAACTTTATTTAATTAAGATTATGCTGATTTTGGAACTAATGGGTCTTGGATTGCAAAATAAAAGAAGAGAAAATAATATAGAATACTAATAATGATCATGGTTGTAATTAATTCCTTTGGCAGAAAGTTCCTGTCACCTCTACCTTGTTATAACCCCTCTTCCCTTTATCAATTCGCAGACACATACTTCAATAATACATATAGATTCTATCTCTCCTAATCTGGTATCACAACATACACACACCCACACACAAAACACAAATTAATTCTCTCATACTGCTTCCTTCGTCATTTTCTGGTTCTGGAAAATTAACCAGATGCTTCACACTCTATTCACACCAATACACACACTATTTCAGACACGGACTGATACACCCACGCACACACTGAGAAACACATATTCACACACCTTCACTGATATACACATTCCCCCTAAATCACACACCCACATAAATATTCAAACACGACACCCACTCATCCACCGCATCAGGTTTACACGAACACACACAGTGCACACATACGGTTATATCAGATTTACTTTCAGTCCCGCCCAATTTTTCCTAATTCTCGATATACTATCAGGCAGTGCGAGTTGTTGTAAGGGATGGAACTCCGCCGAATTATCTAAAACAATGGTAGAATAATGGAAACGCGGTCGAAATTTGAAGATTGAATTATAGTTGAATGTAATAGAAAGGCAAAAGTAACGAGGAAGAAAAGTAAGAATTATGTATTACCTTGTCAAACTTTAGCCGGATGTGTTCTGGTTGTAGAAAAGTTTTGACTGCGTATTATTTTTCTTGTGTGAGAATTACTAATTTAGTTGCGGAATATATAATGTATTCCCATTAGGTTTAGGAGTTTGGATAGGGATTATGAGATTTTGAAAAATCTTTATCAATAGTAATTAACGTAAATCAGTTGTTGGAATTCTGGATTTCTTTTGGCTCAAGACATGGGCCCTTGCACATTAGTGAACTGGGCATGAGTCTTGGGCTCAAAGAGGTGGGCTTATTATGACATGTATGAATAAATGAATGAATGCTATAAATTAATTTCCTATTGAGACATCGGAGCTTAAATAAATTAATAAATAAACGAGTAGATTGCAAATAAATGGATTTGCAAGCTAATAATAATTCCCAATATAAATCGAGCTCGAAAATATTAAATGGGCCAAATTGAATTGGTGTTGGGCCTAAACCCAACATTGGATAAATGAATAAAATAGTTGGCCAATTTAATAAATCAAGTCAACTAATAATAATAATAGTAATAATAATAATAATAATAAAATACCGGGCGTTACATCCTACCCCCGTTGGAAAAATTTTCGTCCCCGAAAATTGCAAACGTACCTCGAGAATAAAATTCGGGATAACGAGCTCGAAGTTCCTCCTCTCGCTCCCACGTAGCTTCTTCCTTGCTATGGTTTCTCCACTGCACTTTCACAAGCACCGTCTCCTTATTTCGTAACTTGTGCACCTTCTTGTCAAGTATTGTCTCGGGTAGTTCGTCATATGTGAGGTCCTTGTTAACTTCCAAAGTAGAGTAGCTAATGATATGACTCGGATCGTGCACGTACTTCCTCAACATGGACACATGAAAGACATCGTGGGCAGCCGAAAAATCGGGTGGCAGAGCCAATCGATACGCCAAATCTCCAATCCGCTCGAGAATCTCGAATGGTCCCACATATCTCGGTCTAAGCTTACCTCTCCTTCCAAAACGAACCACCCCTTTCATTGGGGCCACCTTAAAAAATACTTTCTCGCCAACTTAAAACTCGAGATCTTTCCTACGCTGATCAACGTACGACTTTTGTCGATCTTGAGCCACTTTAATCCTCTCTTGGATCTTCTCTACCACCGCAATTGTATCTCTAAGCATCTCGGGCCCCAACAACTTCTTTTCTCCGACTTCATGCCAATAAACTGGTGATCTACATCTCCTCCCATAAAGAGCCTCGTAAGGTGCCATTCCGATCGTCGCTTGATAGCTATTGTTGTAGGCAAACTCCACTAATGGCAAATGACGTTCCCAATTATCTCCCATGTCGAGAACACATGCCCTCAACATGTCCTCAAGTGTCTGAATAGTTCTCTCGGACTGTCCGTCGGTCTGTGGATGATACGCAGTGCTGAAATTCAACTTCGTTCCCAAAGCGTCTTGCAAACTCTTCCAAAATTTCGATGTGAAACGGGTATCTCGATCGGAGACTATCGAGACAGGCACGCCATGAAGCCTCACTATCTCCCGGATGTACAACTGAGCATACTGGTACATTTGATAATTCATCCTCACTGGTAAGAAATGCGCTGACTTGGTGAGTCGATCTACAATAACCCATATCGCACGATTCCCCTTCTCGGTCCGTGGCAGACCCACTACAAAATCCATCGTGATATGCTCCCACTTCCACTCAGGGATATGGAGTGACTTTAGCAATCCAAAAGGCCGTTGGTGCTCCGCTTTCACTTGTTGGCAAACAATGCATCGTCTAACAAAATCAGCAACTTCCCTCTTCAAACCATACCACCAAAAAGTCTCCCTCAAATCATGATACATCTTAGTACTTCCAGGGTGAGCAGTGTAGGGCGTAGAATGTGCTTCTTCTAGAATCAACCTCCTCAACTCCTTGTTCTTAGGCACGCAAATTCTCCCTTGAAAGTACACCGTACCATCATCCAATACCTCAAATCCCTTGCCCTCTCCGGCAAGAGCACGTTCTTTCATCAATAATATGAATTTGTCTCGAGCTTGACCCTCCTTGATTCTCTCCTTCAAATTAGGTTGCACTGTCAAGGCTGTCAAGTAGGAGTTAACAGTCTTCGGTGGTGTAACTATCTCAAGACTCATTCTCTCAAATTCTCGCACCAGCTCCTCCTTCGCAGTCAACACACAGTTCAAATCTCCCCTCGTCTTGCGGCTAAGGGCGTGGGCTACCACGTTCGCCTTGCCAGGGTGATAGTGGATAGTAACATCATAATCCTTCACCAACTCTAACCATCTTCGTTGCCTCATATTCAACTCCTTCTGAGTGAACAAGTATTTAAGGCTCTTGTGATCCGTGTAAATCTCACACGTACCTCCGTAGAGATAATGCCGCCAAATCTTCAAAGCATGCACGACTGCAGCCAACTCCAAGTCATGTGTGGGGTAATTTACTTCGTGTGGCTTCAATTGCCTTGATGCATAGGCTACCACTTTGCCACTCTGCATTAGCACACATCCTAATCCTTGCTTCGATGCGTCACTATAAATCACGAACTTCTCTGATGGATCCGGGATGACTAGAACAGGGGCAGTCGTCAACCTCTTCTTAAGCTCTTGGAAGCTCCCTTCACACTTCTCATTCCACAAGAACTTCTCTCCTTTTCTTGTTAATCGTGTCATCGGAGCCGATATCTTGGAGAATCCTTCAATGAACCTCCGATAATAGCCTGCAAGCCCCAAGAAACTGCGAACCTCATTCGCACTCGTCGGCACTTTCCAATCATTGACCGCATCAACCTTGGCTGGGTCAACCTCTATCCCTCGAGCTGTGACAACGTGCCCGAGAAACACTACTCTGTCAAGCCAAAACTCACACTTGCTAAATTTGGCATATAACTTCTCCCTCCGAAGTGTCTCCAATACGATCCTCAAGTGTTCCTCGTGCTCCTTCCTATCTCTCGAGTACACTAGTATGTCATCGATAAAGACAATGACAAACTTATCCAAGTAAGGGTGGAAAACTCGGTTCATCAAGTCCATGAACACAGCTGGCGCGTTGCTCAGTCCAAATGGCATAACTACGAACTCGTAGTGGCCATACCTCGTCCGAAAAGCTGTCTTGGGAATGTCAATCTCTCTAATTCTAAGCTGATGATATCCGGACCTCAAATCGATCTTCGAGAATACTCCTGATCCTCTCAATTGGTCGAACAAGTCTTCTATGCGGGGTAGTGGGTACTTGTTCTTTATCGTGAGCCGATTCAACTCACGATAGTCGATGCACATCCTCAAAGTTCCGTCCTTCTTCTTCACAAACAAGACTGGAGCGCCCCACGGTGACACACTTGGTCTGACGAAACCAATATCAAGTAGCTCTTGAATTTGCACCTTGAGTTCTTGCAACTCCTTCGGTGCCATTCTGTAGGGGGCCTTTGATGTAGGAGCAGCACCAGGTACCAAATCAATGGTAAATTCTACTTGTCTATTTGGTGGAACCCCGGGTAGATTCTCTGGGAAAATGTCCGCATACTCTCGAACCACTGAAACATCATTCACTGTCATTGTTGGTGTTGTGTTGTCGACCATATTCACCAGATAACCTTGGCACGCTTCTTTCTTCAACATCTTCAGTGCTTTCATTGCCGTGACCACACGTGGAACTCGATCGCTCTTTGATCCTTGGAATTCAGCGGTTACACCCTCGGGTGTTTGTAGTATAACTCTCCTCTCTAAACAACGAATGTCGGCTCGGTAGTGGGACAACCAGTCCATCCCCAATATAACGTCAAAGTCATTCATATCGAGAATATACAGATCAGCGGACAAACTATGCGGATTCAAATCTACACTTATACCCTCAACTATGGAATTAGCAGTAACTATACGGCCCGCAGGTATACTAATTTCTAGGGGTTTTAAAGCTCCGGAGCTTTTGCAACCAATCATTGTAAAGAATTTCGTAGAAATGAACGAATGAGATGCACCAGTATCAAATAGCACATAAGCAGGAATTCCAGCAATAATCAACATACCTGCCAAAGTACTTGGATTCTCATCCACTCCTGATTCTGGCAAACTGAATATTCTGGCTCGACCTCCATTTCCTTGACTTGTACTTCCGCGGTTAGCTGCTGGAGCATTACCCTTCCTCGGACATTGCCATATCATGTGGCCGACCTCGTGACAGTGATAGCATTTGTTCTGACCCATCAGACAAGGTCCCGAGTGTCTCCTCTGACAGGTGGAACAAACCGGATTACTTCCTTGGGCCCTAGGCATTGGATGTCCCTCAACCCGGTTCCTCTTCTTGTTGTTATTCTCCGCTGGTGGTTCATACCTCTTTCTCTTGTTCGATCCCTCAGCAGCGTGGACCCTGGACCTCTCGAGTTCGTGACTTGCAGCCACATCTTCCGCACGTACTACTGCATCAGCGTATGTCATAGGCCCATGGGTTGCCAATGGATGGCGTATGTGGGCCCGCAAACCCTCTCTGAAACGCTGACCCTTCTTCACTTCAGTATCCACCTCACTAGGGGCAAAACGACTCATGCGGTTAAACTTTCTTTCATACTCCGTGACAGTCATTGACCCCTGCACTAAGTCATGGAACTCCCTCTCCATCTGTCTTTTGTAGCTCCGTGGGAAATACTTTTCCATAATAAGGGTCCTGAAGTCCTTCCATGTGAGTGCTGCTCGCTCAACAGGGTCCCTCAACCTCCAATGTGTGCTCCACCAAGTGCGAGCATCTTCTTTTAGTTGAAACACTGCGCACGATATTCTCAATTCATCTGAGCAACCAATATGATCGAAAATGTCCTCCAGCGAGGTGATCCACTCCTCAACGGCTTCTGGGCCTTCATGACCATGGAAAGTAGGCGGCTTGAAATGAGTGAACTGACTTATCACTCTAGAATGAACCTGGTCTTCAATAGGTGTTTGTGCAATAGTAACGTTCTGCAGAAGTGTTGCTAAACCCGCAAATAGTTGCTGCGGATCAGGCGTTGCATTAGGCGCTGCAGGTTGAGCATCTTGGGCATTGTTTCTGTTGTTATTGTTTCTTCCATTGTTTCGAGACATGTTTCTGACATCCGCACGGTGCATTCGTGAGACGTAATACGAGAAATGAGGTTGAGGAAATAGTTTAACAATAAAAACATTATAATTGCAATTACAAGACAACCACAATCACAACCACAATTACAATCATAACGTTAGTTATAATCATAATCATAATTACAACCACAACTATCAATATAATCCAACCATAATCTTTATTATTAATCAAACCATGCATGATACGTCATAACACTAGATTATCGAATGTATAAAGAGTCCTCTAATCGAGATGTAATTCCTCATAAGTCCAAATTGTTCCAGGTGTACTATAGCTAGTACCGATAATATAGCAAAGTTCAACCAATAATATGCTATAGCACATAAGTATAGCAATTCAGATAAGCCTTGTCTCAATAAGATGATATTGTAATATGGGTGCATGTATGGTATTGTCATTGCTTGAATTTAATTCAAGAGTGAAATGAATATGAACTTGAAATAAAATGTAATGGAGATGTACCTTGGCGTCGAGCGATGAAGCAGAGGTGGCCGAAAAGCATATGATATTTTCTTTCAACTTACTTACCCAAATAAATAATAATAATAATAATAATAATAATAATAATAATAATAATAATAATAATAATAATAATAATAATAATAATAATAATAATAATAATAATAATAATAATAATAATAATAATAATAATAATAATAATAATAATAATAATAATTTTTTTTTTGTACGAGTCTACAGGAATGTAAACCTCGCTCTGATACCACACTGTAAGGACCCGATTTCCGAAATATTTTTTTTTAATAAAATATTTCTCCTCAATTCATTTAATAATTAATAAAATTTCTAAAATTTTATACAAGTCGTTACAACAACCTAAATTTTTTTTTTAAAAATCTAACTTCACAAGCCCACCTATATAAACCAATACATAACAATAAATAAACAGAAATACGTTTTTGCTTAATTTTCCAAAATTACTAACTGACTAACCCAATTTCAAAGTTAAATAAATAAAATAAAGCAATTGGTTATTCCCTAATAAGAAGTAAATAACGATAATTAAATTGAACTAGTGCGGAAGCATTTTTCTAAAAATTTCTTAGCTAAAATAAAATAAATCAACTAACATGGCAAAAATCCAAAACTTAACGAGTGAAATACTGAATTAAAATGAGTTCAAATAACAAGAATGATTGAGAATCATATGCTCCGGTCCGCCTCGCCCCTCCGCCGACACCAAGCTAATCTGTAAGGATCAATAATGGGATGGGGTGAGCTTCCTTCAGCTCGTGGAGGATTACCATTTATCACAAAAATTATATAACAAAAAGCATACATAGTACATTTATAATGATGTGCTTGTATTGGCAAGTCACATAGAGCTAACTTGTATTGGCAAGCAACATACTGGAAATAGCTAAACTTGTATTGGCAAGTAGCAAATAAGTCAATTACTTGTATTGGCAAGCAATAATGAAATAAAAGCACATGTAGACAATCAATTATACAATTAAAGTAATAAAACAGTAAAACCCCCCACCTGAATTGTCTTATGTAAATCTGATGGAATGACATGCAATGTTAAGCCCGTGGTCCGAATTCCGTACAACCTATACGTACAAGGCACATATATTTTAATATAACATCATTATTAGAGCTTAATTATACGATTTAAAAATAGAAGAATAATTATTTAGATAGAATAGAATGGACGAATTTCGGTCTTCAAACTACCTAGAAGTTGATTGGTATCATTCCAAAGACATATGGCTAATTTATTAATCTGGAAAACTTTATTTAATTAAGATTATGCTGATTTTGGAACTAATGGGTCTTGGATTGCAAAATAAAAGAAGAGAAAATAATATAGAATACTAATAATGATCATTGATAAAGCGCAATCCGGTAACCACACAATTTGAACAATAATCTACGTTATCAGAATGTAAAAACACAGGAATTACGTGGTTCGATCCGGAGATCTACGTCCACGGGCAGAAAATCACTCTTGCCGAGGTGTTTCTTTTACTAGAATGTTGAGTTTACACGGAGTAATTCAGTACACAGAGTGCGAACCCTAATCCAGAGTTCTTTTCACCTATTTATACTATTAAATCAAAACCCTAACTAACTCCCTATAATCTTGCCCACCAAATCTGCATGGCAGTTGGGAAAAGATCATGGGCCTTGATTCACGGAACAAGCCACTTACTGGGCCGATGCGCGTTCCTGGGCCTGCAGGGCCTACGCGTAGTGGGCCTTTACGTGCTTGCTGGGCTTGTGCATGCTGGACCGATCAGCGGGCCCTGGCATAGTGGGCCTTGGTGTTAATCCGACCCGAGCTGATCGGGTTGGTGTTAACCCGACCCGAGCTGATCGGGTTATCCCTATCAGATGCCCCCCCCCCCCAGCCGGAGCGAGGTAGGAGCTTCGGTTGTCACCGGGGTGGAACCGTAAGTAAGAAGGACCGGGGTCGCTGGCGGGCCAAAGTGTCTACAAAGGACCGAACTCTGCGGAGTGATTGGCGGACGCAGTGCCGAGCTAGGTCGAGGTGCACGGGGCATATAGTGAGACACCGAACTTCTCAAAAGCGAAAAATGCGACGTGACAACGTGGCCGAGGTGGAGGGTACACCGGGGTGATTATTCTGGCCAAATTGGAAAGGACACCGGAGTGTAGTAGTTTAACCGAGGTGGAGGGTACACCGGGGTGTAGTGTGAATCTTCCTGAAGAAGGGTGGGTCTGATGTGATTGGCGGCGCCATTATGAGAGAGAGGGATGTGAAGTGACACGCTCTGCGAGTCCCAAGAAAGCTGTTCCCCACGCGCCTCGGTAACTGTAAAGCGCGTGAAGAGCACGCATGAATCTCCATCGCTGAATTTGAATAGGCTGCATCAGAGCCGTCGGCTTTTTGCATTTATATTGGGAATAACTGCACAGTAACTTTTCATCTCCTTCATTGCGATTCATCTGTTTGAAAGCGGGAAAAAGAGGAAATCTGCATTCGCGATTCATCTCAGACCAAAAACTCTTCAAATCATCTCTTTCGAATTCAAACCAAGTAAGTATGTCTAACTCATCTTCATCTTCATCTTCATCTTCATCCAAGGTAGGAGAGGTAATTCCCGAAGGAATGCCTTATAGAGCACCTCCCATTCGAGTGATCTATCCCATGAATAGTGAAAGTAGACAGGTCCATCGCGGTGACCTTAGTGAGATAAGAGTAGAAGCGGTGAACTTCCCCCGGTGTGAAGAAGAAATAGAAGGACTCGAGGTAGCTGGGGTAAGACCCACAGTGACTGAAAAGCAAATTAGGCGATGGGTGCCGAACTTCTTCTTGCCCTTTGATTTGGAGTTCATTATTCCCGAGGGTAATGATAAAGCCTGCTGTCCTCCCCAAGGATTCATTTCCGTGTATATTGATCAACTTGTCGTAGGTTTGAGGTTTCCCCTATGGGGGTTTTTAATAAAATTATTGGATTACTATGGAATAGCGTTGGGACAATTAGGACCTAATGCTATGAGGCAGGTAGTGGGCTTTTTGGTGGAGTGCAGTAAGGGGGGGTTAGTGCCTAGTATTAGCTTATTTAGGCATTTCTTCCAACTGAAGACGATGGGGAGAAATAAGGGGTGGTATTACCTCAACCCCAGGCCGGGTAAAAAGTTTAAGGTTAAAAACCCAAGTAAAATCGAGGGATGGAGAGGAAGATTCATATATGTTAGGCAAAAAACCATATTACCGAAATGGCACACGTTTGAGGTGGTAGATAGTGCCCCGGCAGGGGAACCAAAGGGTGCGGATGTTCTGAAAAAGGTCGGTGTGCTGGAGTCCAGATTCCCGGAGGAAGTACTGGACGAAGCTGGGATGAGTCCGTACTATTCCAAGTGGGCCGGTGGGACCTCGGAATCCCAAGAGAGCGGCACCCCTACCGGGACTGATTCTGACCGGACACCGAGCATGTCTGAGGGGGAGAGAACTAAAACCCGGGCAGAAGTAGAGGGTAGGGCTTTTATTCCTTCATAAGTTGCATATAATATAACAATGTCAATCCCTTGAATGTGTGTTTGTCATGTGCAGTGGGCAAGTTCAAGAGCGCTGCCAAGAAAAGCACCGAAGCCAGCTCGGGGGGCCGAGGTGATAGCTCAAAAACTCCGGAGCTGCAGAGAACAACAGCCGGGGGCAGCCACAGGGCGGACCCTGAAGACGCCATTCCCCTTTCTGGGTTGACCCCGAGCACCAAAAGAAGGGTCACTTCCCCGACGACACCCCCTCCTTCCAAAAGACCGCACCTGACTCCGGCTCACGAGGTATCATCGTAAATAATTCTGTTATTCGTTGCACAGACCCGTCATAATAATAAGTCAATGTAGGGGCAAGGAGTAGAGATATCGGCCGCTGGAGCCGAACTCGAGAAGCTGTTGGAGCCTATTCGCGGGCTGGTGGGTAGGCTGGAGAAGGAATCCGGCCAAGGTAGGATCACTGAGCTGGAAGCCGAGGTCGCTAAGCTAAGGGCTGGCTTCTCGGAGGCTCAAAAAAGCGTCAAGGCAGCTCGGGACCGAGCAGCAGTTGCTGAGAGAGAGGCGGCCAGATTACGCGAACAGGCCATCGAGGTTGCCGTTATGAGAGGCGACCTCATTGCAGCCCGGGAAGAGCTGAACAAGGCCATCGTGGGCCAGGGAGCTGTGCTGGAAACGTTTGCCGAGAAGCTGATGCAAACTGAGACATTCCTGCAGTTTCTCAGCACGTTCGTGGCTGCGGGTGATACGGCTACCCGAAGTGAGCTGTTGGAAGCCGTTCATGACAAGTACCCGGAGGTCAATGTTTACGATGAGAGCTTCGGGTATAATTACGACGCAGTCGGGAACGAAGACGGCGCGTATTTTGATGCGTTGACGAAGGCTCCGAATTGGCCCCTGATCGATGCCCTGGCGAAGAAGAACACAATCCTCACTCCCGACATCATAAAACGGTGCAACGAGGACCAGGATAAAGACTTTCTGGGCTTCCGCAACGGTTTCTATGTTCGGGAGCTAAGGAACCGAGCTCCCATTCCCCGTCCAGAGGCGACCGCTACTCCTCCCGCCATGATCGAAGGCCCCAGCAAGGCAGCTGAGGGTACAAGTGAAGTTGGGGAGGCCCCGGGAGGAAGAGAAGCCAACCCTGCCCCCGGAGAGGTCAGTGACCTCCCAACTCATGAGCAGAATGTAGAATAGAGAATCTTGTAAAAAGAATGCTCTTGTAATCACTTGTTTTGTAATGAAAAACCGGAGTTATCTCTTTTTGTAATGAAAATTCCTTGTTTGTTTGGATAGTAAATGCTGTTGCTCTCTTATCCACGCAATGTATGTATATTAATAAAGTCTGAAAAGCCCGAGGTGTCTCCTTTGCCAGGAAAACATAGAAAACCCGTATGAAGTAATAAAGCAGCTGAACTCATCAATAGTTTGGCTGCAGAAAGAGCGAGACATGTTGATGTTGCACGAAGTCCCCCGACTATCAAGGAATCTATCCTTAATAGAGAAAAGATATGCCGAGGTGGAGGGCTCATGGAAAGAAGCAGCACAACAAATGAGACAGTACAAAGCCCAGTGTGTTTTAAAGGATCTGGAATTGGAACAACTTCGTATCAACCAGCAAGAGTGTGAGCATCTTCTGGTGGATTGCGGACGACTATCAGTGAAGGATATTCAAGCTCGGAGGGCCGAGGTTCGGGACGACATCCAACAGCGGAGTAAGCAAAGCGATGCTAATGATCCCGAAATCATAAGGAGCCGGCTGATACTAGGATTTCTGGTAGAGCTTCAAAAGAAGGTCGAGGCTCGGAATGAAGCTTTGAATATTGCCGAGCAGGGTGAACCAGAGCACAGCCGCAAGAAAGGACGTCGGGGCAAGAAAACAAAGCCTGATATCCCTCAAGAACCGGAAAGACCTCACGCCGAGGAGCCAGAGGCCAGTGGACCGACGGTTGTGGCATTGGCCAAGGAGATCGATGAAATGCCTACCGAAGAGTGGGATGCCGTAGAATGGGCGAATACCCGGGAAAGAGAAAGGAGGAAAAGCTCAACTCCACAGAAAACACCAGATCCTCTTCGTCACAAGACAAGGGGAGGTACAGAGAAAACCCCGGAGGTGATGGATCCGTTGGCGCCCCTAGAATGGGGCCATGCAGAATGGGCCAGCATGTCAGGGCCAAGAACAAGAACCGAGCCCGCTGTAGGTGACCGGGGTCCCCAAACAATGGGTCGTCGTCCGAGCCGAAGTGAAGCCGGGCATCGTCGGGACGTGCAAGAGCCATCCCGGAGGACGGGACATTCTCAATCAGAGACAAGACGATGCGGTTTCGCGTATTGGCTCGGAGAAGGCTCCGGAAAAAAATAGATAATAACGTAGTTAATCTTTAGCAAGATTTTTGTTGTATTATTTAGGAAAAACTGCTTGATGTCGTATGATTTTGGAAATAATAAAACTGTTACAGTGTTTATTTACGAGTTTAAGGAAAGTAACAAGTTATTAATAACTCTAACCGGGTGTTCGGGAACACAGTAAGAACTATTAACTGTTTCAATTGTTAACTATTTAATTGAGTGTTTGGAAACATAGTATGAATAAATTACTCCCCGGACGGATCAGGCGGGAGTAACGTCTCCCCGGACGGATCAGGCGGGAGAGAACACTTCTCCGGTTAAACAGACGAGAAGGTGATATGAGTCCGGGGACTAAATGTGAATCTCCTCGGGCGGACCGAGGGATATTTGCAATGGTCCGGAGACTAATATCGATAATATGATAATGTTAGGGCGTCCCCGTAACATAAAGAAGAACACAGCGAGGTGCGTAAACGAAGAAGCTTTATTCATTGATAAATGCCGGGGCAAACTCAAAAGTACAAAGAGAAATAACAACTTATAAAGGAAATTAAAGGAAAGATAGTACTTGCGATGTGGCTATCACAGATAGAAACGCCTCAAATTGGTGACGTGCCAGCTTCGGGGAATCGGGGTCCCGTTGAGATGTTCAAGTTGATAAGATCCGGAGTCATGTGCGGCAACAACCCGGTAGGGACCTTCCCAAGAAGCGTGTAATTTTCCCTCGGGAGCAGCTTTGCTGGCTGAGTTGAGCCGAAGAACTAAATCCCCAATACTGAACTGGGTGCCTCGGACCCGGAGGTTATGATACCGGGCTGCTCGTTGTTTGCATCTAGCCTGCTGAATGAATGATTGTTCACGACGACTTTCAAGCTCATCCAAATTTGCCCGGATAGCCTCGTCATTATCCTCGGGGACTAAGGTAAGGAGGCGAGGACTCGGCACACTGATTTCAGCGGGTATAACGGCTTCAGAACCGTAGGTAAGGCTATAAGGAGTCTCCCCGGTAGATGTATGCGGAGTTGTGCGATAAGCCCATAGGACTTGTGGAAGGTTTTCAGCCCAGAGACCTTTGGCGTTATCCAGGCGCTTCTTTATTCCTGTGAGAAGTGTCCGATTGGTGACCTCAACCTGCCCGTTGGCTTGAGGGTGAGCCACCGAAGTGAAAATTTGTTTGATGTGCAGTTCTTCACACCATGATCGGAATGGATCGTTGGCAAACTGTTTACCGTTGTCCGAGATGATAGTGCTCGGGATGCCGAAGCGACAAACAATATTGCGCCACACGAATTTCAAGATATTCTGTCCAGTAATGGCTGTAAGTGGTTCGGCTTCGACCCACTTGGTGAAATAGTCCACGGCAACAACCAGGAACTTCAACCCTCCCGGAGCAACGGGGAATGGGCCAACAATGTCAATGCCCCATTGAATAAACGGCCATGCACCTTGGATTCCGGTGAGCTCGGTCTGTGGCAAATGCTTTACCCGGGAGTGTAGCTGACACTTGCTACATCTAGTCACTAGGTCGTGAGCATCGTTGAACAGGGTTGGCCAATAGTATCCCCAGCGGAGAACTTTCTTGGCTAATGTCCGGGAACCGATATGACTAGCACAGGCCCCCTCATGAACCTCCCGCAGAACTTGGGTAGCTTCGGCAGGAGCAAGACACCGGAGGTTCGGTTGTAGGTACGACCGTCGATATAAAATTCCACCCTGAAAGGAATACTTGGGAGCTTTGAGAACAACTCGCCGAGCTTGTAGCTTATCAATAGGCAGAACTCCATCTCGGAGATACCGGATGATAGGTGTCATCCAGTTCGGATCGCTGTCGCTCAGTACCGAAACTGTGGCCTCATGAATTGCTGGATGAAACAAATCTTCAACCATAATATCCGGAGATATATTAATTTGGACCGCGGAGGCCAATTTGCTGATTGCATCTGCTCTTGTGTTTTGAGCTCGGGGTATTTTCTGTACTACAACTGCATCAAAAGTGGAGATAAGCTTTAGCGTTAAAGCACGATACCTGACCATTGTTTCATCCTTGGCGACATAAGTCCCCTGGATCTGTCTAGACACGACCTCGGAGTCAGTGAAGAGCTCAAGATGACGAACGTCCAAGGATTGGGCGAGCCTGAGCCCGGCGAGAACTGCCTCGTACTCCGCTTCATTGTTAGTTACCTTGAACTTGAACCGGATGACATATTTAACTTCCACCCCCTCGGGGTCGATGAGAAGCAGTCCGGCACCACTTCCTCGGATCGCTGATGCTCCATCCACGAAAAGTTGCCACTTCCGGGGTGAAGGGGTGAGGTTAGCATGGTGATGTGTAACACCGTCCCCGGGGGACTCGGAATTGTCTCCCGGGGCTTCGGCCAGGAAGTCGGCGAGTGCTTGACCCTTAATTGCTCGGCGGGGGAGGAACTGGATGTCATATTCGCCCAACTCAATGGCCCATTTAGCGAGGCGCCCAGACACCTCGGGTTTTACAAGGATCTGGCGTATAGGGTGATTAGTCAAGACGCGTATTTCACGTCCTTGGAAGTATGACCGAAGACGCCGAGCTGCCATAACAAGGGCCAAGGCAGTTTTTTCTAGTACGGAATATCGCGTCTCAGCTCCATGAAGCACCCGGCTTGCAAAATACACGGGATGTTGGACCCCCTCCACTTCTCGCACAAGAGCGGCGCTAACAGCCTCCTCGGCGGAAGCCAGATATAAGTACAGCGGCTCTCCGGGGAGAGGAACTGACAAAGTAGGCAGCTGCTGTATATGACGTTTCAAGGCCTCGAAGGCCTCGGTGCACTCCGAAGTCCACTCAAAGGACTTCGCTTGTCTCAGGATTCTAAAAAATGGAAGCTGGCACTCTGCTGCTTTCGATAAGAATCTGTTTAAGGCCGCCAAACCACCTGTGAGGCGTTGAACATCCCTGAACGTTTTTGGTGGCTGTAAATCTAATACATCACGGAGTTTAGCCGGATTGGCCTGCAGGCCGTTTTGTGAAACCATGTACCCGAGAAACTTCCCGGAGCCAACACCGAAGGTGCATTTTGCTGGATTGAGTCGCAAGTTATAGCGCCGCAGGGTGCGCAATGTTTCGGTAATGTCCTGCACACATGAAGGATGGGAGGAGCTTTTGATGACCAAGTCATCGACGTAAACCTCAACATTACGACCTATCTGGTCGTGGAAGACGAAGTCCATTAGACGCTGATAGGTGGCTCCAGCATTCTTAAGCCCGAAGGGCAGTTTCTTAAAAGCGAAGCACCCAAAGGCAGTGATAAACGCCGTTTTGAGGGCATCCTGTGGATCCATAAAAATCTGATGGTAGCCCTTGTACAGATCTAAGAAATAAAGTGCCACGTACCCCGTAATGGCTTTGGCCTTTTGGTCGATGGAGGGCAGAGGATAGCAGTCTTTCGGACAGTGCTTATTGAGATCGGAAAAATCAACACACATCCGCCATGCCCCACTGGTTTTTGTTACCATTACCGGATTGGATAACCAAGAGGGGTAGAATACCTCGAACAAGATGTCCGCATCCAAGAGTTGTTTCACCTCAACTCGAATGGCTTCATTTCGCTCCGGAGCGAATTTCCTCTGCTTCTGTTGGATTGGCTTTACGCTAGGATCTATGTTCAGCTTATGAGTAATCACCTCGGGAGAGACCCCGGGCATATCCAGAGGAGACCATGCAAAAACATCGGAATATTCTCGCAGGGTCTGAATAATGGCCTGATGTAGCCATGGCACATCCACGGCCCCTACTGTTACTGTCTGCTCCGGCTTAGACGGATCTAGCGGGACTTGTGCAGTGGCATCTCCTAACGAAGTACATTCCTGAGGTTCCAGAACCGATGATGCCACTTGAAGCTGTTGTTTGGGCGGAACCTTGGCAGTCTTTTTGAGTGCCACATACATGCACTCTTTTGAAACCCGCTGACTCCCGCGGATGGACACTTCACCATGTGAAGTGGGAAACTTTAGCGCGAGGTGATACGTGGAGCATATGGCTTTTGCTGGGGTGAGCCAGTCCCGACCCAATATCATGTTATATGGTGATGGGGAATTCACCACATAGAAATCCACGAAGATTGTTTTTATCCTCGGATAAGTCCCCAAAGACGCTGGGAGAGTGATAATACCTTCTGGCTGGACTTCACCCTGAGTGAAAGTTTGTAGTGGCCCGGGGACCGGCCGAAGTTGATCTCGAGAAATCCCCATTCTTTGGAAACAATCGGCAAATATAACACTCACCGCGGCCCCATTATCCACGAAGACCCGCCTTACCGTTATGTTAGCTACAGTCATGTCGATGACAATAGCGTCCGTGTGAGGTGTTATCTCCGGAACGGGGTCCCTATCCGTGAAGCTAACAGTCTCGGACTGATGGAGGCGTTTATGACGTGGCTCCTCGGGAGGAGGACGTCGAGCTTCTGCCTTTAATGCATGTCGTGAAGCCCCGGTGGGTAGGGCTCCATATATCACGTTTATCACGTGAGGGGGTGTGTTGTCCCCGAGTCCCCCCGGAGGAGGAGGTGGTGGTGGAAGACGTGGTTGCTGGCGATTGCCAGAATCTTGTCGTGCGTAGTTATTGGGCCCCTGCCGGTTATTCTGCCACGGTGGCCGATTTTGTTGAGTGTCCCGGTCATGGTAACCTCCGCGGTTATGAGACGAACCCCCATTGTGGTTAGCCCGAGGTTGGTCACTAGTTCGAGCAACGTATTGCCGCAAGAGACCCTTCTTGAGGCATTCTTCAATCTCCTTGCCGAGTTCTCGGCACTCCTCTGTCTCATGTCCATGATCTCGGTGGTACGCGCACCACTTTCCACGGTTCCTCTTTTCAGGAGGCGCGGTCATCCGCGGGCAAGGTCGCAGATCGTTCTTGTGGATAGATAGGATTTCAGCTCGTGACTTCGTCAATGGAGTCAATTGTGGAATTTCACTTCGGGATCCTGAATGCCCCGGTGTCAGGCGAGAAAATGCACTAGGTCGAGTGCTAGGCCCAGCTTGAGCCTTGTCGGATTGCCGCTTGCTCGCGTGTTTCTCGCGCTTCTGGCGAGTCTGCTCCTCGGCCTTAGCAAATTTGCACACTGTTTTGAACAGTGCTCGAGTTGTGACCGGAGTGTTCCGAGCTAACTCGGTGTGAAGTGCTCCGGGGCGAAGTCCATTCATAAAAGCGTTGATGGCCACATCGTCGGGGCAATTTCCCACCTTGAGGCTTACCGCTGTGAAACGGTCCAGAAATTGGGTAACGGTTTCACCGTCCCGCTGTTCCATATTCATGACGTCGGCCAGGGTGACCATGGGCTTCGCCCGTGCTTCGAACCGTGCCCAAAAGTGCTCGGCGAGTTCTCTGAAGGAGGATACGCTGTCACGTGGGAGAGAATCGAACCAAACCCGAGCTTCATCCTGTAAGTACTCGGGGAAAATCTTGCAATACTGGAGGGATGTGAAGCTATCATGGCTAAGCATGCTGTGCCTAAAAGCTCCAAGAAAATTGGCCGGATCTCCTGTGCCATTGTAAGGTGGTATGGCTGGCCGTTTAAACCCTTCGGGAAGGGAAGTGGCAATGATTTCCTGGGAGAACGGTGTGATGATCTCTCCATTGGCATCAAGGCCCAGGATTCTATCCAGTTCAACGTTGCGTTGAACTCGCTCATACTCTTGAAGATCCAGAGCATGAGGATTTGCATAGCGGACTCTCTTAGCCGCATTAAGTGGACGGCGACGATCCGCATCAGTAGGTTCCTCATTGCGAGGTCGCGATTCATTAGAACTCCCATGGTCCTCGGAAGAACCAGGTCGTTCCCGTCGTCGATCATGACGCCCGCGGTGCCCCGGGTCCTGTTGATCATGCGAGCGTGGTGGAGGCACCACGGGATTAGCATTATGGCCGGCAGTCCCTGCGGCGGGCCCCGCGGGACGTAAGCGATTAGCTGCCCAATCTTGAAGGACATGTGCGTGCTCTTGTAAGAAATCCTGGAGCAGTTCTGGAGTAATTTGAATGTTCACCGGTAGTTGAGCGGCTGCGGGATTAGGGTTTTGTAAGTCTTGAGGGGGTGGAGGGTTTTGATTACCCTGATGGTTGGATGTACTCCCTGCCGGCAATTGCCTCGGCGGCACAACTTGATCCACGGGTGGATCTTGATCAGATTGATCCCCGCGGCGAGCTTGATTCAAACGAGTCGTCACCATGGTCTTTGAATACGCTGGGACGCCAAAAAATTGCTTTTCGTTCAAAAAACTGTCTCTCGTTCCCACAGACGGCGCCAATTGATAAAGCGCAATCCGGTAACCACACAATTTGAACAATAATCTACGTTATCAGAATGTAAAAACACAGGAATTACGTGGTTCGATCCGGAGATCTACGTACACGGGCAGAAAATCACTCTTGCCGAGGTGTTTCTTTTACTAGAATGTTGAGTTTACACGGAGTAATTCAGTACACAGAGTGCGAACCCTAATCCAGAGTTCTTTTCACCTATTTATACTACTAAATCAAAACCCTAACTAACTCCCTATAATCTTGCCCACCAAATCTGCATGGCAGTTGGGAAAAGATCATGGGCCTTGATTCACGGAACAAGCCACTTACTGGGTCGATGCGCGTTCCTGGGCCTGCAGGGCCTACGCGTAGTGGGCCTTTACGTGCTTGCTGGGCTTGTGCATGCTGGGCCGATCAGCGGGCCCTGGCATAGTGGGCCTTGGTGTTAATCCGACCCGAGCTGATCGGGTTGGTGTTAACCCGACCCAAGCTGATCGGGTTATCCCTATCAATCATGGTTGTAATTAATTCCTTTGGCAGAAAGTTCCTGTCACCTCTACCTTGTTATAACCCCTCTTCCCTTTATCAATTCGCAGACACATACTTCAATAATACATATAGATTCTATCTCTCCTAATCTGGTATCACAACATACACACACCCACACACAAAACACAAATTAATTCTCTCATACTGCTTCCTTCGTCATTTTCTGGTTCTGGAAAATTAACCAGATGCTTCACACTCTATTCACACCAACACACACACTATTTCAGACACGGACTGATACACCCACGCACACACTGAGAAACACATATTCACACACCTTCACTGATATACACATTCCCCCTAAATCACACACCCACATAAATATTCAAACACGACACCCACTCATCCACCGCATCAGGTTTACACGAACACACACAGTGCACACATACGGTTATATCAGATTTACTTTCAGTCCGCCCCAATTTTTCTTAATTCTCGATATACTATCAGGCAGTGCGAGTTATTGTAAGGGATGGAACTCCGCCGAATTATCTAAAACAATGGCAGAATAATGGAAACGCGGTCGAAATTTGAAGATTGAATTATAGTTGAGTGTAATAGAAAGGCAAAAGTAACGAGGAAGAAAAGTAAGAATTATGTATTACCTTGTCAAACTTTAGCCGGATGTGTTCTGGTTGTAGAAAAGTTTTGACTGCGTATTATTTTTCTTGTGTGAGAATTACTAATTTAGTTGCGGAATATATAATGTATTCCCATTAGGTTTAGGAGTTTGGATAGGGATTATGAGATTTTGAAAAATCTTTATCAATAGTAATTAACGTAAATCAGTTGTTGGAATTCTGGATTTCTTTTGGCTCAAGACATGGGCCCTTGCACATTAGTGAACTGGGCATGAGTCTTGGGCTCAAAGAGGTGGGCTTATTATGACATGTATGAATAAATGAATGAATGCTATAAATTAATTTCCTATTGAGACATCGGAGCTTAAATAAATTAATAAATAAACGAGTAGATTGCAAATAAATGGATTTGCAAGCTAATAATAATTCCCAATATAAATCGAGCTCGAAAATATTATTTGGGCCAAATTGAATTGGTGTTGGGCCTAAACCCAACATTGGATAAATGAATAAAATAGTTGGCCAATTTAATAAATCAAGTCAACTAATAATAATAATAGTAATAAAAATAATAATAATAAAATACCGGGCGTTACACAATATATGAGTATGAATTTTAAACGATTTGGATCTATCTATATATATAGTTAGAAAGGAGTTGTTTACCCACCAAATTTTCGATATATGCATTAGTTGACGGCTAAGATCCCTCTTGCACACCTATTCCAGGAGTTATCAACCGACGTGTGATCTCTTGATACCAACCCATGTAGCCAACGTCGTTGGCTGTTTGATTATATAGAACTGGAGATCCTCGATGTTCACGGCCTCTATTTCATCTTCACTGTTTGATTCACTATCACTCGACTCAGAATCTTCAGACTCGTGAATACGAAAGCTGTCTATCATCGGATCAATGGCCTGATCCCCGGATAACTCTGCCACATGGTTACTTGTAGCATCGATAGTTTCATGGGTAATGGGGATTTGAGGGTTGTTAGTGAATTCATCGAAACTAGAAGTAGAGGTGCCATGTGTATCGAATCCAAGGCTTGTTGGACCGTCGCCACTAAGAAATGCGGCGTATTGGTAGTAGTCATCCGTCAAGGGTACATTTTGACCGGTGGCCTGCTGGAGTACAAAACTTTCAACGTTGAACGCAACGATTTCTAGCATCCGAATCAAAGAAGAACCACAGATCTTCGTCACTATTGATCGGTATTAGCTGTAAAATATTATCTTCGCAAAACGCTGTCGATACTTTCCAAATATATCGATCGGTATCGATCTCCAACATGTGGTTTAATAGCGAAAGCAGTTCAGTATAGCCAATCGAACGACGCACCCTACGACCGCCAATAGGTGGTCCTTCGGTACCACTGCCACGGTGCACGATAATTCCAATGTTTTCCAACGGTGCCATTATCTTCAAATTTAATTATTTTAGCGTACAATAAACTACTCTACGTTGAAACATGTAAAAATAATAATAAAAAAAAAAAAATAATACACAACAATAAAAATTGTGAAAGATAATAATAATAATAACAACAATAACAATAATAATATATAATATTCCTAAAGAAAATAATGATAGGAGATTAATAATAATATAATACGATAACACGTAATGAAAGTAAAAATATTAAAAAAACAAAAAATAATACTATTAATATTGATAATAATAATAAGAATAATAATAAATATAATATTCTTAAAGAAAATAATGATAGGACATTTTAGTTTGAACATAATAATAATAATAATAATAATAATAATAATAATACGTAATGAAAATAAAAAAAAAAATAAAAAATAATACTTTTAATATTGATAATAATAATAACAAGAATAATAATGAATATAATATTTCTATGAAAATAATGACCGGAGATCAAGGCTAATAATAATAATAATAATAATAATAATAATAATAATAATAATAACAACAATAATAATAATATATTACGTAATAAAAATAAAAAATAAAAATACAATAATAAAACTATTAATATTAATCATAATATTGATAATAATAATAATAATAATAATAATAAATATAATATTAAGAAAATAATAGTAGGAGATTAATAGTAATAATCATATTAAACGTAATTTAAAAAAATAGCAATAATAATAATAATGCTAATAATAATAATAATAATAATAATAATAATAATAATAATAATAATAATAATAATAATAATAATAATAATAATAATAATAATAATAAATGTAGTAATAATAAAACTAAACGTGATAAAATTACGAAAACAAATATATATATAAATATCAATAACCATAATAATAATAATACTAGTAGTACTACTACTAACAATAATCATAATAATAATAATAATAACATCAACATACACAATAGAAATGTAACTAATATGCAAAATTGAGGCAATCACATTATGGACCATAATAACATTACTAAGAGGCACAATAAAATATCTATTTCTTCCACTGCATATACATAAGTGTACAAAAAAAAAAATTCTTGGCCCCTCTTTTTTGTTCAATTCCTTACAGTTCACGTTCATTGAAATTTTTTTATTAAAATTACATATACAACTTTGATACCTTAATGAAGATACGATGTAGCTGTATTTGTAAGATAGCTTTCGGTCCGAACGAGATGCAGCACTGTGTCCACTAAATTCTGGTCAATCGAACTTCCACAACCTTCAAAATAATTAGAAGATATACATAAAATATATCACTTGTATGTCGTATGAAATTTATAATATAAATTATGGAAATTCAGTAAATATAAAAAAATTATAACCTTAGCAAATAATCTTCAATTTTGTGTAAACCGTCTACACAATAAAGTTGATGCTTCAAGATCTTCTAGTATAATAAAATGAGGGAACTCAGTGAAGAAAACATTTTACCAGGTAATGGAGGTTTGAAGGAACTCATTGTTTGAGAAGGAGAAAGGAGATATGAAGAAGAAGAAGAAGGAAGATGCTACGGATATATAAAATGTCCAGTCAAAATTTCCCCCCAAAATTCAACTATGATTAGACTACACCTTGCAACTCCTGTATCACTGAGCTGCTGCACCACTACGCACGCCTGTCCACTGCCACCCCTATCCCGCACCCCTGTCCACTGCCCCCCACCCCCCCACCCCCCAGAACTCGCCTTTCCCAGGGGCGAGTTCAAGTATATGTTAAAAAAAAAAAAAAATAATAGATGTCGCCCCTCGTAGGGGCGACTTTAGGTATGAATATACGGTCGTGTACTTGATCTCGCCCCTGTCACAGGTGAGATCATAATGCATCCAAAAAAGAAAAAAATTTAGAACGCGGGGGCGAGATTGAACAGTAGTTGTCAGATTTAAGTGAACTCGCCTGTGAGTTCACTTAAACTGATAAATAGAAAAAAAAAAAGCACACGTATTATTTTAATACATGCGTGAACAGTGTTCCATTTAATTAAATTTGCCCACAATTCTCACCCTCAAAACCTCAATCCTCAATCTCCATCTTTAAAAAAGTCAAAACACTAATTTTTTTTTAACATTTTTGCCCAATCAAAGTGACAACTTTAATCGGCACAGAGGGAGTATTATTTTTGCATACAAAAGTATATCCATATTTATATCGTCTTTTAACTCCAATTCCTTTGTTTACGAATATTTTATTTCACAATTTAAATGTCAAACTAGATCTTAAATATGAAAAGTAGAATTTAAAAAATAAACACTTTAATAGTTCAAGTAATACTGATTTTATGAAACTACAAATAAGCTATTATATTTATTTGTAATATTATAATTACAAACTATCCAATTATATAAATATATATATGTAATATAGCTCACAAAGGAAAAAGTTGAGTGGCATGGCACCCCAACGTGCATTGATAGGCTCAATCTCCATGGATTAGAATAAGTGAACAAGTAATAAGTAAACATGCCTTAAATTTTCATCTCCAAAATAATGCAAGCACTACAACAAAAAGGTTCATTAGTGACACTTATATAGTGACAAATTTTAAGAGCGTCAGGAGAAATTAGTACTTAATGACGCTTTTTAAAAAGTGTATCTAATTTAGTGACACATACAATAAAGCGTTAGCATATTCAATAAATTCATGACACTCTCATGAAAGCGTCATCAATTTTATAAAAATTATTGACTCTTTTTATAAGCGTCGTAACATTTGCAGATATTACTGACACTATTTTTAATTGTGTCATTAAGATTAAAAATTACTGTTATTATTATTATTATTATTATTATTATTATTATTATTATTATTATTATTATTATTATTATTATTATTATTATTATTATTATTATTATTATTATTATTATTATTATTTATATCCAATTATTGGGTTTCCACCAGCTCACACTCACCCACTAATAACAAAACGCTACATATATTTCTTATTCATTCCTGGCTCTTACTCCAGAAAATCAATTTTTTTTTTCCACTAATAAAAACATGTTGCATACATGTTTTATTTTTTCCACGAATTTTTTCCTCGTATCTTATTCTAGAAAATTATTTTTTTCTAATATGTCGAATTTTTTTCCAAAATTATTTTACCTGTTTCTTTCGCTTCTCTCATCTCTACCAAAATCTTCATATTAAATTATACCAAAATTTTTATATTAAATTATCATAAATTTTGAATAGATAAAATTGATTCATAATAATAAATAAAGAGAAGATACATAATCTATAATCCAATATCATTTAATAGGATTGAGAAACAAAAAATTTCTTGAGGATTATTCTTATACAAAATATTTTATTAATTTACCTACAAAATACCCTCTATTAAAAATAAATTTTAAGAAAGATATGGAAAATACCATTTTTATTTAGGATGAATTGAATATGCATAGTCCATATGATAAGCTCATTGATATAAATAGAGTTCTTAAAGCTCATAAACTCCAAAAATAATTAAACTCTCTAGTCCATCTTATTTTTTAAAATTTTATAAGTTACATTGAAATTCACATATTACACTACACACATAGCACACTTCTTCTACATGAACTTCACACACGCCACACACACTTTATACACTCATCAAAATTTGTGTTTTACAGTGACTTTCAAACTAGTTCCAAAATTTACAACAAACTACTACATTTAATTGCAAGCTTATAAGTTATTTTATCTTAATACTTTATTAACTTATAAGCTCTTGAGAAATAACATCTTATAAACTCTGCAAGATGTTGGAGTTTACAAGATGTTGAAAAAAGTTTAGCCAAATACCCTCTTTGTTGCACATATATGATACAATGAACGATTTATTCTTTTATATACACTTAACAATTTGACTTGGCGGAAAAGGTAGCCGAGACGGAGGGAGTATTATATTTCACGCTTATTTTTTTGTAAAAGAAAAAAATGAATACAAGTTTTGAATTATACTTAATTATGTACTTGACAAAATTTTAGCCTATAACTAAACTTAAATTGCACATCATTATAATTTTAGGAGAAATTACATTTAATGTATGCCGATTGAATCCAAAATTGAAATATAATATAAGTATACATTATCGATTAAAAAATCTATTAACGAATATAACTAAATAATTCTCAAACTAAATCAAACACAATAAAACAATAAAAATGTGAATATATTGGTAGTAGAATTAGTAGTAAGTGGAATATATTATTATAATAAAAAATATAAAAAATATTAATATAGATAATATATCGGAGGCAAGTTAGGGCGGGTTTAACAAAACCCACAACCCAATTCAAACTCGACAATACCCTTTTGACTGGGTTTAAACCCGTCCCATACGAAGCGGGTTTAGTGTGAATTCGGGTTTGAACCCAATTCATTGCCACCCTAAATAAAATTATAGTATAAAAAATTCAGTGCATTCTTAAAGGCCTCAAGCCCCCAAATCTATAATACCTAAACCCCCACCCCAAATTTCGATTCTCCACTGATACATGAAACCCCAATTGATGGAATGCTTTCAAGAGTTATTTCCCCATCCATCTCCCTTCACATATGTTTACCATATTGCTCTGGTGATGATTTGTTGTTGGATACTTTTGCTTCTTCCAATATCCAGTCATACTCGAGTCCCTCCACATCCAAACACAGCCCTAATCTCTAAAGGCCCATGAATTTTTGGATTGCGCCAATTTTCTTTTTCACAAATTATGATTTAGCGCTTCTGCACGTTCAATTGCTCACGACTCGTGTATTCCTCTACTCCCTCCCTCCTCTTTATTCTCTCCATTCATACTGATGCATATAAGGTACATCTGTGCTCTCACCGTTGACATCACAAAAACTTTCTTCAAGGAAAGTAAGTTTTTTTTTTTTTTTTTTTTGTGAATACTTTCGTCTCTTTTCTTCTAATTATTGTGTTATTGTTTTCCGGTAAATTTGTACACTTCTAGTTTAATGTGTCCGTGAAATTTTTTATTTGATGATTGGTACATTGTCTCATTTGATTTAATTGTGCTGGTAATTGAGTGATTTTCTTTTATTGATTGTAAGAACTCTTGTGTTAATCTTTATTTGATGATTGGTACATTGTCTCACTTGATTCAATTGTGCTGGTAATTGAGTGATTTTCTTTTATTGATTGTAAGAACTCTTCTTTTAACATTGGATAATACTATTACGCTACTTTCAGTTAAAGTATATTCATCTATACTCTAACAATCTACAATGTAAATTGACTATTTCTCGCCTAGACACATAAAAATTGTTTGCTGATCGATGAATATGTTTTCTTGTTAATGGGTATGCTTAAATGTTAAATCGTGCTGATCGATGAATATGTTTTCTTGTTAATGGGTATGCTTAAATGTTAAATCGTTGAGTAAGGCGATTAGGTATCAAGGATGTACAAGCAACTCCAATAATTAGCAATTAGGTATTAAGGATGTACAAGCAACTCCAGCTTTATTATGTATCATACAATCTTTACAAAATCAATAACGCATACTATGAAATGCGTAATATCTGCAAATATTCAGAAATAGAAAATCGGTGCTATCTTGATGGGTGAATTTTAGGCATATTATCAATATAGGTATTAGCTACTTTCATCCTAATTATACTCTTGTACCAATTAAAGTTTGTATTATGTTGTTTTTAAATCAATCTTTAACACATCGATGATGGGTATATTGTCTTTATTTATGATTCAGAACTTGCACTCAAATCTTCTTTATGTAAATTTTCAGAGATTTACTAGTTTTGATCTTCGGATTTAGATTAATGGCAAGAACAAAACGGGCAAGGGACCCTCATTTTACCGATTACGCCCTAACATGTGATACTAACCAAGAAGTTTCGGATGATGAAACTCAACCACCTGACAGCATAGACTCTGACACTGGAGCTCAAGATAACAATGATGCCAACAATGTTGAACAAGTCTACGAAGATATTGAAATAAGAGGTACTACTGGGATGATCACAGTTTTGCACGTCTAGGACTAATTTATTGTGTGATATGGCCTATTTTATTTGTCTAATCTGGTGAATTTCTTTCCTCAATGGTTACATTTATTCTATGAATAATTTCTATTTACTAGCAATCATAATCTTCTTCACCTTTGTGATACACTTGTTTTTTAACCCGTTGATTAGTTGAGATTTGACATTCCAAAAGTCTATTCCACCTACTGTTCATGATTTGTAATTATGCATGCCACAATTCATCAAAATCTAAGTAAATGGTAGTTTGAGGTCTCCTTTCTATTTTCCAATGAGAATATATGATTTATAATCAATAAAGTAGACTCTTTCTATTTTCCAATGATAAAATATTGTCTTTATAGACAATAAAGTAGACTGTAATTATTGAATTCTATAATTAGATGTTCAAGGCAATGTGCATAAAAAACGAGGATCTACCCGTGCGAAAGATGTGTGGACTCTACCAAAAGACTCAAAGGTTGCGGTCCAATGCAATAATATGGGACAACCAATAAAAAAAGGTGGTGGAATTTTGGGTAATTGGTTTGGTATTGTTGCTAGAAAAAAGGAGTATTGTTCGATTGAATGGACAGATTGGAGAAAAATGTCTCGTCAAGATAAAGAAAATATATGGAAGCTGACTAATTCGGGTTTGTTTAGTGTGGATTCGGGTTTGATTAATTCTTTCCACTTTGTACGTAGTTGAGTAGTTGAGTTTGTGACTTATGGCTTAAAATGTCTTCCACATTAGAGTGTAGCAGTAGAACTTTATAATTCCCAGTAGCTTGCATGTGTTAAATTTCATTTTTAAGTTAAGCATGTGTGTTAGTCTCACCTGTTGCATTTGATGACTATCATAAGGCTTCCTTTTGTTGTTATGGAGTATAGTCAAGATAAACTCCACATTGTAAGCTACATATGTATGCTAAAGTAGAGGATATAATTTCTTCATTAATTAACTAATTTTTTAACATAACATACAAAATTGACATGCTCTTGTTTTTTTCTTAATATTCAAAAAAGTTCAGTTTTAATGAAATCATTCTGAAATCTCACGGAATTACATAATGTGCATGTTTGTTGGTTGTCGTGTCTAACTTTCACTTTTACTTAATTATTATAAATGCTAATTACTTCTTGTTGAATTGAAACAGGAAACTCGTTGATCGACTTACAAAATGATAACGGAAGCATATGATGTATCCCATCTACCGTGCATCCTTGTGTTGAAGACTTTCTTTTTTTATTTTAGTTAGTGCTTTGTATATGATAGTCTAGTATGAACTTACCTAATTATTTTTAGATTAACTCTTTAATTTGTAACCAGATTTCTATTATAATACGTTTATTGTTGATTAATTTAAGCTTTCTATATTAGTTTTTACATTAATTTTGTATTTTCTGAACAAAAGTTTTAGCACCCAAAATCTAAATACTGATAAATTTGTTATTAATTTCATGACACTTATTTGTGGCACAATGGATAAAAAAAAAAAGTGTCATTAATTTTAGGACGCTTAGTCATGACACAATAGACAAAAAAAAAAATGTCATTAATTTGGTGACGCTAATTAATTAATATGTCATTAATATCTAGACGCTTATTTGTGACACAATAGATTAAAAAATCGTCATTAAAGATGCCTATTAATAAATGTGGATTTTAGTAATTATGACACTAGTTTGTGTCACCATAATAATATTCACGACACTTACCATAAAAGCGTCGCTAGATAAAATTTACCGACGCATCATTTTGGGTCATAAATATTTTCGTGACGGTAAATTTAGTGACACAATTTATGACACTTTTAGAAGCGTCGGTACTTATTTTATGACACTTATTAGCGTCCCTAAGCAAAATAAATAGTGTCACTAGGCGACCTTTTTGTTGTAGTGAAGTCTCCATTTGGATGGAGGAATTTGTGCTATAAATTTATAAATCTATTGTCAAATTCACTCCATGTATTTGGATAGATTACTAAATGAGTGGATTTGAAAATCCAGATTTTTAAATCAACACATTTAGAAATCCAGGATTTGAAATTCTCCATTTTACACTATATTTGGGTGGATTTCAAATTCTTTGACAAATGTAGTCATTTACAAATCCCTCCTGACTCACACTTCTCTCTCTCTCTCTATCTCTCTCGTCTTCTCTCCTCCCCGCTCTCTCTCTTCTTCTCTTCTTCCTATCGCTATCTCTTCCTCTCGTTCTCCAATAAAATGCTCATAATATTTTTTTTAATTCTTTTTTTTTTTCCCTTTTATCTCCAATTAAATGCTCCCAATAAATTTTTGGGATATAAAATACATAATATGTATATATGTGTGTATATATATAATTAGAAAAAAAATTATTCGGTTAATTTTGATATAGATAAATATTATTTTATTTAATAAAAACTATAAATTGTTAGTTTAAACTTTAAAGAAAAAATTTGAATTTTCCAAATATTGTATCAGTTTTTTTGCCAAATAATGGATTTGAAAATTCTGGATTTCAAAATCCTTTCACAAATCCACCATAAATCCAAACAAGGGATTTCAAGTCCATGGATTTCAAATCTAAGGATTTTGAAATCTATTCATTTTAAATTCCCTGACAAATCAAATCCCTCCATCCAAATGGGGCCCAAAGGAATTCATTGGATATTTGGAACCGTACGATAAATTTATTCAGTACATTTTAATTCGGATATAGTTAAAACTCAACAGTTCTTTTTTTAGTTCAATATACTTTCAGTTCGATCCTCGACACAATTAGGTACATTTAGGGTTGTACCTAGAGCTATTTGGTCTAAGTGGAGCTTATTAATTGGGCCCATAATTTTTTATAGCACAAACACACTAATAATTAATCCACATAAACAACCAACAAACAATTATTTATCTTTAATTTCATTGGTTTATACAATATGTTGTCAAACTATAGATCGATAAAAGATGACTAATTTAATTTATTATACAGAAAAATCACATTATAAATGATAACAAATATTTTCTATTTCAAAAAAATACTACCTCCGTCCCGCTCTAACTTTTCTACTTTCCTTTTTGGTTTGTCCCAACTTAACTTGTCAGCCCATAAATGACAAATTTCTCTCACAATCTCCACCCTCAAATCCATCATCAATCTCTACCTTTAAAAAATCAAAGATTTCACAAAATTTGTTTTTTTTTTAATCTCCATGCACGGTCAAAGTAGGAAAGTTAAGTCGAGACGGAGGGAGTAATTTTTTTTGAAAAAAAAAAATTATAAAATATTTACTAAATAATTTAATTTTTATATTTGTATATGATTAAAAAAATTAATAGAAAGAGGAAAACAAAATCCAAATTAAGCTATTTCCAAATAAACTGCTTTATACAAAAAATAATGTTTTCCATATAAAATGGTTTATACCAAAAATAATGTTTTCCAAAAATGGCAAAAATAATGCCATTTGGATATGATATATTTTCTAAAATAACAGTGTGGTATTAATTGCACAAAATCGTGACATTTATTGAATATGATTTATTTTCTAAAAGGTGTCTTACTAAAAGTAGATTGTTATGTGGGCGGGAAAATAGATGTCTTTCCGGATATAGGTTTAATTGTTGTTATATATAAGAAGATTACCTTAATTAATTAGAAACCACAATTTATTTTTAGCAACTGTAAAAATGCGGGAAAACGAAAAAACTTTCCTGATTTAGAGGGTTTCACTTTTATACATTGTAAGATTGCATATAATCATGACATTTATTGAATATAATACATTTTTTAAAATAACAATGTAGTATTAAATACACACAATCGTGACATTTATTGAATATGATTTATCCTACTTAATCAACATCTGTAATACTAAAAGGTGTCTTGCTAAAAGCGAATTGTTATGTGGACATGAAATAGATATTTTTTTTTCGAATATAAACTTAATTGTTGTTATACATAAGAAGATAATATAATATTCAAGATTAGTTATGCTATTGATTCGGCTACCTCAATTAATTCCTAATATATTCCATATCTTCTTAATTATGCTATGGATTCGGTATCGGAGGTTAAATATATACGATATAATAATCTTATATTCTTACTTAATAAGTTGTCATTTATGGAATAAGAAGATTGCATCATATTCCATTATTAAGTTGCACACAATTATGGCATTTATTGAATATAATTTTTCTTACTTAACTCACAGTTGTGATAGCAAAATTAGAGCTTTCTAAAAGGGGTTATTATGTGGACGAGAAAATATATAATTTTTCCAGATATAGACTTAATTGTTTTTATATATACAAAGATAAAGATACTGACATACATTCTCATATTCTCTACACATCAGTTTCTGGAGAAAGCAAGAATGCAACCAAAATAATCGTTGATCTGATTTTGGTCCCAAACAGGTTTCGAGGATTTTTGAGACAGTATCATATAAAATTTTGCCTATTTGTGAAGTACTGAGGAAAGAAGAAGTTAATTATAAAAGAAATCAAAATCAAAATTCAATCGGAACGAAGTTTTTTAAAACTTATCAATATTAACTATGGATATTTTTTCATTACGATATTAACCATATTTTTCAACAACTAATTGCGCCATTCTCTTAGTTAGAATTGACAAGATTGTCATATATCCATTTTCTTTTTTTCCATTTCACTGCTACAAACGTAGTAAATCAAGGAATAAAGTTGTGATTGTCACATCTTTAACTCTCAATTCATGACGGTGAGGACAAAATATTGTTGTGAAATAGGTGACCGAATATTTGGCACGTCAAAAAGTCATATCGCATTTAAAAATTAAATTAAATGTCATCTTTTTTTATAAATTATTTAAAAGAGAATTATACTAATTAAATCTACTCCAAATTGGATGGAGGCATAGGGTGCAGAGAAACAAGGATTAATTGCTAAATAACTGAATTCCGCTTATTCTTAGGCTAAATAAAGATTAAACTAGTAAATAATTGGACGTGCAAAAAAATAAACTATATAATAGCAGAAACCCTAATTGGCCAATGGGCGTCGGGCGGGTGGTGGGTGATAACCAGGTTTTTATCTCCGAGTGATTTTTGTAACCGTATTGTATTTTCTTTAGAAACCCTAGTTATTATAAGCCTAGAGAAGTGTTGATCACTAAAACTTAAAAAGAAACAAAAAATGTATTCCAATTTCTATAAATAAAACGCATGTTTTAGTGAAATGGACCGGCGCGCCTCCGGAACCACACCTTTGACAGATACGGATGGGTATTCTCTCATTTCAAATTATTCCACCCAAACACAATCTAATTTTTCTTTTTCCTCAACTGGTAAAATAATAAATACTCAAAATCCCAGTAGAGTGTACAAGAAGAAAAGGCCCGATTAGACAACCTTAGCACCACAACTACTGATGCCTCAGACTTGTGAATCAGCATTTATACATGTCCAAAACTAATGTTGCGACTATCTCAGCCAATAGAACAGCATGAATCCATATTCCATAATCTCAAGTTTGCTACGAAAAATTCCCGACTAAGCATTAGGCTCTCATTAGCCGACTATGTATATTTTCAGATTTCTCCCCACCTAATCAAGGCTATACACCACTCAGTCCACTTAGACAGGCGCCTATGTTATTTACTGATTCCTCCCGCTAACAAGGCTATACACCAATCAACCCAAGCCCCAACTAGTCGTTAGGTCCCAGTCTACCGCCTAACACTTCTACAACTTTGATCTCAAGTAAGACATTCTACACAAAATAATCACTAGCCGTTACCAGATCTAACACATAATCTGTAGGATAACAGGACGCTATGCACGATAACTCACACAGACGATGTCTTAGTTCTTGATATGAAGTCTCAACAAAACATTGTTTGCATAAAGTCGCTTCAATTTTAAACCTAACCAGAGCTTCTAGTTTCACAATCATATACAAAAAACCATACTCAATATTCTTCCAACTGCAAATGTGATAATCATTGTTCATGTCCTAAGCTCCTCAATACAGCTACGAACTACAGTACTAGACATGCTTATCTAAACGAAGAGGATCCAAATCGAGCTTTTACATGTAAAACTACGTAACTTCAGCACTTCTTATACTTTTTATCAAACCATTAGGCAGAGCGTTGCAGAATCACGTCTTTCAGGACAACTTCTACAACAATTTCATTACACACAATTTCGGAGAAGATAACAATTCTTGAAAATCATGCATAGTTTAGTTTCTCTTTGGACTTAAGGGGATAAAATAATTGAGACACTGTATATCAAAGTTATCAATTACAAAATTATATTCAGGATTCTGAATCCAACATAAGACACGAAAACCTTAAATCAGCATTAGCCAAAACCATAAACTAACCCTACTTCCACTGGTTGTCTGACATGCAATCTCTAGGAAAACCGGACGTTATGCACTAGAACTTGCTGCCTGAAATTGGTCCCCAATTGGCTTTCACAAATTCATTGTCCTATTCTCACACAAACGATGCCTTAATTCTTGATTTAAAGTCTCAAAAAACCATTGTTTCCATAAAATAGTTTCAATTTTAAACCTACCCCCGGAGCTTCTAATTTCACAATAACATACAAAAACCATACTCAATATTCTTCCAACTGCAAATTTGACGATCATTATGTAGCTCCTCAATGCACCTACGAAGTACGAACTAGAGTACTAGACATGCTTATCTAAACGAGGAGGATCCAAGAGTGTAAAACTTCGCAACTCCAGCACTTCTTATGCTTTTTCTAAGACCATTAGGCAGTGTGTTCAAGAATCTTGTCTTTCAGAAGCCATGAAAACTTCTATAACAATTTCACAACACACAATATTGGAGACATTAAATTCATGAAAATCATGTATAGTTTTGAGAAACCAATGTAATTAAAATGTTGAATAGAGAAACTTCAAGGCGACAACAAAATAACAGACAATTAACAATGGCGAAACATAGGCAAAGTAATCAATTACAAACTACATTAAGGCTTCTGAATTCAAGGGAAACACGAAAATCTTAACTCGGCAAGAAAACCATAAACTAACCCTAATTTCATCAACCAAAGAATATTACAATTTAATTATCGAACAAAATTCAAGTAAACTGAACCCTAGAATAGAAGCTTACCTTGTGGCACTGATTTCTGATATCCAAATCAAACCCGAGCGGCAACAACAGGGGCAGCCGCAGCAGCGGCGGATGAGGCGGCGCCACCTAGGAATGACAGAAAACCAGTATTAGCAGGCTCCTGATCATCCAGGAACAAATCCTCCGGCATCCTGAACGCTCCGTGCGCGCAAACAACCGCAAGTCCGACTAGCACGGCGGAGATAAGCAGCGATCCGACACTGGTGAGGAACACAACAACTATAGTAGACACAACCAAAATCCCTAAAATCTCCCGATCCGCGAACGTCCGGCCTCCAATTACAAGCGGCTGGTCAGAAGGACGGAATAGGTAGAGGAATAGCCACGCGGCGAGGAGGGAGAGCAACACGAGGAGAGAGAAGGGGTGAGAGAGGAGGGAAAGGGCGAGAGAGACGGCGAGAAGAGCGACGTAGTTGACGCGGAAGTAGGAGAAGTTTTTGCGGATGCGAGAGGCGGCATCGGCGACGGAGTCAGGGCGGGAGAAGGATGAGCGGTCAATGAGCTCCAACCAGGGGCGGCGCTGGGAGAGACCGTTGCGAATGGTGTTGTTCAGGCGGGATATGAAGGAGCGGAAGGCCGGAGTGGCGATCGGAGGTTGCGATTCGGTTTGGGGATTGGAGATCGGGAGCGTCGCCGGAGAGGCCATTGACGGATTTAGAGAGAGAAAATGTGGAATTGTTTGGCCTCTCTGTGGTTCGATTATGACGCCGTCGGTGCAGTTTGTTTTAGTAACGTTCAGAACAAAAAAGTCTTCTCAATTTTGATTTTCTGTTATTTTATTTGGAAAATGTTATTATTGGCCCCACCGTGGATCGGTGCTTCTGCGTTGTTTCACGGCTTGAATTTTCTACCATATTTCATATAATTTCGTTCTTTCTTTCAATAATTCATGAATATGCCATAACAAAAAAAAAAAAAAAGATGTTGGACAAGGAAAAAAAAACAAGGAGGCAAAATGCTTACAACAAGGAAAAGAAGAAAAAGAAAGATGTTCATATGTTGATCACCTGTTATCACCCTACCTATAATCTAGGATCCCCGCCTCGTTAAAACTTCCTCATGAAAAAATTCAGTGTAAAAAAATTCTTGAGAAATGCAATCATAAGAAATTATCTTATGCAAGAGAACTGAAGATCATCAAACATAATCATCGGAGCATCTCGAAAGAATATCAGTTGCAACATTACCTTCACGAAAAATGTGGGACACTCGAAAATTAAAGTGCTCCAGTCGATGTAGTGTCAATAATCAGTCTCCATAAACGCCAAGAAACCTCTCATATAGTATCTTCTACAAACACATTATACTAATTATACTACATAATTAACAATCCCTATTAACATAGTAATTGTTTCTGTGGGTTAAATTTTATTTTAGTCATTTTTAATAAAAAAGTATGTTTTACCCACCCTCCTAAAGTTTATATATTTTTAGTCATTTATCACCAATATACCCTTTATAATACTAAGTAGTTTGAAAGAGGTAAAATAGGAGAAACAAAAATAGGCTAAAACTTAAAATTGTTTGACGTGTCATAATCATTTAGATGAGAAAATAATTTTTAAAAGTCTAATTGTTGCAGATAAGGAATATATAAGATATAATAGAGATAGACAAAAGTGTGAAGAAAAATTAGCAAATTATATCACTAACTAAACTAATTTATTTAAAAGCGATAAAATAGGCCAAATAAACGATACATTAAATCTATGGGATACATGTAATAAAATTAGGAAAAGTTGTGATTATAAGTTGTGTTTGATTTTTTTTTTTTATATAAACAATAGTATGTGTTGAATCTATCAGATACATGTAATAAAATTAGAATAAGTTGTGTTTAAATTCTTAAATATAAATAATAGTATATGGGTATATGTTGAATCAGTCGGACACATGGAATAAAATTAGGATAAATTGTGATTATAAGTTATGTTTGAATTCTTAAATCTTCCTTATTCTTAAAAGGAAGATCGTTGAAAATTCAACTTGAATGAGGTGTCTTTTTCTCCTAATTTTGATTTTTTTTTAAAAAAAATATCTATCAATATTTACTAATCTAGCGGAAGAAAAAAATAGTAGAAAGGGGAGAAATATGAGGGAGTTAGTTAAAAGCCAACCAATCACATTTTTTTGCTTTTTTTTTTTTTTTTTGTTTTTCCCCTTAATATTTAAAAGTCGTATAACTTTTTTGACTCAACTTTGTTTTTTATGAAAAATATACTGAATTAATCTTCGTTTCACGATCTTCGATTTGACATCCATTATGCATGTATTAAATTTTAATTTTTAAGTGTAACTTACTTTTTTATTGATTATTATGATACATTTCAATTTGAATTTTTTTTCTATATAAAAATAGAAATGCCAAATATTATCAAAATAATATTTTATTTGAAAAATTATCTACTTTTTTCTAGAAGATTAATTTCTTTTATTTTAATTTTGTCCTATTATAATAATTTTGGTGAATCATTTTGTTTTACAGAAATTCGATAAAAAAATGGGTCGATTTATTAAAGTTACAATTTACAGTTAAAAGTTTAGATATAATAGTTAAAATGATTTGAGGACTGAATTAGTGTCTCTTTTGTGAAAAGAAAAATGATGTTACAAATATAATAGATTGATTTTTTTTTTTCTTTAAATACGTCACAATATTATATATTTTAGCACCATTGATTAATGAACTAATACCATTGCACAATCTCATGATAATATTACTAAATACGAAATATAATATATGTGACTTCTGGCATTGCTTTGCCTTATATGAATATGTAATTGCATTGGTACTCCCTCCGTCCCGCTTAAAGCTGCTTACTTGCCTTTTTGGTCCGTCCCAACTAAAGTTGTCACCCCAAAAAAGGAAACTAATCCCACAATCATCACCCTCAAAATCTCAACCCTCAATCTCAACCGTTAAAAAAGTCAAAGAACTGTTTTTTCTTAACATCTGTGCCCGGTCAAAGTGGCAACTTTAACCAGGACGGAGGGAGTATATTATTTAAATATCACAAATATACAATTATCGCATAACCAGTGTCATGCAATATATTATATACTCCACACGTCCCGCCTAATTTTGCATATTTTCTCTTTTGATCCGTCCCACATAATTTTGCACACCCCTAAAAAAGAAATTTCTCTCACAATCTTCTCCCTCAATCTCCACCTTTGAAAAATTCAACTAAAAAGCAAAAATAACTTTTTCTTAATATACGTGTCTGGTCAACCGTGCAAAGTTAGGCAGGACGGAGGTAGTATCAATTTTTTATCTATTGTAGTACATTTCTTACACGTCACATCTCTAATATATTTTATTCATTACTTATTTTAATTTTCATTATTATACATATTTACTTTTATATTTTGTTAATAATTTAATAAAAAAATTCTAAGCACGGGTGGAAAACTAGTATAAATAATAGTATATGGGAAAGAACATTAGTATATAAGATCTAATAAAATTGAGATAATGAAGCAAATTATATTACAAACCCTATACTAATTTGTTTGAAGGAATAAAATAGGCCAAACAAAAATTGGTTGAAATTTAAGATTATAGAAGATTTTGAATATTTTTAATACATTTTTCTTTTTCTTTATTTTACCAAATAACCCTTAAGGACAAAAAGGAGGGTGGTGATCTTGGAAACAGACATAACTAATGGAGCCCAAACACTCACCGGATATACGGAGTCCTTTTTTTAAGCGATTAATTCCTATTAAACCCATATAGAATCGGGCATTTAATGCATATATTTTCAGAGAAGTTAGTTATAAAATCACTAACTTAAGGGGCCTTTTTATTACATGGGCCTAAGTTAGTGGGCGTGTTATGTTCCCACAATCTTTTCGGCCTTATCGACTGGACTGACGAATCATATGTACAACAAATCTGAATGTAATTCCACTTTTCATATAGATAAAATTTTGATTAACAAACTAAGATCTAACAAAATCAAGATACGAAGGAAATTACATTATTGGTCTTAAACTAATTAATTTGGAAGGGATAAAATAGGTAAACGGAAATTGGTTGAAACTTAAGACACATTTATAATAGTGTATAGATTTGATTTGTGCGACATCCGATATTTATTTTTTAGATGGATCTTCCTGGTCTTCCAAGCCTTATGAGGCCTCCGGTCTCCGATTCCAAAGAATTTTTCGATTATGAAGATGTGCGATTTTACGAATTTCTTGCTTGTTATGCAATCACGGAGCAAGTGGGCTCTTTGAATCATTATGGAGTTATTGTGGGTGAGATTAAGAGAATCGTGTATAGGCGTGATTTTACACAATATAAGTCTAGAGATTGTAATAGTGTTGCACATTATTTGGTGTTTTTCTTTTACTTATGTCAATCCGTTTGTTTGGGTTGTGTCAGATATCATTTTCTTAGTTGAATATCTTGTACGTCAAGACTTTTAAGTAATAAGATTTTCTTACTAAAAAAATTATACTGCATAATTATTTATAATATATTTATTTTAAATATCATCATATAGTCAATGGTAGATAGTCTAATTCTTATTTTACTTTGGCTAGTTAAAAAATCATGATTACCGTACAATTTTTAATTATAACATGGAATTTAAAATTTATCAATTTTAATTATTAACTGTGATTTTTTTTCAATTACAAAATTGACTATAATTTTTAACATATAAATGTGTTGCCACTATATCGTTAAGTGTGCCTTGACGAGACATTTGTTTTTCCTCACAATTTCATAACCCTTCACTTCTACTGCCGCCAATTGGAAATATAAGATGTGACATAATAACTCCATTCTTGATTCGCTGTAATTTTAGCAATATATCACAAAATATATTATAGATTTTAGCAATTATGTCATGATGTATATAATGATATTGATGGTGACTATAGCAATCAATTTTGTGAATTAAATAAATAAACACAAGAAAATGTACAAAATTAAATTTCTTGGATCAAATGGATAACGTTTTCAACTTCGTGAGTTCCTAGCTCTAACTGTCCTATGGTTCTTCTCTTCAACAGATGCCCTACCCCCAAATTATATTAGGGTAAGAGTAGAGTATGAGTTTAATGTCATACCCGTTTATCCGACCCATCTATATATATATATATATATATATAATATTGTGTGTACATATATATACACTACTTCATATTGTGTATATTATGTCTTTTAGGCTACATTGCTCTAAATGTTCATGGTAAAAAATATAAAAGAGAAAAATAGGGTAATAGGTAGGGTATGAGCAGGGGATTTTACATGCAGGTAGGGCATGGGGAAGACATACTCATACCCTACCATACCCGTTGACATCCATATTCCTGCTCCTAGCACTAGCTAGAAGTTATGTTGTATCTTGGGGGATTACTCAAGTAAATAATTTAGGACATTGATACAATGACTCATCTCAGAAAATTTATTTTTCTATTATATAATATTTTCTCAAAATTTGAACAATTGAAAAAAAAAAAAGTCATTTTAATAAGTGAGTTTGACATTAACATGGTGGGGCTCTAAACTTGTCGTGAAAATCACTATAAATCACTAAAATTAGAACGACATTGTCAGACCACAAGCGTACAACTTGTGATAGCGGTGGTAAAAAGATTGTCAAATCACAGGGAGGATTATTCCGTGAGAATTGGCTTAAGTACTTTTGAATAAGTTAGGCCAAACGCAAATAAGAGCAAAAATTAAGCGAAACAACATAAAAGAAAATTAAATATAAATAAGGAGGAGATCGATGATGAGATATTTTCGAGGTCCGTTTCACACAAGTTAGGAAAGTAAATTAAGCAAATACGAGCTAATAGTGAAATGATGAAAGAAGGCCATATGTCTAGATTAGAAATCCAAATAGTCGAACAAGAGGGATTTAATATACTAATCGACTAACAATGAGATGCACCTCAATTCCTAACACTAAAGGTTGGTAAAAGGAACCACTTAAGACGAATCAAACGACATATCAAAGCATTAAATTAGCATATAAATCCCCACCTCATGCGAATATTGCTTACAAAGTGAGGCCTTAAGACATCCTGCAAGATGAAAAAATGTGAATCGGGTCCCCTCGTCATTCCCATGGGCCCATCGGAGAGGACTGATATACCGTCGGTTAGCCACTCCTAAGGTATAAGCCATACTAACACATATTGTCAACTTCATTCATCAATTAAACCCACATTAATACATTTTATACTTGAATTCACAATTCTAGGGTTGAGCCACTCCCTAACCCCGGGAACCAAGAAAATACTCACAAATCATCAAAGATTAAATAAGAATCAACAACATCAAGTAAGAAAACAATAAAAAACGAAAATAAAGATAAGAGGAAAGAAAATGCTTAATGGATTGAAAAATCCTTGTAAATTTCAATAATCTTGAGGGGTGTCACAAGCCCTTGAATATTCTCCAAAGTTCTCCTCCAACGATGACTTTCTCCTTGAAGAGGAACGAAACTCTAACTCAAGACTAGGAAAATATGAAAATCTAAAGAACTACTAGAAAACTAAGTTGCTAGAAAGTGAAAGTGAGATGTGAAATAGAGGCTCGTTCTTTACAAAAGAGAGGGGAGTGGGTATTTATAGAACCCAAACCCTACAATAGTGAAATGACTAAAAATCTGTAGAAAAAGCCCTTTTAGTAAGGGTAGAAAGGTAAATTACAATAAGAGCATGTCTGGTCTTCAATAATTTTGGGTCGAAACACTCAAATGCACTTGACTCGGACTTCTTGGCAATTTTGAGAATTTCTTGTCCAGATTCAGCCTTTGACATCAACTAAAAAGTTATAGATCTTTTTCTCAGTTGTACGTGGCACTTCAAATCACCTCAATCCGACATCGTATAAGGGAGATATGGCCAAACTACGAACACACAACAACCCGACCAGGATTAAAAAAAAAAAACCGTTGCGAATACTTGACCCGTAGTCTGGTTCCGCATGGCGGAATTAGGGCCTGGAATTCATACCGCATGCGGTACCGTGGCGGTATTGCATAGTGCATGCGTTACCATGGTGGTACTGTGCAATTTTTACCCGGCATTCATTTACTTCTCCCGTCACGTGCGCCATTTTCGTGCATTCTTATTTTGGGACTTTTCCACTCATTTGGCTTTTATTCACGACTTGATGAACTTGGAGTCGGGTCTGACCAAGACTTGATTGGGGCCCGTTTAGGTATCAATTAATGGGCCGGAGTGGGGAATCAAGTGCAAGTGACCTTGTTGAGCTCCCGAGTTTTCATAACCTCCAAAACATGACTCAAAAAAACCCAAAAGTGCATCAAATTCTATCAAAAAAGAAATTCAACCTGAAAATGCAATTTAACACGAATTTGCACTTAAACATAATAAACATTCGCATTTTCCAATCAAATATGAATGCAGATAATGCAAGAAAAACGGACATTTTGACGCTCATTAGGCTCTTGGCTACGAAACCAAGAAACATTTGTGCAACTTTTTCCTAACAGGTGCAAGGGGGTCAAAAGAAATCACCTGGTTATTGTTACTTGATTCTTGACTATAGATTGGAAGTGTCTTTGATTTGGTGGTCCTCTTGAGGTGTTTTTGTGGTGGTATCAAGGCTTGAGAATTTGGGTTCAAAGCCATATGTTCATTCACCCTTTTTGCAGTGCTTCTAGTCACTTTTGGTGGAGTGTATGGCATCACTTTCTTTCCCTTATCTCGTGGAGTTGGACCACTCTACAAATACAAAATTATGAGGATCAACTGAAGACCAGAGTGACAAAAAGTCATATGCTAAGAAAGCCAAATTGGTAAATACTTACCACATTGGATTGTGTGAGTTCTGGTGCAGTTACCACCCACCACCCATTAAGAATATTTACAAAGTCATCAAGGCCCCCATGCACTTTTTATTTGGTACATCAATTTCATGTTCTTTTCCATTTTCCTCCAAAAAAATCATTTAATTTGTTTTGAATGATTATATTCAATTGTAAGGAAAAAAATATTATGTTTGATATTAAGGGTGAAATAATACCTTGTCCTGTTTAGGAGCTCTTTCTTCTGTAGTAGTTGGAATATCTAGACCAGCTTGTTCTTCAATTGCAGGGGGAGGAGGTGGTTCGATTGGACATCCTCTTGCATTGTGGTTGGGTTACTTACGAATTGATCATGCCACTGTAACCCCCTTCACGGAAAGTTTCAAAGTGATGCACTTTGGGTCATGGACTTTGAGGTCCTAGCTGATCCATGACTCCATTGAATCTATATTCTATTTGGGGGTCAGCGTCTTTTCTTAAAAGTAAATCTCAACGATAAGTAGTTTTTATACCCAGCTTGCCACTGGCGTCGAAATATGCTCTATTCTTAAAATTCAACTAGTGACTTCCCATGCTAAGTATTTAGGTCTGCCATTCATGATTAGTCAGCGTAAGAGTGAAGTCTTAGCTTTCATTAAAGATCGGGTCTGGAAAAAGATATCCGCCTGGAAAGAAAAATCTTTAAGCAACGCGGGCAAACAGGTGTTATTTAAAGCGATGATCCAATCTATTCCAACTTATTCTATGTCATGCTTCTGCATTCAGGGTCATATAAGATCTTGAAAAGCTTGATCGTTCATTCTGATGGGGTGATGGAGATCGTTCGTGGAAAACAAGACGGATATCTTGGAACGCGCTTTAGCGGAGGAAAGAATACGAGGTCTTGGATTTCATAATTTAAAGGCTTTGAACTTAGCCATGCTTGGGAAGCAAGCATGTCGCTTGCTCACTAATCCATCTCTTTGGTTGCAAGGGTTTTTCGCTAAAATACCATCCGTCAGACTCTTTCCTTGAGGTTGGCCTTAATAGCAGTCCTTCTTTCACTTGGAGGAGTATTGTAGAGGGAAACATGGTCATTGAGTCAGCAACCATAGGCTTATAAGCTCATGCCAGAAAACACGTATTTGGAAGGACAAATGGCTGCTCAAGCCACCCTCCTTTTTTGTTGTGAGCCGTTGTTTGATCCTCCCCTGGACGCCATAGTGAGTATGCTTCGATATTCGCCAATAAGTAGATTGGAACACCGATTTAGTTCAACAAATATTCCTTGCAGCCAAATTTATCCTTAGCCTTCCGATACATAATCATTTTGGAAGTGCTTGCTGGGTGTGACATTGCAACAGATAGGGAAAATTTTCATCTAGATCATCTTATCATCTCATCGTCAATAAAGTTGATTGGTTCTTGGGAGATCCTCCATGTCCCCTCGTCTAGTATTGGACCCAACCTAATATGAAAAAAATTGTGGAAGCTTCGTTTACCAAGTTGTATTCATCATTTTCTCATGCGCTGTTGAACCGATTCCTTTCCCACGGGTGAAAACCTAGTAAGACGAAACCTCCCTTTTGCTGATTGTTATTCCTCTTGTAAGGTGCAAGACTACATCACATCACATATATTCTTCGTGTGTCTAATTTTGCAATATATTTGGCATGTTGCTGGCCTTATGGAATTTTTTATGTCTTTCTCCTAGCCTAATGTTGCCTTGTGGCTTCAATATTTGGCTCTTGCGAGTGATGCCAACATCGTTGAGTATACAGTTATGTAACACCCGTAATATATTACTATTACTAAATTGAGTTCCATATTATTTTAAGGTCTTATTATATTTTTTAAAATTTTTTATGGTTTATAATTAGAGCCCATGTTCTAAAAGAAAAAAACCAAGCCTATGATTTTACTTAGGGAACAAGAAAACACTTTTCTAGTCCATTGTAGAAGTTCTAAAATCCTAGGAATATAATCTATATATATATGAGATTACCTCATAAATCAAAATCACAACCCAAATAATCCGATTATCTCCTAAATTTTCGTCCATATCATGCTAGGGATTTTATTGTGCCAATTTCATCTTTCAATCTTAACTTCTCCAAATAGACAGGTATTTCGTTTTAAAATTTCATTCCCCTGTCAAGAAAAATCCAATAATCATGAAATTTTACTATGTTGTGTTTTTTTATGTTTTTTATATTCTGTAAAAAATTCAACTCCATTGAACATATATTTTATTTTATATGATTTTTCTACTACTACACAGCAGATAGAATTCGATTTATGTATTTATACTGCTTAAAAAATTATGATTTTTTGACATGTTGTTCATACACATGTCTTTACTCTAAAATTTCAAAGAGATCTACCTCGTAGTTTTTGAGTTATTAAGGTTTTTCTACCGCTGCACAGAATTTTCAGTTTCAATATATTTCGTTTTAAAAATCCAAAACCCATAGTTACACTTCTTGAAAAATTCTGAAATTTTATTATACTTCCACGTAAGTGTATTTTTTAAAGTAAAATTTTCAAAGTTTTATTCCTTATGTTTATGAAAAATCAATTATTTATTCGCTGCTGCGCAACAAATCTTTCCTACAATTAAATTCTCTATTTCTTTCAAAATTTCCTAAAGCTTCTACCAAACCCTAAATTTCTCAATTTCCAAATTCCACACACACATATATATATATATATATATATATATATATATATTTAAAAACAATAGAGGTTCATGCATGACTAAGAGGAAAGGAGAACGAGGCTAGCGAAGGCTATGGACAATATGACATATTGCATCTACATTCCAAGTTTCATCCTTTTTAAAGGTAGGGACTATTTCTCTTCTATGGGATATGTTTGTCTGTTTTAAATGCTATGATTGTGATATTAATTTCTAAGTACAACATTGCATAGGCTACATGCAACATGATCACTATGTTAACCAACAACTATTTTTTACAGTGTGTTGCATGCATTCATTAATTATTACATGATTTGTATTTAAGGGGTTGACAAACTGGTGGGGATTATTTCTATGTTATGTTTGTCTATTTTAAATATTTTGATTGTGATGTTAAGATCTAAGCACAACATCCATAGGCTACAGGCAATAGGCAATAGGTTATGTTATGCTAACATCTATTTTACAGTATGTTGTATGCATTAATTAATTATTACATGATTTGTTATTTAAGATTGAAAAACTAGTAGGGATTATTTCTATGGATTTGTTTGTCTATTTTTAATGTCGTGATTGTGATGTTAATGTGTAAGCACAACATTCCATAGGCAACAGGCAATAGGCTATATACCATGCTATCCTATGCTTTGGGTTGTGCTGTGCTACTCAACACGCAACAGATTACACTTACATTCTATGCTATGCTACGCCATGTTATGTGCCATGTTATGCTCTTCTATGCTATGTGTTGTGCAATGCTAACATCTATTTTTACAGTGTGTTGTATGCATTCGTTAATTATTGCATGAATTGTATTTAAGGTTGACAAACATGTCCCTATTGAGCCGGTGGTTTGCTCACCCCATTCTAAATTTCAGCTCTACAGGTCATTGCAGCTCGACTGTGGTACGAGGAGGCGGTGGATGCTATTGTTCAAAGGTTGTAAAACTTCCATGTATATTCGAGTCATAATTTATTCTATTGGTGTTTGACTTTGCATAGCATATTTTTTTAAAAAAAATCTATTGATGTTCTAGTATTAAAAGTTTTGAGTCAACTTATGTAACTTTATTCAAATTACGCTTCCGCGAAAATATTTTATCTAAGATGTTTCAAATTGGGTATTTATCAAAATTATGTTATTTTACTTTCAAATTTGTCTTTTCAATTGATCAAGCAAGTTTTATAAGTGCAAAACATGTGATGTAAATCACGTTCCTTCAAAAATATCTTTTATTTAAAGCTACAAAAATCGGGGTGTGACAGGTTACCATTTCCAGTTTCATTTAGAGTCATCGCAATAACCTCATTTTCTCGAAGATCACTTCAAAGCCGCTCGTCATCGTCTCCCAAGTTGCTCAATTGTTGAAGGATCTTTAAAGGGATTTGCTTAATGACATTCTCCTCCCACTTCCCCCCGTCTACAGTGTTCAAGTTTCCTTCGATAGACCTGTACCTACTGCTCGTAATATCTCTTGTGCTGGTGTGTTTGTTTGTAATGATGATGGCACTTTTGTTTATGCACTATTCCAAGAGAATACCCACCCAAAATTGGCCGAATTTTTAGCATTAGACGAGGCTTTTTTGCTCACTCACCGTCTTAACATGCGCGTTTCATATCATATGTGACTCTAAGTGTAGCTATTCTGGCCTCGATGGGTAAGATGGAATGCACTACTATATGTCAGCCGGTTCTCCACGATATCCAGGAGTTGCGATCATCTTTCCATAATAGACTGTTATTTTGGATTCGTAGATCAACTTTGTTGGGGAAAAAATCATAGATCGTCCCATAGCTATAGTGACTTCCACTAAATATCCCACAATTTTCTGCTTTTTTAATTTCGTCCCATATGTCCTAAGATTATCCAATTTTCGTCCCAAAATTTAAATTTAAGCCGGAAAATGCACGTGCCGGACAAAATTTGGGATTTTTTTGCCATGTGGCGTCGGAAAAAAATCATATGTCCACTAAATATCCCACAACTTTATGTTTTCTAATTTGTCCCATATGTCCTGAGATTGTCCAATTTTCGTCTCAAAATTCAAATTTAAGCAGGAAAATGCACGTGCCGGATACGTGTCGGTCAAAATTTTGGATTTTTTGCCACGTGGCGTCGGAATTCTGAGCTAGATTTGAATTTACATTTTTCTTTTTATTTTTCCTGTAGCTGTTCTTCTCCTGCAGCTCCATCCACCGCCGCTCTTCCCTGACAGACACCGCCAACAATCCCCACCCTCTGCCTGTGTTCATTTTGTGCCGGCAGAACGGCCCTCCTCCTGTCGCTCCATTCCGACATAGGCGATTCTCTTCTGCAGATTCTGGTGAAGGTGCAACTAGCCTCAACCCGACCTCCACCCGCCACCATCTCCCTCCCCCCGCCTCTCACAGCGGCGGCCCAGACCCCTATATCCTCTGTCACTTCATCGCGGTCGTGCACTATGGTTTGCCATCCATACACTTCATCTTCATCACCCCATCTTTCCTCTATTTCGACCCCTGCTTCTGAGACGGCTCGCACCCTCCTTCCATCGCCAGCATGCCGGCCGCTACTGGTAGCGCCATCGGGAGCTCCATAGGGTATCTGAATCCTAGTTGTACAAGAAAAATAAAAATTGGAAGGGGGTAAATTTTTTTATTAAGTGGCAAGAAAAAGAAAAAGAAAAATATAAATTCAAATTCAGCTCAGAATTTCGACGTCGCGTGGCAAAAAAACTCCCAAATTTTGACCGGCACGTGCATTTTCCGGCTTAAATTTGAATTTTAGGACGAAAATTGGATAATCTCAGGACATATGGGACGAAATTAAAAAAGCAGAAAGTTGTGAGATATTTAGTGGAAGTCACAATAGTTATAGGACAATTTATGATTTTTTCTCACTTTGTTGCTCACTCCTTAGTTTCTTTTACTAAGTCCTGAAATTCAGCAGTATTGTTTGGATTTCTCCCCCGTCTTTCCTTTGTCAATCAATACTGGTTAATTCCAACTAATTTATAATTTTTTTGGTTCCGCTTCAGAAAAAAGAAATAGTATTGTTTGGATTTCTCCCCATTTTTCCTTTGTCAATCAATACTGACTAATTTTAGCTTTTGGTTCCGCTTAAGAAAAAAAGAAAAAATAAACAGAACAATGACAATGAAAAGAGATTATTAGGACTTAGGTTTGACCTTTGACCTTCCAAAGTTAAGGTTGGGTCTAAACCTTCAAGGCTTTATATAGAGTGAGCCTAGCCTTATTTACATTTCTATTCACGGGCTAATGCATGCAAGGCCAGTAGTGGGCTGAAGCCCATCCTCGACCCCAAGAAATATTTTATCAAATTAAGCCCAGCCCATCATAGAAGTCGACCTATAGCCGAATGAGCAGGGTTTTTGGAGTTCCAAAACATTATCCAACAATATCAATTATGTGATTGATAGGGATGACCCGGTTACTTCGGGCCGGGTTAATCCTGAGCCCACTTGCCAGCTCAGCGAACACGCCAGCAAGCGTGAAGGCCCAGGCCCAACAGACCCAGCAACACACGTTCGGTCCAGCGAATCAAATCTGTTCCGTGAATCAAGGCCCATGATCTTTTCCCAACTGCCATGCAGATTTGGTGGGCAAGATTATAGGGATTTAGTTAGGGTTTGGGTTTAGTAGTATAAATAGATGAAAAGAAATCTGAATTAGGGTTCGCATCTTGCTTTCTGTAATACGCACTGTAAACTCAACATTCGAGTAAAAGAAACACCTCGGCGATTGCCGTTTTCTCCCCGTGGACGTAGATCTCCGGATCGAACCACGTAAATTCTGTGTTTTTACATTCTGTTCTTGTTGATTACTGTTCGATTGTGTGATTACCGGATTGCGCATTATCAAATTGGCGCCGTCTGTGGGAACCGACAAGGTAGTATTTTGTAATATCATTGCCTCCCGAAATCATGGTGACAACTCGTCAGAATCAATCTCGCCAAGGAGATCAACTTAACCAAGATCCACCCGTGGATCAAGTTTTGCCGCCGAGGCAATTGCCGGCGGGGAGTACGTCCAGTCATCAGGGTAATCAAAACCCTCCACCCCCTCAAGATCAGCAAGACCCTAATATTGCTGCTGCTCAGCCACCGGTGAACGTTCAAATCACCCCAGAACTGCTCCAAGATTTCTTACAAGAGCATGTACATGTCCTTCAAGATTGGGCAGTTAATCGCCTACGCCCAGCGGAGCCTGCCGCAGGACCTGTTAGCCACAATGATAATCCTGTGGTGCCTCCACCCCGCCTGCGCGGCCAACGGGAAACGGGGTACCGCGGGCGTCCGGGTCGACGACGGGAACGACCTAGTTCTTCCGAGGACCTTGGGAGTTCAAATGGATCACGACCTCGCAATGAGGAACCAACTGATGTGGATCGCCGCCGTCCACTTAATGCGGCTAAGAGAGTACGCTACGCTGATTCTCATGCTCAGGATCTCCAAGAGTATGAGCGAGTTCAACGCAACGTTGAACTGGATAGAATCCTGGGCCTTGATGCCAATGGAGAAATCATCACACCGTTCTCCTCAGAAATCATGGCCATTACCCTTCAAGAAGGGTTTAAGCGGCCAGCTATACCACCTTACAACGGCACTGGAGATCCTGCCAATTTTCTTGGCGCTTTTAGGCACAGCATGCTTAGTCATGATAACATCACATCCCTTCAGTACTGCAGGATTTTCCCGGAGTACTTACAGGATGAAGCTCGGGTCTGGTTTGATTCTCTCCCGCGAGACAGCATATCTTCTTTCAGAGAACTCGCCGAGCATTTTTGGGCGCGGTTCGAAGCCCGGGCGAAGCCCATGGCCACTCTGGCCGACGTCATGAATATGGAGCAACGGGACGGCGAAACCGTTACCCAATTTCTGGACCGTTTCACAGCGGTAAGCCTCAAGGTGGGAAATTGCCCCGACGATGTGACCATCAACGCCTTTATGAATGGACTCCGCCCCGGAGCACTCCACACCGAGTTAGCTCGGAACACCCCGGTCACAACTCGAGCACTGTTCAAAACAGTGTGCAAATTTGCTAAGGCCGAGGAGCAGACTCGGCAGAAGCGTGAGAAGCACGCAATCAAGCGACAGGCCGACAAAGCACAAACTGGGCCTAGTACGCGAACTAGCGCATTTTCACGCTTGACACCGGGGCGTTCAGAATCCCGAAGTGCAATTCCGCAATTGACTCCACTGACGAAGTCACGGGCTGAAATTCTTTCACTCCACAAAAACGATTTCCGACCTTGTCCGCGGATGACAGCGCCTCCTGAAAAGAGGAACCGTGGAAAGTGGTGCGCGTACCACCGAGATCACGGACATGAGACAGAGGAGTGCCGAGAACTCGGCAAGGAGATTGAGGAATGCCTCAAGAAGGGATTTTTGCGGCAATATGTTGCGCGAACCGGAGACCAACCTCGGGCAAACCACAATGGGGGCTCGTCCCATCACCGCGGAGGTTACCATGATCGAGATACTCAACAAAATCGGCCACATTGGCAGAATGACCGGCAGGGGCCCAATAACTACACACGACAAGATTCTGGCAATCGCCAGCCGCCACGTCTCCCACTTCCACCTCCTCCTCCGGGAGGACCCGAGGACAACGCAGCCCCTCACGTGATAAACGTGATATATGGAGCCCTACCCACCGGTGCTTCACGACATGCCTTAAAGGCAGAGGCTCGACGTCCTCCTCCCGAGGAGCCACGTCACAAACGCCTCCATCAGTCCGAGACTGTCAGCTTCACGGATAGGGATCCGGTTCCAGAGATAACACCCCACACTGACGCTATTGTCATCGACATGACTGTAGCTAATATAACAGTACGGCGGGTCTTCGTGGACAATGGTGCTGCAGTAAGCATTATATTTGCGGACTGTTTCGAGAGGATGGGGATCTCCCGAGACCAACTTCGACCGGCCCCCGGGCCACTACAGACTTTCACTCAGGGTGAAGTCCGGCCGGAAGGTATCATTACTCTCCCAGCGTCTTTGGGGACTTATCCGAAGATAAAAACTATCTTCGTGGACTTTTATGTGGTGAATTCTCCATCACCATATAACATGATATTGGGCCGAGACTGGCTCACCCCGGCAAAGGCCATATGCTCCACGTATCACCTCGCGCTCAAGTTTCCTACTTCGCATGGTGAGGTGGCTATCCGCGGAAGTCAAAGGGTCTCAAAGGAGTGTATGTACGTAGCACTCAAAAAGACTGCTAAGGTCCCTCCCAAACAGTAGCTTCAGGTAACATCACAGGTTCTAGAACCTCGGGACCATACCCCATTGGGGGATGCCACTGCTCAAATCCCGCTAGATCCGTCTAAGCCGGAGCAGACAGTAACAGTAGGGGCCGTGGACGTGCCATGGCTACATCAGGCCATTATTCAGACCCTGCGAGAATATTCCGATGTTTTTGCATGGTCTCCTCTGGACATGCCCGGGGTCTCTCCCGAGGTGATTACCCACAAGCTGAACATCGATCCTAGTGTCAAGCCAATCCAACAGAAGCAGAGGAAATTCGCTCCGGAGCGAAATGAAGCCATTCGAGTTGAGGTGAAACAACTCCTAGATGCGGACATCTTGTTCGAGGTATTCTACCCCTCCTGGTTGTCCAATCCAGTAATGGTAATAAAAAGCAGTGGGGCATGGCGGATGTGTGTTGATTTTTCCGATCTCAATAAGCACTGTCCCAAGGACTGCTATCCTCTGCCTTCCATCGATCAAAAGGCCGAAGCCATTACGGAGTACGTGGCACTTTGTTTCTTAGATCTGTACAAAGGCTATCATCAGATCTTTATGGATCCACAGGATGCTATCAAAACGACGTTTATCACTGCCTTTGGGTGCTACGCTTTCAAGAAATTGCCCTTCGGGCTCAAGAATGCTGGAGCCACCTATCAGCGTCTAATGGACTTTGCCTTCCACGACCAGATAGGTCGCAATGTTGAGGTTTACGTCGATGACTTGGTCATCAAAAGCTCCTCCCATCCTTCATGTGTGCAGGATATCGCTGAAACATTGCGCACCCTGCGGCGCTATAACCTGCGACTCAATCCGGTAAAATGCACCTTCGGTGTTGGCTCCGGGAAGTTCCTCGGATACATGGTTTCACAAAACGGCTTGCAAGCCAATCCGGCTAAACTCCGTGATGTATTAGATTTGCAGCCCCCAAAAACATTCAGGGAAGTTCAACGCCTTACAGGTGGATTAGCGGCCTTAAACAGATTCTTATCAAAGGCAGCGGAGCGCCAGCTCCCATTTTTCAAGATCCTGAGGCAAGCGAAGTCCTTTGAATGGACTCCGGAGTGCACCGAGGCTTTTGAAGCCTTGAAACGTCATATACAGCAGCTGCCTACTTTGTCAGTTCCTCTCCCCGGAGAGCCGCTGTACTTATATCTGGCATCCGCTGAAGAAGCTGTCAGCGCCGCTCTTGTGCGCGAAGTGGAGGGGGTTCAGCATCCCGTATATTTTGCAAGCCGGGTGCTCCATGGGGCCGAGACGCGATATTCAGAACTTGAAAAAACCGCTTTGGCCCTTGTTATGGCAGCTCGGCGTCTTCGGCCATACTTTCAGGGACGCGAAATACGAGTCCTGACCAATCACCCTATACGCCAGATCCTTGTGAAACCCGAGGTGTCCGGGCGCTTCGCCAAGTGGGCAATTGAGTTAGGTGAGTATGATATCCAGTTCCTCCCCCGCCGAGCAATTAAAGGTCAAGCACTTGCCGATTTCCTGGCCGAAACCCCGGCGGACAATCATGAGTCCCCCGCAGACAATGATACGCCGCACCGCGTCACACTCGCTCCTACACCCCGGATGTGGCAACTATTTGTGGATGGAGCATCCACGGTCCGAGGAAGTGGTGCCGGGCTGCTTCTCATCGACCCCGAGGAGGTCGAGGTTAAATATGTCATCCGATTTAGATTTAAGGTGACTAACAACGTCGCGGAATACGAGGCAGTCTTCGCCGGGCTCCGGCTCGCTCAATCTTTAGGTGTTCGTCACCTAGAGCTCTTCACGGACTCCGAGATCGTGTCTAAGCAAATTCAGGGGATTTATGTCGCCAAAGAAGAAACAATGGTCAGGTATCACGCTCTAGCGCTCAAACTCATGTCTGCTTTTGATGCAGTTATTATCCAGAAGATCCCACGTGCTCAGAATTCTAAAGCCGACGCACTCAGCAAGCTGGCCTCCGCAGCCCAAACTAATATATCTCCGGATGTCATGGTCGAAGACCTCTCCCATCCATCAATTCATGAGGCTACAGTTTCGGTACTGACCGACAGTGATCCGAACTGGATGACTCCGATCATTCAGTATCTCCGAGATGGGATTCTGCCCACTGACAAGTTACGAGCTCGGCAAATTGTGCTCAAAGCCCCCAAATACTCCCTTCATAATGGAATTCTATACCGACAATCGTACCTACAACCGAATCTTCGGTGCCTCGCCCCTGCCGAGGCCATTCAAGTTCTGCGAGAGGTTCATGAAGGGGCCTGTGCAAGCCATATCGGTTCCCGGACTTTAGCAAAAAAAGTTCTCCGTTGGGGATACTATTGGCCTACCCTGTTCAACGATGCTCACGACTTAGTGACTAGATGCAACAAGTGTCAGCTACACTCCAGGGTGAAGCATTTGCCACAGACCGAGCTCACCGGAATCCAAGGTGCATGGCCGTTCATCCAATGGGGCATTGATATTGTTGGGCCTTTCCCTGTCGCTCCGGGAGGGTTGAAATTCCTGGTCGTCGCCGTAGACTACTTCACTAAGTGGGTCGAGGCCGAACCACTTACGGCTATCACCGGACAGAACATTTTAATGTTTGTGTGGCGCAATATTGTTTGTCGCTTCGGCATCCCGAGCACTATCATCTCGGACAACGGTAAACAGTTTGCCAACGATCCATTCCGCTCATGGTGTGAAGAACTCCACATCAAACAGATTTTCACTTCGGTGGCTCACCCTCAAGCAAACGGGCAGGTTGAGGTCACCAACCGGACCCTTCTCACGGGAATAAAAAAGCGCCTGGATAATGCCAAAGGTCTCTGGGCTGAGAACCTTCCACAAGTCTTATGGGCTATTCGTACAACGCCGCACACCTCCACCGGGGAGACTCCTTACAGCCTTACTTACGGCTCCGAAGCCGTTATCCCCGCTGAGATCAGTGTGCCGAGTCCTCGCCTCCTCACATTAGTTCCGGATGATAATGACGAGGCTCTTCGCGTAAATCTGGACGAGCTCGAGAATCGCCGAGAACAATCGTTCATTCAGCAGGCTAAGTATAAACAGCGAGCTGCTCAGTATTACAACCTCCGGGTCCGAGGTACTCAATTCAATGTCGGAGACTTAGTCCTTCGGCTCAACTCGGCTAGCAAAGCTGCCCCTGAGGGCAAACTACATGCTTCTTGGGAAGGCCCTTACCGAGTCATTGCTGTATACGACTCCGGCTCCTATCAGCTTGAACATATTAATGGGACCCCGATCCCCCGAAGTTGGCACGTCACAAACTTGAGACGTTTCTATTTGTGAAGGCCACTTTGCAAGTACTATCTTTCCTTTACTTCCCTTTATAGTTGTTATTTCACTTTGTACTTTTAAGTTTGCTCCGGCACTTATCATTGAATAAAAATTCTTTGCTTGCATAACTTACTGTCTTATTCTTCATGTTACGGGGACGCCCTAACACAATCGTACTATCATTATTAGTCTCCGGACAATTAAACCTCTCTCTCGGTCCGCCCGAGGAGGTCTGCATTTTAGTCCCCGGACTCATACCACTTTCTCGTCTGATTAACCGGAGAAGTGTCAACTCCCGCCTGATCCGTCCGGGGAGATTTTTACTCCCGCCTGATCCATCCGGGGAGGTTTTTGCTCCCGCCTGATCCGTCCGGGGAGGTTTTACTCCTGCCTGATCCGTCCGGGGATATTGAATTTATCCAAACCGTGTTCCCGAACACCTAATTAAAACAAATAACAAATTTTCTATCCTGTTCCCGAACACCCGATTAAAATAATTCGTAACTTGTTACTATCATTATGCTAGTATATAAACTCTGTAACGGTTTTATTATTTACAAAGTAATACAACAGCAAGAGGTTTTTTCTTAAAGAATACAACGGAAATCTTGCTAAAAGACTAACTATGTTATTCTCTATTTTTCTTCGGAGTCCTCTCCGAGCCAATACGCGATACCGCGTCGTCTTGTCTCTGATCGATGCCCCGTCCCCCGGGAGGGGTCTGGCACGTTCCGACGGTGCTCGGTTTCACTTCGGCTCCGGCGATGACTTATCGTTTGGTGACCCCGGTCACCTACAGCGGGCTCAGTCCTTGTTCTTGGCCCTGACATGCTGGCCCATTCTGCGTGGCCCCATTCTAGTGGCGCCAAAGGGTCCATCACCTCGGGGGTTTTCTGCGGAGTTGAGCTTTTCCTCCTTTCTCTCTCCCGAGTGTTGGCCCATTCTACAGCATCCCACTCGGCGGCGGGCATTTCATCGATCTCCTTGGCCAGTGCCATAACGGCCGGTCCACTAGCCTCTGGTTCCCCGGCGTGAGCCCTCTCCGGTGCTTGAGGAATATCAAGCTTTGTGCTCTTGCCCCGACGACTCTGTTTACGGCTGAGCTCTGGTTCACTTTGCTCGGCAATGTTCAAAGCTTCATCCCGAGCTTTGATTTTCTTTTCAAGCTCTACCAGAAATCCTAGCACCAGCCGGCCCCTTATGATCTCAGGATCATTCGTATCACCTCGCTCACTCCGCCGTTGGATGTCTTCCCGAACCTCGGCCCGCCGAGCTTGAATATCTTTCGTTGATAGTCGTCCGCTATCCACAAGCAGATGCTCGCACTCTTGCTGGTTGATACGGAGTTGTTCTAGTTCAAGATCCTTTACTACGCAGTGTGCTTTGTACTGCTTCGTTTGGTGTGAGGACTCTTTCCATGAGCTCTCCACCTTGGCATATCTTTTCTCCATTAAGGAAAGATTCCTCGACAGCCGGGGAACTTCATGTAGCATCAACATATCTCGCTCTTTCTGCAGCCAGGCTATTGATGAGTTGAGTTGCTTTATCACCTCATACGGGTTCTCAATGTTTTCCTGGCAAAGGAGACACCTCGGTTTTCTCAGACTTTGTTATTACTCATACATCGCGTGGATAAAAGGAAATAAATTTCTTATTCATATAAAAGAAGATTTTTTATTCCAAGAGAAGACAGCTCGGGTTTTTCATTACAACACAAGCGATTACATGGAATCCTATTTACATGTTTATCTACTCTACAGTCTTCTCCTGAGTTGGGGGGTCACTGACCTCTCCAGGGGCAGGGTTGGCTTCAGTTCCTCCCGGGGCATCCTCAGCTGCCTTGCTGGGGCCTTCGGTCAGGGCAGGGGGAGTAGCTAGCACCTCTGGGCGGGGAATGGGAGCTCGGTCCCTTAGCTCCCGTACATAGAAGCCGTTGCGATAGCTCAGGAAGTCCTTATCCTGGTCCTCGTTGCACCGCCTTATGATGTCAGGAGTAAGGACTGTGTTCGCTTTCGCCAGGGCCTCGATCAATGGCCACTTCGGGGCCTTCGTCAGCGCCTCAAAGTACGCGCCACCTTCATTCCCGACCGCGTCATAGTCATACCCGAAGCCGTCATAAACATTGACCTCCGGGTATTTGTCGTGCACCATTTCCAGCAGCTCGCTTCGAGTGGCCGTATCACCCGCTGCAACGAAAGTGCTCAGGAACTGCAGGAATGTCCCGGTTTGCATCAGCTTTTCGGTGAACGCTTCCAGCACAGCCCCCTGACCCGTGACGACCTTATTCAGCTCCTCCCGGGCTGCATAGAGGTCACCTTTTACACTGGCAACCTCCACGGCCTGCTCGCGCAGTCTGGCCGCCTCTCTCTCGGCAACCGCTGCCCGGTCCCGAGCTGCTTTGACCCCTTTCTGAGCCTCCGCAAAGCCGGCCCTCAGCTTTGCCACCTCGGCTTCCAGCTCGGCAATCCTGCCTTGGCAGGATTCCTTCTCCAGCCTGCACACCAGCCCGCGGACAGGCTCTAACAGCCTCTCAAGTTCGGCCTCCGCAGCCGACGCCCCTACTCCTTGCCCCTGCATTGACTTGCTGTTATAATGGGTCTGTGCAGGAAATAACGAAGTCATTCATGATTATACCTCGTGAGCCGGGGTTGCGTGCAGTTTTTTCGAAGGAGGTGGAGTCGTCGGTGAGGTAGTCCTTCTCTTTGTGCTCGGGGTCAGCCCCGAAAGAGGGATGGTGTCTTCAGGGTCCGCCCTGCGGCTACCCCCAGCGGTTGCTCTCTGTGGCTCCGGCGTCTTCGAGCTATCACCTCGGCCTCCCGAGCTGGCTTCGGTGCTTTTCCTAGCAGCGCTCTTGAACTTGCCCACTGCCCATGACAAACACACAGTCAGAGATTGACATTGTTACATTGTATGCAACTTATGACGGAATGATAGTCCTACCCTCTTCGGCATCTCCATTTCCTGAATAATATGGGCTAAGCCCAGCCTTCTCCAGTTCCTCCTCGGAACAAAGGGTTTGGAAAGTCCCCACTTGCAGGAATATGTGCCTCATTTCGGGCCCCGGATTCTCCACAGGAGCGGTATCCTGCACCTCGTCACTCCTCCACTTCGGGAGGGCTATTTTATTCCTAACAAATATGAACTTCTCCTTCCACCCCTCTACTTTGCTCGGGTTTTGAACCCTGAACCCTCCTCGGGCTCGGGGACTAAAGGAGTACCACTCCTTAGACTTCCCGAAGTTCTTCAGCTGGTAGAAAAACCTAAAAAGCTCTACAGTTGGCTCTATTCCGGCCTGCTTACTAACTACAGTAAATCCTACCAACTGCCTCACCGCGTTCGGCGCTAACTGGCAGAGGGCAATGCCGTAATATCTTAACAACTCTACGACTATGCCCCACAGAGGCAATCTCAATCCTACTCTAAGGGGGTCAATATATACGGTCATAAACCCCTGCGGTGGGCAACAGGCCCTATCCTCGGGGGTAGGGATTATGTAATCGAGGTCAAAGGGAAGATAAAATGATGGGAGTTCCCTCTCAAGTTGCTCCCGTGACATCCGTAACGCTATGGACGACACCTCAAGCTCCACCGCCGGGCATTTGTAAAACGAAACCATCATGGTATTACATTCTAAACCATCGACTCTGTCTATGGTTCTAATCACATCCTTCTCCGGAATGATATATGATAGGGGGGGGATATCTAACGGTTTACCCGAGCTTCCTACTACTTTGATTGAGGCCGAAGAGGGGGCAGAAGATGCAGAAGATGAAGAGGATGACATACTTACTTGGTTTGAATTTGAAAGTGTGGATTTGAGAAATTTTTGATCTCTGATGAATCGCAAGCGCAGATTTCCTCTTTTTCCTGCTTTCTAAACAGATGAATCACAATGAAGAAGATGAAAAGTTACTGTGCAGTTATTCCCAATATAAATGCAAAAAACCGACGGCTCTGATGCAGCCTATTCAAATTCAGTGATGAAGATTTAGGCGTGCTTTTCACGCGCTTTACAGTTACCGAGGCGCGTGGGGAACAGCTGTCTTGGAACTCGCAGAGCGTGTCACTTCACGTCTCTCTCTCATTATGGCGCCGCCAATCACATCAGCCTCACCCTTCTTCAGGAAGATTCAAGATACACTCCGGTGTACTTTCCACCTCGGTCATGCTACCACACTCCGGTGCTCCTACCATTTCGGCCAAACTACTCACTCCGGTGTACCTTCCACCTCGACCAGACTGTAATATCCTTACAACGCGTTTTTCGCTTCTGGGAAATTCGATATCTCATTATAGGTCCCAAACACCTCGGCCCAACTCGGCACTGCGTCCATTGACTGCTCCGCAAAGTCCCAGGGACGCGGACACACACCGTCACGCATAAACACTTCGGCCTGCCAGTGACCCCGGTCTTCCTTGCTTACAGTTCCACCCCGGTGACAACCGAAGCTCCTACCTCGCTCCGGCTGGGGGGGGGCATCTGATAGGGATGACCCGGTTACTTCGGGCCGGGTTAATCCTGAGCCCACTTGCCAGCTCAGCGAACACGCCAGCAAGCGTGAAGGCCCAGGCCCAACAGACCCAGCAACACACGTTCGGTCCAGCGAATCAAATCTGTTCCGTGAATCAAGGCCCATGATCTTTTCCCAACTGCCATGCAGATTTGGTGGGCAAGATTATAGGGATTTAGTTAGGGTTTGGGTTTAGTAGTATAAATAGATGAAAAGAAATCTGAATTAGGGTTCGCATCTTGCTTTCTGTAATACGCACTGTAAACTCAACATTCGAGTAAAAGAAACACCTCGGCGATTGCCGTTTTCTCCCCGTGGACGTAGATCTCCGGATCGAACCACGTAAATTCTGTGTTTTTACATTCTGTTCTTGTTAATTACTGTTCGATTGTGTAATTACCGGATTGCGCATTATCAGCGATGAAATTCGCATTTTGGTATTAATGGGAAAACACAAACTAAATTATTTACTTCTTCTATAGATTATATGATGATATTCTCCATTTCATAAATATATGACAACTTGTTATTCTACTCGTTTTTTCTTTTATTTTGTTAATGAAATTTGTTGTCGTTATCTATATTATTGAGGATAAAATATACACCCTCTCAGGCCGTGTAATCATTATTAGGATAATAACTTTTTTTGTCATTATGCACCTTGTTAGGCATAATTTGGTAGTAAAATCAGAATATTTGAAAGTTGTCATATAAATAGGCAAAATTATAATAATCTAATCCTTTTTCTCAAATCTTAGATTATCCCATTCAATATGCATGGCTCTTTATTCATCTGCACAGAATCAATTCGTCTTTTAATTCTACTCATCATAGAGAGTTAACATACGGCCAATTATAATAACAACATGCATCGTGTACATCAGTTGCACGTATTTTAGCTCCGTATAATTTAAATTGTGAATATTTTTTTTATGAAAATGTATTAATATTTATGTTAAAATTCATTATTTATTATGAATAAAAGTGTTATTTTATTAAGTTAAAAGACATTAATTGTTCAGAAAAATTGTATTATGCTAAAGGTAATACGTTTATATATAACAATAATAACATTTAATGAATCCGCCAGTAATCCGAATTATACGAATCCAAATTGAATACGCGTATACATTAAAAAATTGTGTGTATACATATGCAATGAGTGAATTCGACAAGGTAATAAATCCTTACTTACGAGTCGACATAATTGTACTTGAGAATTAAGGGACCGCTTGGTATGGGGGAATGGAGGTGAGTAATGGGAGTAAAAGAGATTTCATTCTCATTTCTTATTTTTGATTCACATGAATAAGGAGCCTCTTGGTATAAATTTAGGAATGACAATAGTAATGGGTATGAATGAAGGGTCAATCATTCTATGGAATGATGCGGGAGGAATTGTCAATAAAATTTAGATAATGATTAACTTATTCATTATGTACCAAGCATGATAAATGAGAATCAGTCATATATCATTCCCATTATCTACCCCTAATCCCCAACCAAGCGGGCCATAAATTAATCATTACCCTCATTTTATTATCAACTCCTCCTACCTCATTCTATAATATGATTGACCCTTGATTCATACTCATTACCATTACCATTCCTGATTTTGAACCAAGTTGGCCTTGAGATTATAAGATACTTCTCAAAGCAACCCGGGGGTCATTTTAGGGCCTAGCCAGGTAGTAGGGCTGCAAGAGAACAAAACTTCGTTGAACAATTTGTTAACGAGCTCGTTTATTTGAATAAACAAATAAAATTTTGAACTCGTTTTATAAACGAAGAGAGTTTGAACATGATTTGTTTGTTCATCAAAAGTTCGTGAACAATTTTTTTCGAAACCCAATTAATAATATCATTAATAACAATAAAAATAACAACAAAATAACAATATTTTTTTAGTACAAAATAACAATATTAATACTATATATAATATAATATTCTTATATTACCCCTTTATTATAATGAACATTTGGTTAAATTCCTTTATTAGTATGGAGGTTTAGATATGTGTGATTATTTGATGTTCGTGGACAAAATAATTTATGATTCATGAGACGAACACTTACAAGCTCGGCTCGACTTGACTCGGATCATTTGCAGCCCTACCGAGTAGGGTCAGGCCTGTCTTCATTGCCATCTCTAGTCGAATGTGCTTCGAACACCTACAATCCAATTCAAGTACCCCTATACAAAATTTATATGTTGTACACCTATGATGAAGATCTACTAATACGATAGCTTTTTTTAAATATTTTATATTAAAGAGATCTACTAATATGATAACTTTTTTTGAGTATGCTATGATTAATTTGTTGGAAGTTAAAAGTTATAAGTAGCAAAATATTGCTTTAGCCTGCTTATTTTATTATGATTAATTCGTTAAGTTAAAAGTTATAAGTAGCAAAATATTGCTTTAACCTGCTTATTTAGTAAATAAAGAAACCATAAATATTTATTTATTAACTATTTTAATTTTAAAATTTTGATCAAAATTACTTAATTTGCAAATAATACTTTTAATTTTAAGTGATTATTGCATAATATATTATTATCCAATTAGTTTTCATCTATCTTCAACCCTAACTGCCGTCTTCCTCCCTCATATTCCTCATGAGAGGATGGGAAATGTTTCACATTCGACTTTGTTTTGTTTTTCTCTTCATCTTCCTTCATGCGAGTTTTCGTCTCTCCTCAATAAGTGGGACTATTAGTCCTCGAAATAATGAGAGATTTGTTATTCATGGTATTCATTGTGCCTGTTTTGAAGATTCAGTCGTCATCGAGTTTTTAAAAATTGATTTGCTCATTTCTAGGGGCTTTCACCAGAAAATCAGTGACAAATTCGAAGCCGAAATCAGGTATTTTAGTACGCAATTTATCTAGTACAATAACGATTTGTTTGATTTACTAAATTTAGATATAGTAATTTTGTACTTCGATTATTTCATATTTTTATTTATATTATTTTGATAGTTTCTATTTAAATAATAATTTAATAATATTTTATTTTTTAAAAATAAATGACTACCGTAAAAATTGTAATTTTAATTAGTTCTTGGCGAACAAAATGCCAAAGAAAAGGACGGTCCCTTTGTTACGAGTGGACAAAATTATAAGATAGTTGTGGGGTCCGCAAACAACTAAATGACAGGGCATTTAGAAGTTAAAACAGTAATTTCACTTAAACTCAATATTTAAAGAGTTTGATCGTCAAAGGCAGTCATTACTATTACACCTACGAAAAGGACACTTTACTTGGCTTCAAAAGTTCAACAATATACACTTATTATTCTTCATTACACGTAAAGGACAAGCTGTCGTAAAACCTCGTATTGACCAAAACAACCTCCCACACAGCCTCTCCTCGAGGGTATTCTTGGCATCCATTTGAAAGGTGGGCCCATTTTAATTGAGGTCAGTGGACCCACATGAAAAAGATAGCCGTTAGAGGCAGGAGAGAAGGAGCCTAGTCCAATAAATAATGATATCGTCCCAAGTTTCCAAAAATCCTAGACATGTGTGCAAAATGTAAATGCAGCAAAACTAGCCGTTATAACTTGGGGAGCTTCGGTCACATACCTGCTGACCTCATGTCCCCCGGAAATACCACTTTTAGATTCCTCTAACCGTCTGACGTGTCTATTTCACGCCAACCTCGAAAATTCAGTTCCGATCTTTTATCTCTCACCCTTACCATATTCACTCTAACAAGTTGTTCAACAAAATTTGTTTATTTACCGTCTTAGTTGTAAAGTTGAATTTTAGATTGAAACATGAATGAGATACGGTAAAAGTGGGACAGAGTATCCGGCCCTAATCGACTGACGTGTCCCCCCATAAACCCCCTCGGCCCCACCATTTTCACACTACAAAAACTTGTCACACACTGTTCCTTTTCTCTTCTTTCTCACTCAACACTCTCCCACTTTAATTTCTTCCATTTTATCTTCGATCATGGAGAGAAAGAAGCAAAAAAGGAAGCAGATTAAATTTCCACTGATTCAGTATCCACTAACAATCTTCTTAATGTTTCAGACATTAATTTCTCCCACTAAAAGCAGCTCCTGGGACGGCGTAATAGTAACAGAAGCAGATTACGAAGCTCTACAAGCATTCAAACACGAATTAATCGATCCAAAGGGCTTCCTCCGGAGCTGGAACGACACCGGCTATGGCGCCTGCTCCGGCGGCTGGATCGGCATTAAATGCGCGCAAGGCCAGGTCATTGTAATCCAGCTTCCATGGCGAGGATTAGGCGGCAGAATCACCGAAAAAATCGGCCAATTTCAAGCCCTAAGGAAGCTCAGCCTCCACGATAATGGCATCTCCGGTGCGGTTCCGTTTTCGCTAGGGTTTTTACCCAATCTCAGAGGTGTTCAGTTGTTCAATAACCGCCTCTCCGGTTCGATTCCGCCGTCAATCGGTTTGTGCCCCCTTCTTCAGACGCTTGACCTAAGTAACAATGCTTTGTGGGGGCCATTACCCCCCAGTCTCGTTAATTCCACTAAGCTTTTTAGGCTTAATCTTAGTTACAATGCGTTATCTGGTTCGATTCCGTTTAGTTTTACTCAGTCTCCTTCAATTATGATTCTCTCACTAGAACACAATAGTTTTTCTGGTAATATTCCGGATTCGTGGGGCGGTAATGGGAGAAATGTGTTTCAGCTTCAATCCTTGACGCTTGATCACAACTCCTTCAATGGCAGCTTGCCAAGTAGTATTTCCAATCTGCATAAGTTATCAGTTCTTACCCTAGGAAGTAACCGGCTTAGCGGTCGGATTTTAGCTGCATTAGGGAATATTACTACCCTTAAGCAGCTTGATTTGTCTCATAACAGTTTCAATGGAGAAATCCCTAATTCTCTTGCTGAATTACCAAATTTAGATTCGTTCAATGTGTCATATAACAATTTATCCGGTCCTGTTCCTGTGGAGCTTTCTAGAAAGTTTGATTCCAGTGCCTTTGTTGGCAATCTTGAGCTATGTGGCTACAGTGGTTCAACCCCGTGCCCTGTATCCCCCTCCAACCTGCCGCCACCGCCTCCGGAGGCGGAGAAGAAACGGGGTCGGAAACTGAGTACTAAAGATGCTATTCTGATAGCAGCAGGGGTTCTCCTTATAATTCTGCTGGTTATTTGTTGCATTCTTCTCTGTTGCTTGATAAGGAAGAGAAAGAAAGCGAGGGAAGGGAAGGCCGCCGGTGCGGCGGCCGGGGCAGTGGAAAAGGGTATTCCGCCGACGGCCGGCGAAGTGGAGGAAGCGGGTGGGGAGACAGGAGGGAAGCTTGTGCACTTTGATGGGCCCATGGTGTTTGGTGCAGATGATCTGTTGTGTGCAACTGCAGAGATTATGGGGAAAAGCACTTATGGAACAGTGTATAAAGCTACAATGGAAGATAATATTCAAGTTGCTGTTAAGAGATTGAGAGAAAAGATTACGAAAGGTCAAAGGGAATTTGAGATTGAGGTCAATGCACTTGGCAAGATTAGGCATCCTAATCTTTTAGCTCTTAGAGCTTATTATTTAGGTCCGAAGGGCGAAAAATTGCTCGTTTTCGACTACATGCCTAGAGGGAGTCTTGCTACTTTTCTTCATGGTTAGTTTTTTTCATTTTTCGAATAGTTTCTTAATTCAACTTGAAGTGCTCTCATGTAAGGCTATCTTATGGTATATAATGATCTGAATTTGTGTGTTTTCAACCTTGCAGCTCGCGCCCCGGATACACCGATTGATTGGACGACGAGGATGAAGATCGCGAAAGGGATGACAAGAGGGCTTCACTACCTCCACAACAATGTCAACATTATCCACGGAAACCTAACATCGAGCAACGTTCTCCTCGACGAATACGCGAACGCAAAGATAGCTGATTACGGCCTCTCTCGGTTAATGACAGCAGCTGCGAACGCGAACGTGATAGCAACCGCAGGTGCTCTAGGGTACAGAGCGCCGGAGCTTTCGAAGCTGAAGAAAGCCACCACGAAGACTGACGTGTACAGCCTTGGGGTCATCATATTGGAGCTTCTAACGGGGAAGTCTCCGGGAGAGGCGATGAACGGTGTGGATTTGCCACGATGGGTGGCCTCCATCGTGAAGGAGGAGTGGACAAATGAAGTGTTTGATTTGGAGCTGATGAGGGATGCATCTGTTATTGGTGATGAGTTGCTTAATACATTGAAACTCGCTTTGCATTGTGTTGATCCTTCGCCGTCGGCTCGACCGGAGGCTCATCAGATATTGCAGCAGTTGGAAGAGATTAGACCGGAGACGGCAACCACCACCAGCCCCGGGGATGAAGGTGGCGCCGCCGCCATTGCATCGCCTAGTGATTGATTAAGTTTTAGCTGGTAGAGACTACTTGTTCTACTATTCTTTCATTCTTGAAATTATTATGATATGTTTCTTATTAATATTGCTGCTGTTGTTTACTTTTTTTTTTCTTTTTTTTCTTTTGTAAATTTTTGGTGGGTTTTGAATATTTTGTAAGTTGGGCCGCTACGAACACAGCGTTCGATTAAAAAATTCGTGTTCGAACTTAATTAGTTATTTATGTTCATTTAATAATAAATATAGCTTAAATAAATAATAAAATTAACAAGGGCTACCAACGACAACTCCCTCCCACTCCAAATAATAGTGACTTTTTTTACTTTGAAGAGGGTTGCTAACTCCGACGCACAAAATATAATGGGATAATTACAAAATGATCGCCGAACTATTAGCACTTTTTCACTTCGGCATATAAACTATTAACAGTGACTAAACTGCCGCCAACCTATTTGAATATTACTACTCGAAAGCTGCCGGCCAGAATACCGCCCAAATTCATTGCACATCCGGTTTCGGAAAACCACCTTTTAGGACAAAATTTGGGCGGTATTCTGGCCGGCAGCTTTCGAGTAGTAATATTCAAATAGGTTGGCGGCGGTTTAGTCACTGTTAATAGTTTATATGCCGAAGTGAAAAAGTGCTAATAGTTCGGCGGTCATTTTGTAATTATCCCAAATATAATTTATCATATGGTACAATTGTTGCGTTATGAAATCAAAACAATCGGTTCAGGACTCTTTTGATATGATCTGAAAACAATATTCGAAATGGATGAACTTTTAGAACTACAGTTCAACTTGAATTATACATAAATTTATTGTTATCATCAGAAAAATTAGTAAAACTCATACTAAATTCTTAATTAATCGCACCCTAATTTCTAACAATAATAATAAAAAAAATTATATAATGATAAATTTTTACAGTGACTTCCGCATGCCAAAATAGTTGGCGCTACATTCAAAATAAAAATAAAAATTACACATCAAGAAATTATATCCATATATATATATATATACTAGCAATGAGCACGTGCGTTGCACGTGAGCCTTATTTTTTATAATTATTAATATTTTAAAATGTTAAAATTAATTTAAACATAGAATCACACTCTAAACATCTCACTCATTTTCACTCCCTTTTAGTCCCTTAATTTGTGAGTATAAACATGAACTTTATATGGGGAAACATGCATATTATTATCTTTGATTCATTGTTTTATTATTTGTACACTACGATAATTATAGTTCAAACTTAAGTATGAAATTTCATTTGTTTGTTAAATGTCGTAAGATAATATGTGAAGAAAGTTGATAACTACATAAGTTTAAGTTTTTTCAGAAAGAACTAAGAAAAAATGTAAAACATGATAAGATTAACTGTCGAAAATAAATAATAAATACAAAAGAAAATTTGATAGTTGGAGTACTTATTTGTATCATTTTCAAAATTATTGTTTCTTTGGTTTTTAAATTTTTATTTCAATGAAACTTCTTACTTTATAGAAAATATATATATTACATAATAAAGTTATTTGTAGATCGGTTGTTTGTTGTGATAAACCGTCTTTTGTATTGGTAATTTAGTTCTAAATTGTAGATTTTAATATAATTTAAAAAATAATTAATTTTAAAGAAAGGAATATAATTAAGTAATGTTTTCACAATTGTGTTTGACGCAAAACATAAGCAAAAACAAACTAAGATAAATCTAAATTTAAAACTTAAAAGTCATGAACTAAATTAAAATAAATTAAAACAATAAACTAAAAAGTCAAGATAGAAGGGTATGAAAAAATGATAGGATTTAGTGAAGAATTTAGACCTTCTCTTTCTTAATCTTTTTGGGAACTGTCTCAATATTCGTTTTTGTTTTTGTTTTGGTAATGTATTGGGTAATTGTCACTTCACCATCACTTTTATCTGAAATTCAGTCTTTATAAATCTTCTTTTTAATTTTTGCTTTGTCTCTTCCTTGTTCTCTTGTTGCTTTTTTTCTTTTTCTTCTTTCAGCGGTTGACTGTCTTTGACTTTTGTTTTCCTATCCTTTTGTTTATCTAGTTTCTTTTGTAGTGCTTTGTTATTTGAAAATTTTTATTGTCTTTCAATCATGTTGTTTTGTTCTCGTTCTCTCATTATTTCTTTATTCGTTGATGGATTGCATTAGCTTTTGTTCCTCTTCTTGCTTATGTGATATCTCTTCGTCTATCTTCTTTTCTCCACTCTTTTTCTTCATTAATTCTTTTTTCGTGGTTGTGACGGTTGTCTGCTCTTGATTGTGTATCTTCTTGTTCTTCGGTTTCATTATTTCTATTTCCTCACAATTGTACACAATCATCCTTGTTCATCTTTTCTCGTTCAATGGTATGAGAAAATGAATATCTTTATGTGCTTGTGATGTTAGTCAGTTTGTAGTAGTTGAAATCATTATGTCCCTAAAAATCATTTATAATTTAAATATTTTTTAGTTCGGACTCCTGGGTTTGTGATCATGCATCCGGAATTTGTAAGTTACTTATAATGTATTTTTTTCTTAGCATGCTAATGATACAATATATTCTTGGATCGAGCTTTCGACATGCATAGCTGTTATGTCGCCAAACACTATAATCTCCTTGAGTGACTTTTTGATTCACTCAGTACCTGTCCAATTTCATAATAGGTAAGGTAAGCGATCAGTTTACCCATTGTGGTAACTTCCATATTTATATGAGCTACACTGAAAATAAAAGAGTGCATATTGATAAGGTTAAACAAATGATTTCCTCTATATATATATATCTTGAGTTCTGTATTTTTATTATTTTATTTTTTGCAAAATTTAGAATGTATTACCTTGGATTAGCTTCAATGGATTTTCCGATACACTTTCTACAAACAACTTTTCCATCGTCCATGTAGGTTCCTCTATTACGTCTGTCACACTCTTCTTATCATGTGTTTACAATATTCTCCATATTGTCTACTATTCCGGTAAAACAACAATAGATTTCCTATTTCATTGAGAACATATATCTTTTAATCGAAATATAATATAATATATGCTCTAATTTATTTGCATATTGAACTTACCCTATCAATGTCTTTCTATTTTCTATGCCATTCTTTGATTCGTAGTTATCTCAGATATTTTAATTGGATCTTGTATTGTGTTTGACTTGCATATATTATTTTTAATGTGTCAGAAAATTAATTTTCCATCATCTTACTTGGGTCTTCTAGTTTATTCCTTAACATTGGCGAATGTGCTCCAACTATTCAGAATTTGGGTTTATTTGTAGGATGCTTGCTTCTGTAGTTTGTAACTTTAATCCAGCTGCTAAGAAAAATAGAGTGTAGCTAGTTATTTTTAATATATAAGTTAAAACTATTTCTTTTTATCTAAATCTTTCTTAAGTACTTAGATGTCGTATCGTTCTTAACTGCAATTATTGCATTCCGTTTTGCGCTTTCCTTTAACACTTTCCACAAGAAAAGTTTTATGCTTATTTTCTTGTTTGATGACATACAAAATATTTATGTATACATATAATATTATATTTGTTCAAGAATTTTGCTAGATAAGAATGACAAAGATTACTTAGAAAGAGTTTCGAGTATTATGTGTCAAGGTTATTTCTCTCAAGGTTAATTCTTGTCCCTTATTATTTTTTACTATTTTGTAATCCACATTTCCAAGCATTCCGCAAATATTTGGTACATTCAAAATATATATTTGTTATTTTTTGTCAAATTAAGTCATATTTATATAGAAACTTAGGGTTTCAGTATTTTACCAAATCCTTTTCTGTCGCCAAGTTTTGTCTCAAGGCAAAAAAATAAAAAAATAAAAAAAAATATAAAATTTAGCACCTTTTTTTGTCGTCAAGAATAACCTTAAATAGTATTTTTTTGTGACGTCCGGGACCGACGAGGGCGGAGAGTGATCGCCGGTGCCATAAGAAGAAGGCACAGACAATGAGCGACTCCTAGCAGGCTTCTAGGTGAAGGGAGACATGAACGAATCGACACCACACCCGAAAAAAAGGGTATTCTGAGACTGTGAAGGTATGGGACCGTATAGTAGGCTATGTGGGCCATTCCGAGACTATGTAGGTATGGGACTGCATAAGTTGAAGAAAGCTTAAAGAATTGATTAGTGCTACTCATACCACCAAGGTGCCTCTTCTTTTCTGGTATCCATTTTGAGAAAACTCTGAGGTTAAGCGTGCTTGGCTTGGAGCAATTTCAAGATGGGTGATCCCAGGAAAGTTTCTCAGGGACGCGTGAGTGAGGACAAAGCTCGCTGGAAAAGACTTGTGTTGGTTTGTGGGGACAGTCCGTCAAATTTAGAAGCGGATCATTACAAATGGTATCAGAGCAGGACCTCTCCTAGTACGGTGTGGTTCGGGGACGAACCAGATGGAAGCTGGTGGGCATGTGACGCCCGGGACCGACGAGGGCGGGGAGTGCTCGCTGGTGCAATAAGAAGAAGGCACGGACAATGAGCGACTCTTGGCAGGCTTCTAGATGAAGGGAGACATGAACGAACCGACACCACACCCGAAAAAGAGGGTATCCTGAGACTGTGCGGGTATGGGACCGTATAGTCGGCTATGTGGTCCATTTCGAGACTATGTAGGTATGAGACTAAGTTGAAGAGAGGTTAAAGAATTAATTAGTGCTACTACTACCAAGGTGCATCTTCTTTTTTGGTGCTCATTCTAAGAAAACTCTGAGGTTAAGCATGCTTGGCCTGGGGCAATTTCAAGATGGGTGACACACTGGGAAGTTTCTCAAGGTGCGCTGAGTGATGATAAAGCGCGCTGGAAAAGACTTGTGTTGATTTGTGGGGACAATCTGTCAAATTTAGAAGCGGGTCGTTACACTTTCTCCTTCAGATTGAATTTGAGCACATATACGTCCAATCACTTCTCCGTTGTTCCGTTGTTTCCAACACTATCTTTTTTTTCACAGGCATAATGCTCTGGAAATTCCTTGTAACGATATTTTCTTATATCTTTATCTTTAGCACACAAGGAAAAGAACTTTGTGAGCATTGTTTTTAAATAATAATGACCACCATTTTCTACAAATTTTGATTATTCCGGTATTATCGGTTAGGTAGATGAAGCTACAATATTACAACTACTGGGGTGTACTTCCTCCGTCCCGGCCCAATTTGCCTACCTTGGTCGGGCACGGAGGTTAAGAAAAATCAGATTTTGTGGAATCTTTGACTTTTTCAAAGCTGGAGATTGAATGTGGAGATTTTGAGGGTAGAGATTGTGAGAGAAATTTGTCATTTATGGGTTGACAAATTAGATTAGGACAAACCAAAAAGGAAAGTAGGCAAATTAAAGCGGGACGGAGGGAGTATTTCATTTGAATTAAATTCAAAAATTCTTCACATAGGTTCTTGAGCATAAACCCACCGTACACCTGGATATTCTTTAATTTCGTCAATGGTGGTATTGTCATCATTTTGTGCCACATTAACCGTCACTTTATCATGACCTTTATAGATGTACTTGTGCAAATCCTTTACAGCTTTTGTTCCAGAATATATTTCTACATTGATATGACTATTATATCTATAATAAATAAGGTTGTAAGGAACTACCCACTGGTTATCTAATTGTGCATTGCGAACTTGAACTAACGGTCCATTTTCCCTTCTTCAATAACTCGAGTAACCATCTTTTCCTTGTATTGTTATTTCATAATACGGTCTTGGGTAGTGACATTTGCACTTATCTTTAACCATGGCTGAATTTTTTAGATTTTTTCCTCCACATCGTCCGTGCACCATATGTTTCTTTACCAACTCATATAGTTCAGGTTACTTTTCTAGATCAGGAATTTCTGCACAAAAATATACTTATCATACTAATCAACATTATTTATCCTATACTCTAGCTTTAAAATAATAAGCATGTGAGCATGTGACAATCATTTTTTCTAAAATTCGACAATATGAACATGTGGTACTACTTTTTCACATATCTTCTTTTTTTTTTTTTTTTTTTTTTTTTTTTTGAATAGTTGATCTTTCAAATCATGCAATTAGTCCGAAAAACTCTTACAATTAAATCTGGACGATCTTGTGGTCGCTGGCCATCATATAAATTTTCTTGAATTCCTTCCAATCATTATTGCAAGTCATTGTGATAAACATACCTAGTTTTTCAAATTTATGAACTAATGTCAATGCGCCTAGATATCTGGCTCGCATATCTCTTGGACCACATATAAATGATTGTGGAAGACTGATTCTCTTTCCAACTTCACTGTCTCCAGTTTCTACTTTGAAGATAATGTCCATGATTCTTTGATAAAATTCTGCTCTCAAATTTGTTTAATTATTTCAGAAAAAAAAAAAAAAAATATTTTTGTCTCCAACTTTATATAGTTATCAACTGTATATTGTTGCAACAATCTTCCAGGTAATAAATGCATGGACCACCTTTTATTTCAAATATGAAGCTTATAACAACTATATTCTCAACAGGAGACTTTCTTATCACTTCCTTTATCAAAAACTGTTTTCAAAAATTACAAAGATAAAATAAAAAAAGAAGTAATATGGCAAATAGACTGTGTAACATAAATAACATTATATATAGTTAATTTTGTGATTGATATTGATATACAAATTACTTGTTATTGACATATTAACCTTTTGGAATATATTTACCCTCTTACTCTTGAGATATAATATCATCTGGAGTAGAGGATGACATGATTCAAGAAGTATCATCTACATTTGTTGGATTAACTGTCGTACATGATATGTATGAGGAAGTGTCAATGTTGTGTTGAATAATTTTATAAGGTGAAAACTGGATAATTTATTCGATGTCGTAGTATATTCATTCGATTTTTTTTTTTTTTTTAAATGTAAAGCGTAGCTTGGTGCAAAACAAAGAGAATTGTTGGAGATAGAGTTTAAATTTGAATACTATAAATTTATATTAAAATATGTAGACCTTGATATCTTTTTATGATAATTTCTCTTTCAAATATTTTGATGTCAACCAGTCCCGCCTCTTGAAAAAGCAATGGATATTGCCATGGGTCATAACATCCATAATAATACATTATTCTCTATTGATTCCCCGAATGAGCATTAACTCTTATGTCTCGAGAAAATGGTATGTTACCATTGTTACCCTCCCTCCATATAGCTGCAGCTTGATATGATGTTGGAGAATTATCGACTCATTGATCCATGCTTTCATCTTTTGAAATGTAAAGTTCAAAATCTTTAAAAGAAGAATACTCCTTTAATCTTCAAAAATCTCTAGCATACGGATTTTCTCCAAAATTTTGATTAGTTTTCGGAAAAGAACTTCTAAAACATGCAAGTTCTGTCTCATTCTATTCTCAACTTTATTCTAAGTTTTCACATTATACAATTGGAAAGGAGAATGAATATCGCCAGTCTTTATTGTTGGAAGATTGTGATGTATCATTCCTTGTACACGAATAGTAAAAACGTCTTTTCTTGTAAAGGCTAGCTCCTTATCCAATTCGATACCAAATGAAGTAAAAGACATAGAATTACAAGAACGGATGTTTAATCAAAACTTAATAGCCTCTTCCGTGTTAGAGGTTAATAAATCATATAATTCTTCTGGTGCTTTTAACATGAGCAAGTTTCATTTTTTCATTATCACAATAAAAATTCTGAGGTTCGTACTGAAATTAATCTTCTAGTACAACAATCAATGCATCCAGGTACTTAATTTATTCAGCTCTCATAGCTTGTAGATTATCGGTTCATGGAATATTGATCCTATATAAAATATGACAAAATTACAATAGGATTTTTCAGCTTACTAAACTACTTTAATTTATAAAATATAATTACACATCATTCGACTCAGATGGATTCAATAATGCTCTTGTACTACTTGTAAGCTGCCTCTTTCTTTTGTTCTTCGAAAATACTTTTTATTGTTTTTTCTCTGCGAAATTCAATTGCATTTTTTGTCTTCTGGATATCAAGCTTCCTTCGTGTTTTTTATCTGTGGGCAATTTGATTATGTAATAATTGAAGTATTTAAATTCGGCACTATTAAATATGCTTTAAATTAAAATTACCTGAAGTCCGTTGCACAATTGTCGATTGATATACCATCTAGAATGAAATAAATCAATATAATTAGTAACAAAAAGAAAAAAAAAAATATAAAACATATGTGTAAGAGGACATCATAATAACTTATTAGTTAGTGTGGTTGACTCAGCCCCTTTTTCGTTGAAAAACTACACATTATATAAGTTCAGTTTCTAGGATTTAATTGTAAAAGTGAACTTGTATCGAATTGAGTGAAAAAAAAAAAGAAACATTACACCTGATCTATATTCTCTGCTAATTTCTTTAACTTCGGTTCTTCACTAATCTCGTCGACCTTGGATTATGTTTCTCTACATTTTTTACTAATTTCTCTAACTTTGGGCGTCCGTTAATTTTTCCAACTTCGGCTTGTGCGAGCTTAGATCAATGATTGTTAGGCTAAATGTATTAAATAGGCTTATAAATTAGTCAATTTAATGATTAAATAGGATTAGGAATTAGATAGTTTGGATAAGTGGATTTCTGTTGAATATATTGATATTAAATAGGATTAGATATTAGGTAGTTTAGATTGTTGGATTTATGTTGGATAAAAAATATTTAATGATATTATTATTATTTAATAAAAAGATAAAAAATCATTTTAATTTGGTAAGTTCCTATTTATTTGATTATTCTGGGTTTATTTGATTTTGAATTAATATCAGGAAGCTAGCTGCCTACCTTTTGTGTGTGCGTGTGTGTTCTCCTCAAAGATTCAATTTTAGTAAGGTATTACGTTCTACTTTGTAATTAGAGGTGTAAATGAGATATTACTATTTTTTTTTTTTTTTTTTTGTAAAGCAAATACTCCCTCCGTCCCGGCCTAATTGTCCTACTTGCCTTATTTGTTTGTCCCAAGCTAATTGTCATACCCCATAAATGGCAAATTCTCCCACAATCTCCACCATCAAAATCTCCACATTCAATCTCCACCTTTGAAAAAGTCAAAGATTCCACAAAATCTGTTTTTTCTTAGTCTCTGTGTCAAGCCAAAGTAAGACAATTAGCTTGGGACGGGGGGAGTATTAGTTCTGAAAATGACGTTAAATTTGTTGTATGACAAGCTACACATGTGTTTGTGCATGTGTCTTCTTGCTTATTTAAGATTCAGTTTTGATAAGAACGTAGTTGTTATCGCGATTCTTCCTATGTTAATGTTTGTATAAGATAGATTTATCACAACGAATTTGCTCACTATTTCTATTTTATTTCAAATATTTTAGGCTTTTGATTCTTCTAATTGAACTAACTTAAATGAATAGTGTTATCTATACACCTTTTCATCTTCTTATTATATTAAAATAATTTTAATATATAATCACATTATATGCAAGCATAAGAGCTTAAATTATGTTTACTTGTTAAAGGTCAATTAAATAATTTAACATGTAAAAATAAAAAATGTAGTACAATTTAACCATGAATAGTAAAAATGCATATATTATAAAGTTTTGAGATTATATAAAATTTATCTTTAATTTTCAAAAATAATTGACAGTGTAAATATTAAAATATGGTAGTTGTAGATAAGATTGAAAAATATATTAAATTTGATTTTTAATTTATAATACCATAATGTAATATTATCTAGTACAATTGCTTAAAATGAATGCAAAGAACATATCACTGGAAAACTCTATAAATTTTTTTTTAATATGAAACTAATTTCATTTCAAAATTCAATTTATTGAAAGTATAGAAGAAAAATAATTTAATTATGCGGTTAGGAGGAGTTTGAAATATAAAATGACTATTTTTGTTAATCAAGTAAGGAAACATAAATTATTTTAAATTACTTAACTACCATTAAATTTAATACTTAGTAAATATATCATAGGCGTCACAAGAAAAGACAAAACATAAAATAAGACAAAAAAATTTGTAGTTTTATATGAAACTAATTTTTTATTCCAAACTTCAAAGCATTGAAAGTGTAGAAGAAGAATAATTTAAATATGTTATTTTTATGAGTTTGAATTAAATAAGAACTCTTACTTTTATATTCAAGTAATTAAATAATAATATATTTTAAATTAGTTTATACTACTAATGCTTTGTACGAAATATATTTATTTATAGTGTATGACCAAAGTATGTGTTTTTAGAATTCAACTATGATTAGGAACGTAATTTTTTTTAGTATACTACATATATGTTCTATTATGGTTAAGAATCCTTAAATTTTGTTTAAAAAGAAGAATTCATAATATGATTTATGAAAAAGATTTTCAGTCTAGGCAGGAAAGATATTTGAGAACGACAATATGATAAATTTTAGCAACAATGTGAATTAAATTATTGAAATCTCGATCGAGAGCTTCAACTAATTCATTGTAATATTCATGTTTGTAGATATAGTGTCTGAAAACGGATGATTCTAAAATAATCAATTAATTAATTAGACTTATTTTTTAAAAAAGAATAATCCAATCGCAGTTATATACTCTTCTTAAAATACCTTTTAGATCTATTTTAATATGAAACAAATTTTATTTTAAAATTCAAAGTATTAAAAGTGTAGAAAAATAATAATTTAAGCATGTAGTTTTTAAGGAGGATTTTGAAATATAAAGGAACTCTTGTTTTTTATAATGAAGTATGGGAAAACATAATTTATTCCAAATTACTTTAACTATCCACAAATTTAATATTTAGTAAGGATATTACAGGCAAAAGACGAAATAAAATAATAGGACGAAACAATCCATACTTTTATATTAGTATTAATATTAATTAGTAATAATATATATATATATATGTATATATATATATATATCGATATAGATATAGATATAGATATTTATAATTAAATAAATAAATAATTTTAGGCATAACATAAATTAGACGAAACAAAACATTCATACTTTTATAATAGGATATAGATATATATGAGTTGTTAAAAAAAAAAAATTACATAAGGAAATTACAAATTAAGAAAAATTCCAAATCCAGAAAGAGTAATCAAGTATTTTGTGCTTGTTCCATACACCGAAAAATACTCTAACAAATTCAACCCATTGCTGTCTCAACTCTCAACCCATCTGAATTGGGGTTCTTAAGAATTGAATATGGTCGGCGGATTTTCTTTTATAATTCTCCTAAATAGTAGATTTTGCCAGGGCAGTTTTTTTTCTTTTTTTCTTAAAATTATTTTTTAAATTGCGATTAATCTTAGGACATGTTTGGTTGGGGTTGGCCCAACCTCTCATCAGTTTGGCCAACCCAACCTCATGTTTCTTTGAGCTGGTTTGGCCAAGTCGGGGCATTAGAGTTTGGTGGGGGGACATCAATCACAAATCCAAACACTACTTTAATCATTCTCCAGTCATTAATAACTACCTCTTACCTATATCACATCACATTTAACAATTAATAATTAAATTTCACACTTCAACCACAACCCCAGCCATCCAACCAAACATCACTTTATAACACCCCCAGCCACTTCTCCCAACCCAGCCACCCCAGCCCCAACCAAACATTGCCTTAATATCAGATGACCATCATGATGCAAAATTATTAGAAAAGAATTTAAATGTTAACTATCATTTTCGATGACTATAAAATTGTTGTTCGAGTATTAATATTAGAATTTTAATTACTTCGCACCTAGTCTAACATTAATATTTTCAAACACTTTAACAATCATAAAAAAATAATATTAAAAAAATTATGCCCAAACAGATTTTGCCCCCAAAGCATTACCCTTGTATTTTTTGTAAGTTGTGTATTTTTTTTTTCTTTCAGCTTTCCCTTTATTGCATTGTATCCTTTGACTTTGTTGAGTAGATCTTATCTAGAGCATCTAGAACAACATTATCGAGGTTGACTAGCTTTTTTTCTTGAGAAGTTATATGTATAGACTCTTAACTAAAATGTTTTTGTGAAGGGTGAAAAAAGCTCTCACGTAAGGAAATTGAATCGCTCCCAAAAGGATGACCTGACGAGGAAAAAAAAAAAAAAGAGAAAAAAATATTAAAATCAAATTTAGATTGAGTTGATGTAAACTTGTAAAGCACCCTACATCTAAACATGATTCCTCTTGTGAATGGAGCCTGATTTGCATCAACAGGCTCGCGGCCGTGACAGGGCTTGAGTCGCGGTCACGACAAAAGTGTCCTCGTTAGTGTGTTTGAAGCTGTGAAGGTGTCACGGCCGAGACAGGTATGAGTCGCGGTCGCGACAAAAGGAGCGTGGATAGCGAAGAGCTTGACGTAACGCGGCCGCGACAGGTATGTGATACACGTGTTTATGCATGCATAATAGGTCGATTTAAATGTTCATTTAGTGACATTTGCATGCATAACTGATCGTGTGTTGTTCATATTTGTGTTATTAGGCAATTTGATGTTGTTTGACTTGTTTTGAAGTTATTTGGATAAAAGTTGATCTTGACTAAGGATGGACAAAGTAACAAGTCTCGCAAGTTTGAAAACGAAACAAAAATTCGAGCCAAGCCTAAGGAAGCTGTGCTCGACCAAGACAAAGGATCAGCGGAGAACTAATTAAAGCTGGAGAAATGACTCGGCTGAGACACTCATTACCGATTGAGAATTTGGTACAAGGCTCTCGGTCGAGATAGTCGTTCTCGGCCAAGACACAAAGCTGGATTAAAGGAGGATTTGCTCGAAGATTACCCTTTTCAAGCCCAATTTAAGCCCAAGTCATCCTCATCTATAAAAAGAAGACCCCAAGTCCGAAAATAAGACAACATTGACTTTGGAGCGTGGACTTGGGGATTCCGGAGAGCAAGAAGAATCAAGATTCAGCATCTCGGATTTTTCTAGTTTTATGTTCGTGTCTTTGATTAATACTTTGTTTTTAGCCATCACTATGATTGACTAAGTTCTTTATTTTCCATCTTTAACTGATGTTGAACCCTAGGAGGATGTTTTGTAGTTCTTACAGTAATTGTTTGATTGAATTATGTTCTGAAATTATTTATGTTATTTGAATTATTTATATCTTTTATGTGTTTGTTATTTGGATTGATCATCCAGGTAGTAATCATATAACCGTTGCTAGGCCATAAATCGTAATCCATAATTGTTACGAATTTATTTCTAAGAGTAGCAAATAGTGAATTCATTCGCAAGGATAACATAAGTCGCGGTCTCTTTTACCGAGCTTGCGAGTATAACACTGTACCTATCATGTTGCCCTAGTACCCTATGCCTTCGGTTAACGGTGTTTTAGAGATCGTATCCTAAAATCACTTAATCGGATAGATTAATTGCAGAGCGTACTTGTTAATTAATTACACCTAAGGGGTAACAAGGTTAACAAAGCGTACTTGCTAATTCTTGGGGTAGGAGGTTCAGAACTAGTTTGTCAAACGGTTGCATTAATTACAAGAATAATTCGAATTAGGGGGATACTAGGGTAAAGGCGGGGATACTTTTATTATAATTAAATTCATCTTTGGTTTCCTAGTCCATTTGTTATTCGAATTAGTTAATTAACTCAAATCAACTCCCCCCACACGTTATTATATATTATATAGTATTACTATTACTTGCGTAATTTGGTTAAATAAAATTAATTTCTTTGTTCTCTGTGGGATCGACCCTGACTTACCTTGTCTACTATTAGAAAAGGAAAGCTAGGAAATAATAACTAATTTGACTGCACCCGACAGTACGATCAGTATGTCTGACGGCCGTGACGGTTGATGCGGGGCAGATTTCTTGGGCCTCAAGTTGAGGTCAAGTTAGGTCCATTAGCTATATAATAATTGTTCTCTCCTTGTTATTGTTGTTGGTTGAAATAGTGAAATCTCTGGCTTGGTAGCGTCTCTAGACGTAGTTACACATCGTAATGAACTGGGTAACCAATATCGCGTGCAATTTTCTCGTTCTTATTTTCTTTCAATTTCATGATCGTGTGTGGGTTAATTCCTAACAACTGGTATCAGAGCTCCGGGTTCAAAGGGAGCATCACGATGGAAGGAAAAGTGTCGATCGAGAAGTTTGATGGTACTAACTACGGATTCTGGAAGATGCAGATAGATGATTACATCTCCGGTAAAGATCTGCACTTGCCTCCAAAAGCAAAGCCCGAGAAGATGGAAGCAGAGGGGTGGGCGTATTAGACAGGAAAGTGATGAGCGCAATACGGTTATCGCTATCCAAGGAAGTCGCTTATCACACGACTGCAGCGAAATCCACGAGGGAGATACTGACGATTTTGGAGGAGATGTATTAGAAACCATCGATGGCGACTAAGGTGCATCTGATTAGGAGATTGCTCAACCTAAGGATGACGAAGGGTATACCGGTGCAGCAGCACCTGAACGAGTTCAACATGATTACCTCGCAGTTGAACTCGGTGGAGATTAAATTTGACAATGAACTACGTGCCCTGATTATGCTTGGTCTCTGCTAGACAGGTGGGCCAGTATAGTGACAGCAGTTAGCGCTGCGGAAGCTAAGTTGAAGTTTGACAAGGTAAGTGATTTGATGATTAGTAGAGAGATTCACAGGAAAGAATCAGGATCCACTTCGGGGTCAACACTGAACATCGAGAATAGAGCCAAGCCGAAGGGAAGCCAAAATTGGGGAACGTCCAAATCCAGAGGAAAGAGCCAATCCAGGAGGGATATGAGCTCGATCAAGTGCGGTAATTATGATGAGTTCGGTCACTTTAGAAATCAGTGCGAGGCACCAAAGAAGAACAAGAGGGATCAAGCAGACAAACAGACAGCAAACGCAACCACAGAAGAAGATGATGGTGATGCGTTGGTCTTGAGCGTGTCTAGTCCCATAGTCTTGGGTGTTGGATTCCGGAGCGTCTTTTTATTCATGTGGTAATTACGAGATTATGAATATTTATGTTTCTGGTAATTTTGGACAGGTGTATCTTGCAGATGATGAACCTCTGAGAATTGTGGGAAAAAGGGAAGCGCACGAGTTGCGACTCAAACGAATCCACTTTGGTGTTGAATGAAGTCCGATACATTTCCAGACTAAAGAGGAATCTACTTTCAAGTAGGCAGCTTGATAAGGAGGGTTACGTGGTAACATTCGACTGCAGCAATTGGAAGATTACCAGATGAGCTATGGTAGTGGCTCGAGGTAAGAAGGAAGGGACGATGTATATGACAACGAATTCGAGGGATTGCATTGATCTTGCAGATGCAACAAGTAATGTGAATTTGTGGCACTGTCGGTTGGGCCACATGAGTGAGAAGGGGATGAAGGTAATGTGTAGATTTCCTGGCCTGAAGATTGTGGAAGTTGGCCAGCGTGAAGACTGTGTGTTTGGGAAACAAAGAGGAGTGAGTTTCTCAAGAGTCAGCAGAGCCTTGAAAACTTAGAAATTGGAGTGGTCCATAGTGATCTATGGGGACCGACGCCTATGATGTCCCCTGGAGGATCATCATACTATATGACCTTCATCGATGATTCCACGAGAAATGTATGCCTATTTTCTGAAAAATAAATCTAATACGTTTGATACTTTCAGAAAGTGGAAAGTCATGGTTGAAACTGAGACAGGGCTGAATGTGAAGTGTCTAAGGTTTGATAATGGTGGTGAATATGATCTCAAGGAGTTTAAAGACTACTGTGCTGAGAACGGGATTCGCATGGAGAAAACAGTGCGAGGAACTCCCCAATAGAACGAAGTAGCGGAAAGGATAAATAGAACGCTGAATGAGCGAGCTAGATGCATGAGGTTGAAAACCGGGTTACCAAAGATGTTTTGGGTGGATGCTGTCAACACAGCTGCATTCCTGATCAATAGAGGTCCATCGACTCCATTGGAGAATCGAATATCAGAGGAGGTATGGACGGGAAATGAGGTAAATCCGTCATTTCTACGTATTTTTTGTTGTGTTGCATATGCTCGTGTTAGCTCTGTTGACAGAATTAAATTAGATGCTATATCTATTAAGTGTACGTTCATTAGTTATGGTGGTGATGAGTTTGGTTATAGGCTTTGGGATGAGCAGACCGAAAGGTGTTTCGCAGTAGAGATGTGGTTTTCAATGAACAGATAATGTACATGGATAGATTGGAGGCATCGAGCTCTGACAGCTCTTAACTCAAGAAGCCATCACAAGAAGAGATCGCGCTGTCACAATTTGAAAAATATGATGAAAAGTTAGCTCAGTTGGAGAAGAAAGTGGATGGAAAATTTATGGAGCTAAACAAGCATATCACTGGGCAAGGGGCAGACATCAAGAGGCTCGAGAACACATTGGTGCAGACTCAAGCTAGCATTGGAGAATTGTCATCAAACATGAGCCAACTGATAAAGATAGTAGGAGCTCAACACAAGCAAGGCCAATATCCGAGTGATACAGTGGTTAATCCGAAGGAGCACTGCAATATTGTGAAGCTAGAGGAGCATGAGGAAAACATGAAGGACCATGGAGCGAAAGAATCAAGCGAGGAAGTCAAAAACATCGAGAAGGAGGAGGTCAATACAATCATAGATAAGAAAAGTTCATCTCCTATTTTTGATGAGTCTTTTGACTTTTGTTTTAAAAATTCGTTCTTTGCTAACCTTGACCCTTTAGAGCAATCTAGAGCTGTTGTTTTGAAACAGGAACCACTAAAGGAGAGAATTCAAGATAAAGAGGAAACAAAGAAGTGGAAGGATGGAAAAGAGACGACGGAGAAGAAACCGAGCAGGCCCAAAAAGAACGCAACCACAAGCATGAAACCGAGAAGAGCAACAAAAGCGAAAGATCCAGGGAGTTTTACTATTTCTTGCTCAATTGGTAGTCATGAGTTTCATAATGCCATGTGTGATTTAGGGTCTAGCATAAATTTGATGTCTCTTAAGCAGCATAGACAATTAGGATTAAGGGAAATTAAAAGGTCCTTTACTACTATCAAATTGGCGGATGGATCTTCACTAACGCCGTTGGGAGTAGCAGAGGATGTAGTGGTAAAAGTGTTAAATTTTGAATTCCCTAGTGATTTTTTAGTTGTCGACATGAAAGGGAATGATGAATTTCCTTTTATCTTAGGAAGACCCTTCTTGACGACTAGCCAAGCACTAATAGATGTACCTAAAGGGGAGTTGATTTTTCGGGTTCAAAACGAAACAATCACACTCAAAATACATAAGTCGGGTCTAAGGGGTAGGCACACTTATAGCATTGTTTACACTACCCAAGCTGCAGTAGAAAATCCTCATGACCCAAATAACTCTTTAATTAGTCAGAAAACATCCAACTCGGGGTGGCTAGAAAATGGTTGATAGGAAAAGGACGTCCGGCTGATGACGTAAAACAAAGCGCTTGTCGGGAGGCAACCCGATGTTTATCGTTTTATTTTTAGTATTTCGTTAATTTTATGTTTTTACGTTGTATTTTAGTGTTTTATGTTTTTAGGAATCAACATGGACAAGTGTGCAAGAAACGGGGGTCGAAAAGACGAAAAATCGCATGAAGATGGAAATCAGAGTAACACGGCCGTGTCAATTTTCAACACGGCCGTGTCAAAACTGGCGTCAAATGTGTGGGATATTCTGGAAAGCAACACGGCCGTGTCACCAAATCAACACGGCCGCGTCCAAAGCAGCTCAAATGCAACACGGCCGCGTCAGCCTAATAACACGGCCGCGTCAAAATCACGCCTAGAAACCAATTTTTGGTTCAACAGCAACACGGCCGCGTCAGCCTAATAACACAGCCGCGTCAAAATTCCTTTCCAACCACGTATCCACACTGGAATGCAACACGGCCGTGTCACACAAACGACACGGCCGTGTCAAAATCGGCCCAGAAACATCAACTTTGGCTCAAACGTAACACGGCCGTGTCACAACCTTCAACACGGCCGTGTCAGTACCTCAGCAGAAAAACAAGAATCAGAGCTTGATGCGGAGACGGCCGAACCAAGAATCAGTAGGAGCAAAATGGCACGATTTCGGAGCTCATAGGGGTTTCAAAACGCCGCCGTCATAACAACGATTTGTAAGTTAGCACCAAGGCGTACCACGTTTTTCCTCCAAACATTGGCTTTCAGCCAAGTTTGGGGGAGGGGGTAGACCGTGGGACGTCTTGACAGCTATATTTATAGTTTTGATTTACCTCATTCGAGTTTCTTAATTGTGGGTCCGTGTGCCCATTGTGCTAATTTTTATTGTTTCAATTGGTGTTATCGAGTCTGTGAGCCCAAGTTTGATTGCATATCGTTTCCATGTTGAGTTTTAGGAGTTTTGTTTTTAGTTTTTAGAGTCAGAAAGAATGAGAAAAACCCGGAAAAAGGTAACAAGTGAAAAGAAAAAAAAAAAAAAAAAAACAATAGGGAAAGATGGATGATGAATAGTTAATAATGAGATGATTTTGAGAAGTAGATGAAAAATGGCACATAATAGAGCATAAGAGGTGTTTTGAGACGAAATTGAGCTTGAACTTAGAATATTCAATCAAAATTAACCTTGTGAGAATTTGAGCCTAATTATACTCCAATTTTCGGAGTAATATACTTTCTTTCGGTGTGAATTTGATTGAATATGTGTACTAGTCTCTAGAACTTGCCTCGAGTCTTTACTAAGAATGTGTTAAGTATATGTTGTGATTTAGGAAATGATCTTAGGCAACTTTTTGTTTAAGTCTATTTATTTGAACCATGAAAATTGTCTTTGAACCATAATGAAAAAAAATTGTCCCTAGTTAGCCCAATTGAGCCTTATAGCCTTATTTATTCATAACCTAACAATGTCAGCCGAAACCTTTTGATTTAACTCTTTTGGCCCTAATTGGATTAATCAAGTTAGAGGGAGGAAAATTGGAAGGAATTTTGGGTGAACAATTTGTGGGAAGGAATGGGAAGTAGGGATATTTTCAAAAGATGAAGGAAATAAGAGAAAAGTGATAGGTGAAAAACGAAGAATGGCATCTCCTAGAAAAAAAAAAAGAAAAAGAAAATAAAAAAAAAAAAAGAAAAAAGAAAAAAAAAAAAGAAAGAAAAAAAGGAAAAGTTTGTTGTTGTTAGTATTCTAGAGGAGAGGCTAGGAAATAAAGTGCTTAAATTGTGAATTTAATTAGAACAGTCGGGTAGTCCCAAAGATGTGGTACCCACAGAATTGAAAAGCACTTAAGTTGTACGAACTTTTGAAGGTGAAGAAGTCATCTCAATTGGGATGAGTTGCTGAAAATTGAAGAGGAAGACTGAGTGATTATATTGAAGGGTAGTCGGGTTAGACGTAACTTGATTAGTCCAATGAATAGTCACTTATATCCAAATGTATCCCACCTTACCTTAAGCCCACAATATAACCAAAAGAAAGACCTATTTGATCCTTTGTCACACGTATCAAGTATGAGGTCTAGTTTAGACGATTGGCAAGCATATGGTAGGCTTTGCATGTAATTCAATATGAGTGAAAATTATTTTAGCCTAAACACTTGAGAGATGAGTGAAACACGTACCCGGTGAGGGTTGAATAATTCGAAAGTTCAAAGTCTCGAGATTAGTTGATTTACACGTTATCACATATGCTCAAGTGAATTGTGTTGCCTAGTTGTTTTAAGAAAAATCAGACTGAAACTGAATTCATCATCTAGTCGCCCTAAACAAATGCATAATCACTTGTCTTCTTTGTGTCTTTTGTTATGTTGTTCGGGACGAACAACAGTTTAAGTTTGGGGGATTTTGATAACACGTTACTTATGCATGCATTTAGGTCGATTTAGGATCATATTTTATAGCATATACGTGTATATTTGACCGGCACTTATTTATATTTATAATATTTGGGTCATTTGACGTGTTTCGACTTGTTTTGAAGTTAATTAGGTATTTTTATTCCATTTGGATGAAGTTCGAAGAAGAAACAAGTCAAATAGGGTTAAAACGGATGGAAAAGGGAGTTAAAGGAGTAAAGGGCCAACACGGCCGCGTCAAATATGGACACGGCCGTGTCAAAGGTGGCATAGAACATGTAAAAACGCACTGCCAACCAACACGGCCGCGTCAGAATGTGTCCCGAAAGTGAAGTTTTCTGTCAGCTTAACACACCTCTAGTATTTTGGCCATATCTTGAGATTTACAACTCCGATTGAGGTGCAATTGGTGGCGTTAGAAAGCTGATTCAAAGGGCTACAACTTTTTCTGAAATAGACAAATCCCAAAAACGACCGGAAGACCCTAAAAAATGGCTTGGAAGTCAGACCTAAAAATCTACCCGGGAAAAGCGGACGCGGCCGCGTCGCAAGGCCAACACGGCCGTGTCAGAAGGGTTTTTCTGCGAGAATTTCCTATTTTTAATAGGATTTTAATCCTATCTTCCCCAAGATTCGTCCCCAACTCTATAAAAAGGACCTCAACCTCTAGGAAAAAGATCATCAATCAATCACGGAAGAACATCAATTACATTATTCTACCTAGAAGAAATCTTGGAAGACAAAGAAGACGAAGATCATCGAGACGGAGTCATCCGGGTTTAATTATTCTTTTCTTAGTTTTAATTCTTTACAATGTTTTTATTAGAATTTTGTATTGGATTATTACTAGGCATGAGTAGCTAAGCTATTCGTGTCCTAGGGTTAGAAAGTAGGGATTTTTATGACAATGGTTTGATTATGATTTAATCTATTTATTCCTTTCTTTACGTGTTTTATCTCTATGTTTGTGCTTAAAACTGAATTTAGCTTGATCACCTAGATTTAGTAATTTAGTTTAACAATTCCGCTTCGAGATGAGGGAATCGTTATCAGACTTAGAACATAGAGCGCAGTTGTCTATGACTGTGCAGGCCGTGGCTTAGGATCGTTTGGGAGTTATTAGGTTTAATTGACTCGAGAGGGTAATTAGCTTAATTAATCAACAGTTTAATCGCTTCGAGAGAAGGATTAGATTATTGTCGTGCCGCCTAATAAACATTAGAATTGGTAAATTTATAGGTTAATTATATTCAACATTGAATTAATATCCTGAAATCGAAGCCCTAGGATACCTTTTCTCAGTGATTGATAATTCTCTTTGTTTGTCAAGTATTAGTTAAATTCCTTAAGTCATGTTAAAATCAACCTTTGCAACTTAGTATCTAGTTAGGACATTCCTAGAGTATTAAGGTACCAAACTACCTAAAACTATTCCTTGTGGGATCGACCTTGATAATTGTTACTACACCTACATCCGTACACTTGCGGAACACTAGGTTAGAAACCGACGTGTCAGTAGTCAAGTTAGACATTTCAAACTCGAGTGGGAGTAAGGAGGGTCAGAATGAAGAGGAGGTTCTTGAGCCAAGAACTCCACCACCACCTCAGGATGTTGTTCCGATGTAGAGACCGGCTAGAGAGTGACGTGCACCTGATAGGTATTCGCCCTCTAACTATTATTTATTGCTTATTGGCGGTGGTGAACCTCAAAGCTATGCAGAAGCTGAACATGTTGATGATAGATGAGATGGAAAGTTGCCAAGATGAAATCACATCTCTTCGTGTGAATGACACTTGGGAACTGAGTGAGCTTCCCAAGGGGAAAAAGGCTTTGCACAGCAAGTGGGTCAACCGAATCAAGATCGAAGCAGATGGTAGCAAGCGCTACAAGGCTAGGCTGGTTGTGAAAAGGGGTTGAGCAACGTTTTGGTATTGATTATACTGATGTGTTTACTCCTGTTGTGAAGTTGACGACTATTCACATGGTGTTGAGTATGGTTGCTGTAGAGAACCTGTTGTTACATCAGATGGATGTAAATACGGCACTCCTTCATGGTGATCTAGTGGAGGAATTGTACATGGTACAATCAGAGGGATTCGTAGCCGAAGGAAAGGAAGAACTTGTGTGCAAGTTAAGAAAGAACTTGTATGGGTTGAAGCAAGCTCCGAAGCAGTGGTACAACAAGTTCGACAGTTTCATGGTTGAAATTGGTTACCATAGATGCCACGCCGACCATTGTTGTTACTACAAAATATTTGACAAAAGTTTTTTTATCCTGCTATTATATGTTGATGATATGTTGATCACAGGAGCTGATCCAAATTAGTTGGTTAAGTTGAAGAAGCAATTGTCTGAGCGGTTCTCCATGAAGGATCTTGGAGAAGCAAAACAAATTTTGGGTATGAGAATCGAGAGGAATAGAGCGACAGGGAACTTGTATCTTTCGTAGACGGATTATATCTAGAAGGTCCTGGAAATATTCAACGTGAAGGAGTTGAAGCCTGTGAGTGTTCTGTTGGGAAGTCACTTCAAGTTGTCGAAGAAAGAGTCGCTGAGTACTAAGGAGGAACGTGCCCAAATGAAGAATGTCCCCTATGCTTCGACAATTGGCAACATAATGTATGTTATGGTGTGTACTAGGCCGGATATTGCGCATGTAGTGGGAGTAGGGAACCGAATCTTGAGTGATCTAGGGAAACAACATTAGGAAGTTGTAAAGTGGTACTGAGGTACTACAAGTAGAGCTTTTTTTTGTGCTTTGATGGAAGGACTTCCAAGTTGGTTGGTTATGTTGATGCGGACTTGACATCAAATGATCTTGATGGGAGAAGAAGCACTACCAGGTATGTCTTTACTTATGGTGGTACAACAATTTCTTGGACATCGAAGTTGCAGAAGGTTGTTGCTCTATCCACCATAGAGGCTGAATATACAGCCATGACGGAAGCCAAAGAGATGGTGTGTTTGTAGAGTTTCTTGTGTGAACTTGGGAAGAAGCATGAAAATAGTGTTATCTACATCGATAGTCAGAGTGCAATTTTCTTGGCTAGAAATCCGACTTTTCATTCAAGAACAAAGCACGTTGAGTTAAAATATCACTACATTCGGCACTTGCTAGAGAAGACGACCTTGCAACTTGTGAAAATTCTCGGGAGTGAGAATTAAGCCGACATGTTCACTAAGTTAGTGACCTTAGAGAAATTGAAGTTATGCATAACTTTAATTGACCTTAGTACTTGAAGAAGAGGATAGAGGATACTAAGCGGATATCGGGGAAAAAAAGTACAAGAAGACATGATGATTTTGGGAGCGATCAGTCTCCAAGTGGGAGATTGTTGTGAATGGAGCCTGATTTGAGTCAACGGGCTCGCAGCTGCGATAGAGCTTGAGTCGCGGTCGCAACAAAAGTGTACTCGTTAGCGTGTTTGAAACTGTGAAGGTGTCGCGGCCGCGACATGCATGAGTTGCTGTCGTGACAAAAGGAGCGTGGATAAGCTAGCAAAGAGCTTGACGTAAAGCGGCCGTGACATGTATGTCTCGCTGCCGCGACGGTTGATGCAAGGCAGATTTCTTGGGCCTCAAGTTGAGGTCAAGTTAGGTTCATTAGCAATTACATAAATAGTTGTTCTCTCATTGTTATTGTTGTTTGTTGAAATAGTGAAATCTCAGATTTGATATCGCCTCCAGACATAGTTACACATCGTAACAAACTCTGAGTAGCCAATATCATGTGCAATATTCTCCTTCTTATTCTCTTTCAATTTCGTGATCCTATGTGGATTAGTTTCTAACAATTCCGACAACCATCAACAAGACAAGATGAAAAACACAAAAATAAAAGTAAATACAAAGAGAGAAGTCTCTCCGTTTGAACTGCTATTGTCGCCGCCAGCAGCAACCCAACTCCGCTGCATTTTCCACTACCGACAACCTTTCCTTCAATTATATGAGCTGGAGAACTGCAGGAAAAGATGGATGGGATCCTGCCTCTAACTCCGATTTAATTGCTTTGCTTGCACAATTGATATTATGGATAAGCTAATGATATAAACACCTCAATCGTGTAAGCTTTAAGTTAATGGTGCGAACCCACTTCACTAAGGTGATGTTTGATTGGGGCTGGGGGTGACTGGGACATAGTTGGCTGGGGCAAGTGATTGGAGTGGGTGGCTGGTGAAGTAAAAATGTGATGTTTGTTTGAGTGGTTGGGGAAGTGATTGTAATGTAGGATATATTATTTAATGTAAAAGGTGATGTGATGTGTGTAAGAGATTGTTATTGATGATTAGTTTAATGATTCAATATGTGTTTATGTTACAAATATTTTTTTAGAACATAATTAATTTGTAATTAAATATTTTTTAAAAAATGTTGAATTAAAATATTTTAAATAATTTTTATTATTCCCTGGTTTTACATTTTTGTTAAAAATAAATAAAAAAATCAATTAATTATTATTATACTTTTTTTAACATTTTTGGATGGAAATAAAAACATATTTAATCATTTCCCAAAGAAATCTGCTAGTAATTTCTCATTTCCCATTCTCCTTTTCCCCCAAATAAAATTTGCTAGTAATTTCCTTCCCACTCCTCCGGCGAGACTTTCCGCCACCGCTCGCCATATCAGCACCGTCGCCGTCAACTCGATCCCCCACCTTTCGCTTATGAGCTTTACCTAAAAACATCATTCTTGGACCAATGTCACTTGCAGTGAGATGGGAGTAGGGTAGTATCAGTTAGGCTACCTGGAGTTGAGTTTCGCGGCCCAATTCCGATGAAGCTTATCGATCGATTGTGCTCCATTTAGAGAACATTCTCGTTAGAAGACTCGGTGGTGGAAATTAAACCCGGTGAAGATCGGAAAGGTCGGAAAGATGAAAAGTTAATTTCTTCTCCACACAGAAATGGTAAAATCCATTGATGGGTGGACATACACTGGAGATCCATATGCATATGTTGGGATGCTGATTTAAGTTTTGACAGTCAAGAAACTACAATAACTTTTGCTGAGAGACATGGTCGAGATTGTGCATTTGTGTGAGAGAGAGGGAGAGGGCCTGTGAGATTGGTGATAAGAGAGAAGACGGCAGAGAGAGAATAAGGGAGAGAGGACATGTGTGTGTGCCAGCGCCAAAAGTAATTTTGCTCCCCCAATCTTGAATTAAAAGAGGTTGGGCAAACTGACCAAAACAAACATCACAAGGGCCATGGGGTTGGCACAATCGATTAGAATTGAGACAACCCCAAACATCACCTAAGAATTTGTTGGTAAATTAGGAATATAAGAAGCTTTTAATGTGTAACAAATATTCCTACTATTTTAGAAATAGTACAATATACTTTACCCCTGTAAAAAGTTCATTTATTCATTCTCATTCTATCAATTAACTCCATTATGATATACAATTAAATCTTGACTATTACTTTTTCTTTTCTAACAAACAGATTACTGGAAAATATTATTATAAAAAATTAATATAATAATATTATAGCTTATAATGAACAAAGAAAATTCATTTTCGTCCAAGAATCATGGAGTAACTGCTTAATTAGACAGTGAAATTACAACTCAATATTCTATAGCAAGTATAGTGTGCTAACTGGAACGTTAATAACCAAAGCTGCTCAACAAGATGAGTAACAAACTCAATGTTCTATTTTCTCTAAAGGTACAGAGAGAGAGAGGCCAGATTTTTCATAACTAACTTGAGAAAAACAACAGCTTGCTAATTAGTATCTTCATCTTCTGCTATATGCATTTCATAGTGGGAAGAAAAGCTACACAAAAAACAAGTATTTACGACCTCGTATATCTTCTTCCTTGAGCAATCATTTTTTAGCATATGCGCTTGTTTCTTCAGCAACCGTCTCCCAAACTGTAGCCATCTTCTCTGCGTATCCAGCCTGTTATCATCAATCGAATGCAGCTGTCTCAGATTAAAAGCGAAAAATTGCAGTGGAGTGCGAAAACTCGAAAATTGGAACGTACATTCTTTTACAGGCAATCTGTGAAATTGATTAGCACTAAGCAGTAAAGAGTAAAGAGTAGCTCTTTTGATTAATTGTTCTGTTTTTCCGTTTTCTCCAAAATGATCTAGCTAATAAACCCCCAAAAGGAACAGAATCAATGATAAGGACTCCTAATAATAAGAGAACAAGGCTGAGGTCGCGTTTGGGTTGAAGGATTTGATGATGGATTTGATATGCATACTAGCAAATCTGTTAGGTTGCATTTGATGGAAGGAGTTGGAAGTGTTTTCTAGCAAATTCAAACGACTGTTTGGATTGCTATGAATTTGAAATCTACCACTTTCATTTATAACATATTTTGGAAGGATTTGGGTAGATCTGAAATCCATTGCTTGGGGATTCTTATTTTTGAATCTCTCTAACCCAAATGCAACCTAAGAGTTGTATCGAATCTATCGATTAATATTGGTTTGAAAACCATCAGGCATTTTCAAATCCCTCAATCAAAACGCGACCATAGTTTTCAATGGCCTGCTTTGGCCTCAACAAGAAGAAGCACGTATCACCAAAAAATTGCAAAGCTCCTAAAACGGAGCATAATAAATTTCTTCATTGATCAAATCTACTACTGAAGCTCAATAGCTCATCTCTGCAACTACATAGGTCAAGTACATCTGTACAATCATTAAGTAATTCACTGAATTTGAGAACATATGCACAGTAAGTCAAATATTTAGTTGTCTGGAGCACCATGTTATTTATGATCTAGTGCCAGGTGAAGACAGTTAAGTTCAGAAATAACACGGCATATCTTAAATAAGTTATAGAAAAAATGAAGCAACTATTAATTTCTAAGATTTCTTTCAACACAAACAATAAGAAAGACCATTTTGAATGAGGTTTTTATGAATAAGTTAAATCTTCGAACAGTCCAACAATGCAAAAAGGGGAGACAATGGTACCTGATTTTTAATGAACCCTGTCAGCATGTTCACAAAGTCATCATGCCGCTCTTTGTCTAGTCTCTCGAGCTCATTTTTATTATTTTCCTGCATATAATTATTAATTATTGGATCAATAATCAACTTATACAGAAATTATTAGAGATAATTCGCTGATAAACTAGTAACATTCACTAATCATAAGAAAGTTAAGATAGTATCCAAATTTGTTGTAGGATGACGCTAATTTTGTCATCTATGTAATAATCCACTTTCCCATTTTGGGGCATCAACATAAAAAATCTTAATTTTTTTTCTTTTTATAAGAAACTCATCAAAAATCTTAATCACGCAAAGCAATAGACGAGCTCTAGATTAGCAAGCAAAAGTAAATGCATCATGAAGCTTATGGATCATCCGAAGATTGGGAAACCAAAGATATATCACCTTTCGAGCAGACAGAAACTGGGAATTGAAACTGTGGAAACTGAAGAAAATGAACAAACTACGAACAGAGGCTATAACTATTTAATACGGCACTCGCCTACAATGCTTAACAACCCCCCCCACCCCCCCAACCCAACTGCAATAGCTAAAGAACATTGCGAAACTCCCTCCAACACCATTATCAGAACTGAGACAAACTCTCATTGCCTGACATCAAATCCAACCGCACCATGCCGAACAGTAAAGCTGATGCCCACTCTAGGTAATCGTGTACAGGCCAAAACTAATTATATAATCTGCCAGGCCCATAATTCCAGAACAGGGGATGTCAGAAAAACAAAGAATTTTTATCTTTCTTCATCTTCGATATGTTTGTTTCAACTTCATTGACCTTAATTAAAGTCTGCAGTATAGTTTTCCATTGAGGATTCATACTCTTAAGATAGAAGAGAAAATGGAAGAGCTACTATCTTTTTACTGTTGCTTCTTCCTCCATACACAAAATCATATCAAGCACAAATGTCAAGAGGTATCTATGTTAAAGGCGCATCACCGTAACAGCAGTAAATTTCGAATCAGCCTCCAGTATTCACAGAGAGCACAGTCTCGTGGTATCCTACTGATCTTAACATCATGAATGGCAGATTCAGTTAGTGTTTTTTACTGCTTTTCGGTAACATGGTTGATTGCCATATTGTTCGGCTGCTTTTACTTTGAACGTTTACCAAAACAATTCTCCTACTGTTTAGTGCATAGCATTTACCCCACATACAAGTAATCCAAATCTATAGAGGTCAAGCCATCTCCCTTCCACTCCCATCAATTTATTTTATTCTTTTTATTCTGTTCCTCGAAGCTATATTGGGATTAGAAGTAGTTTGTTCAGGTCAGTGGAAAAATTCAAGTCACTGAAACAACAATTAAAGATAACAAATGCTTTTACAAATCAGAATCTGAATGTATGAGAGTCAATCCTTATAGTCATTACTTCTTTCATTATCAGAAAATATTGAATTCAGAACAAAGTACTTGATTCATGAGAAAGTAAATATCAGCTCTCAATAGGAAAGCAAATAAGGAAGATTTAGTTAACTGGCTGTCTTGTGATGTGGAACATAATAACAACTTGACACAAGATGTATGGTACAGAAAAATTTAAACAAGAAATAAATGCTGATACCATACATGCATTGGGAGAACTACATATTTATGAAAAGAAAAAATAAAAACAATAACAAGAAACATTTTTCACTACCAGGTTAGAGATTCTACCTTTATTTGTTCATATTCTTGGACTGCACAATTTTTAGCATTCTCAGTTACTCTTACAGTTTCTCGCAACTCTTCTATCTTCCGAATTCTGGATCTGTCCCCACCAAATATCTTTGACGAAGCAGCTTCAAGCTTTTCAATTCTTGAATTCAGTGATGATAAATCTGATAAAAGTGTTTGTACAGTCAAGAAAGCGCTTGACCTGTCTGAAAACGCATTATTAACAGCAAGCATCACTCCAAGATATTCATGGATCTTATCCTGCATTAAATAAAAGATTTAGATAGAAGAGATGTCCATAAGAGAGGATATTAGTTTAAATTTTGTACTTTGGAACTTCACAAATTTTTAGCAAAAAAGGCATCATTATTGCCACAGAAATCAGCAGTATAAACTAACAAACATGGATCAAAACTTTGAACTCTGTTTCTCAAAATTCCAACAGGACAACAATATAACCAAATGATTACCAAATGTTTGACAGTTTGAGCATTCAACTCCCGATATAATCTACTTGCTTTTACAGCAGCTGTAGCCACATTTTTCATGTCTGCTGAGCGTGCTCTCTGGGAATCATGAACAGCTTCGTCTGTTTCAAACTTGGTCAACTTGACAAAAGCTAGCCCCAGTTGGCCCATTGTCTCCCCCATATCTTGCTGGGCTTTGACAAGTGATTCAGCCTAAACATAGAGCACTTAGTAAACAGTTTCCCCACCACAGCTATGAGAGCAATCTCTAGATTAACATTATTACAGTACATGGATTACATAGTTTTCTTATAGTTTCAGAAGTCATTACACAGCAAAAATTCCAGCTTGATTTAACACCAAAGCAAATAAATCACAATTAAATTATAAAACAAGCAGAAACAGACTGTAAACTGTCAAATAATCTGTCTTCCTAATTTCTTTTGAATTAATCCAAAAAGCTGACTGGTTATGAATAATATCAGTTACTAAATTCCACACTGGTTGACAAAGAGAGTGCTATAAATCCAGAAATTATAATTCTTGAGGGTGCATAGCTGGTGATTAAAATAGTTCTTGGCTTTTGGAGTTCAAATGTATATCGGGATCTAACAATATGGGCATTCAGAGAATGCTGTCAGATAAAGGAAATGTTAAAAATGAAGCATATGGCTAGCAGCACATCGGAATAATACCAAATATATATATATGCAGTATGGCAAAACCACTCCATGCAGTGAGTCTCTCATTGCAGAGAAAACTAGACTTCTAAGAAGCATGCATGGAAGTCTCCAAGTGATTCTGACAAAGCAAGTCCATAAACATGTAGTGCAGCATATATCACACTTCCTCAAGAAAGTACGTAAATGTTGCTACCATAAAATCTGCGATGTTTCCTGACTTAACAAGTCAAAATTTAAAAACTTGAACACCCTTAAAAAGCCCATAAAAAAATGAGAGATCAAAATTAGTACCATCAAGTCACCAACTACCCTCCTGCCAACCAGATTTTGGTTCAATCTCTATCAGGACTCTTAACACTTTACCCAAACCGAAGCTCTTATATAGTTAATCTGGCATCTCTCTAAAATTAATAGCTTATCCTTTGCTAACCATGTTTTGACATCTCAGCCAATCAGCATGTGGTGCCAATTATATGTTCATCTTTTATGTTCGTTCATGGATCCGTCCGCACGGATTGGGGGCGTGACTTCCCAATTGTGCATTTGTTTTAGGACTTACTTTTTGGGTTGGTGAATCCTACCCTACTCTCTCTCCTTCCAAATAAGCTACACCTAGCACTTTCTCTCACTCAATTTTTTTTTCTATCTCTCTATCTCGGTCCATCATCTTAATTTTTTTTATAACTACCTTAACTATTACTCAATCATCCAATCACTACAAACCAACATTAACACGTTTTCATCACTTTCTAACCACTTACCTTATAAATCATATCATATTCAATCCTGAAAGACTCACTCAACCCAGGAATTCCACTGAGATTTACTCCACACGCCTCCAGCCATAAACAAACATACACTTACACCCAGAATAAGAAGCTAAACTTAATCTAGACCTTAGTCACTCTTGTTCAATAGTTACACATTTAAAAGCTCATTCTCAGTCAATGAGCCAAAGAATCATAAATTTCATATTGTGAAATAAATAACAAAAAGCACAAGCCATAAACCTGCTGAGACACATTGATCAGCTGCTGTTCAAAATCCTGCAATTTTTCTTTCTTTTCCATAAACTCCTTATCATCCTCAACGATCGGGGGCTTTGACCCACCCCAATCATTTGCCACAGACTGCCTCAACTCCTTAAAAATCCTCAACAAATCCCTCCCACCCTTGGCAGGTTGGGCCACCTCACTCGTATCCACTGAGCCACCATCCAAACTCTTCCCACCAAGCAGCTGCTTTGGCAGCCTCACTGCTCCATCCAGCATTCTAGAAGCAACATCACTCGTCCTCATCAACGGCATCTTCTCAAAATCTGCCAAAAATATCCGTAATTCCTCACTACCTCTTATCACCGGATGTGCTGCAAGCTTATTAAGATACTTCTCCAATGCTACACGCCGTTGCTCCACAAATTCATTCGTCTGCATCACCTGACTCTCGACCACACTCTTGTCAGGCCTCAACGGAATGAAAAAACCACGATATCTCTCTGCTAACCTATCCGACAGCACGACTACATCCTTAAACCTTCTCCTCACGTTAAACTCTGTCCCATTGAACTCGGGGAGATTCGTAAAAGTGGTAATTAAGTAAGAAAAATAGTAATTTCCACCTGGAACGAGAGAACCTGATTGCTCCTGCTCCCTCAGTGGATCCGAAACGGAGATCTTCAGGAACGACGAAAACGAGGGCGATGCCAGTGCAGAGTGGTGGTTATTGTTGCTTATATCAGCAGAATCCAAGTCGAAGGATCGGAAAACGGCTTCAGCGTAGGAAGGAGGCTCAAGGATTGAATTGATTGAGTGATGACTGGGGCTTAGGGTTTGTTTCGGTGGGGAAGCATCGTCGGTGGGGATTTCGACGAATTGAGAGGACGAAGAGAGGGGATTGTCCAGAAATGATTTAGAGCCGTTGGATGGGGGCGAGGGTTCATCCGCGAGGAGTATAGACGACATTTGCTCCTTCGGTGCGTGAGGATGAGCTTCTCCATGGCCCTGATTCTCATAGCCCATCATTATTGTTTGCTTTCACTGAACTGGAGTTGTTATTTTGCGATTGACGGAAAGTATGGATAAATTGGGTGATACTAAAGTAGGAGGGCTAGTTCTGGTGGAGTGCAGAGGAGCGAGCTGGTTTCCGGTAAAGGCGCGGCGGCCGACGGCGTTGATGCGGAGGTCAAAGGGGGTGGACGACTCCGGGGCGGAGGAATAGAGTTTAGAGAGAGTAGAACGAAGGAGAGGAGGTCCGTGTTCCCACGTGGTTTAACACGTGTATCAGGAACGACGTGGATTATTTAGTTCTTTAATTTTTAATTTTTAATATTATTGGAATAACTAGAATTACCTATACGATTTAAAATATATTTATTTATAAGAAAAAATAAAAATAAATAATGAAATACAAAAATTAAATAATAAAGAAGATAAATATTTTTTTGTTTTATTAAAACAAATTTTATTTTATTTTATTTACATCCCAAATATTCAACCCATAAATACATATTCAAATTTAACCTCAGTGATTAATCAACAAATAATTTTTTATTTCAAATTTAATATTTTATACTTTATCCGTCTCACAATGATATTTAAATATAATCTCAATGATCAATCAACAAAAAATTGCTTATTCATACTTCATCTGTCTCAGAAATATAGTCCATTTTTTTTGGACGTCTCACAAAGACACTACATACACAGTCTAACCTAGACAATCCACAAACAATTATATTTTTCTTAATGTAACTTCTCTTAAAATATGTAATATAGATGTGAAACAAAATCCCTGAAAGGAAAAAAAAAAATTACTTTGATATATTATATATAAATTAAAATGAAAATAAATGAAAATCTATTTGTGTTATAATAAGTAAATCATAAACTGCCACCTACAAATTATTTAATATGACAACTTGACAAAAATTTCAATTTTGAAACTAATTTTTTTGCATTATTTTACTATATATACACATCTCTTATTATATTTATAATAATTACATACTTTTAGCAGATAAAATGAATGACAAACACCCTAAATTCCTCTTACAGATGATTTTTTTTTTTATTATATAAAAAGACTTTTTGCATTATTTTACTATATAGTAATATATACATATCTCTTATTATATTGTAATAATTAAACTTATCTATTTTTAGCGGTTAAAATGAGCGTCGCACCCCTAATTTCCTCTTATAGAGGATTACCCTTTTTTTATATAGTAAGATATATATCAAAAGAATATTGAAAATAGTTTTGTGATATCAATTTTATATCAAAAATTATAAATTAAAGACAATTACTTGATTTTCTTGTTTTCATATGTAATGAATTAATTGTTTGTTCTAATACAATTACGTCCACACACAATTACTTGATTTACTTATTTGAATATGTCAATATTTGAATTTAATATTCATATAGCATATTTACACCTTGTAATTACACAATTTGAACAAACTATATACTGAAAAACTTTGATTTTGTTATTTATTAACTACACCATAAATTTGATATTTTGTTATATATTAATCATTATATATATATATATATTTTTTATCTGCTTATGATGTGTAACGAATATGAAAGGGATAATGATAATGATATTTGCAAATTATATGATTTTTTTTTTTTTTTACATCAGTCCATACTTGTATTATATAATTTAACAGTTTTAGTTTTTATTTTTCATGTGAAGAATTACAAAATTAAAGGTAATATATGACATAATAGTGTGGCTATAAATCTTTTCCATAGATTGTTGTAATTATTGACATTAAAAGAGAAAAATAAAGAGAATTTAAGTGGGAACAAATTTTCTCCATAAATTATTGTAATTACCTTAATTAGTTAGAAACAACAATTTACTTTTAGCAACTGTAAAAATGAGGGAAAACGAAAAAAATTCCTGATTTAGAGAGTTTCACTTTTATATATTGTAAGATTGCATTCAATCATAACATTTATTGAATATAATACATTTTCTAAAATAACAGTGTAGTATTAAATGCACACAATCGTGGCATTTATTGAATATGATTTATCCTACTTAATCAACATCTATAATACTAAAAGGTGTCTTGCTAAAAGTGAATTGTTATGTGGGCGTGAAATAGATATTTTTTTTTTTCGAATATAAACTTAATTGTTATTATATATAAGAAGATAGTATAATATTCAAGATTAGTTATGCTATGGATTCGGCCACCTCAATTAATTCCTAATATATTCCGTATCTTCTTAATTATGCTATGGATTCGGTGTCGGAGGTTAAATATATACGATATAACAATCTTATATTCTTACTTAGTAAGTTGTCATTTATGGAATAAGAAGATTGCATCATATTCCATTATTAAGTTGCACACAATTATGGCATTTATTGAATATGGTTTTTCTTACTTAACTTACAGTTGTGATACCAAAATTAGAGCTTTCTAAAAGGGGGTTGTTATGTGGACGGGAAAATATATGTTTTTTCAGATATAGACTTAATGGTTTTTATATATATATAAAGATAAAGAAGTGACGAAAAATAGGTGGAAAAATAAGTTTAGTCTTCCCCAATGTATTGGGAGAAGCTTAAACAAACTTACATAGAAAAAAATGTATGTTGTTGAATTACCCAATAATATATGTCTTGAGAGAAATATAATTAGTGTACCTTCATTAAGAGTATGTATATTTTACGTATTCTTGTAACTCTATTTTAAACACACTACATATAAAAGGGTTTTGATGAAACAAGAGAACATATTATCTTATGCCTCTCTTCTTATCTTCTCTTTTTATTTCTCCTAAACACGCTCTCAGCACGATTATACTCCACAACTCACGTGGTTAAGAAATCCGAGATAATTGGAATAAAGAAACATATTTACATAGGTTGCTTTTGGATGAAAGTATTTGAAAACCGACTAATCTCAAATCCCTTATTTGGATGTTGAATTCAAATGAGTGGATTTGAATTCTTTGAACTTTTTCATTTCTCAATCTTTTTAAAGGAGAATAATAATGAAAATGTGTCTGGGATGTGCATGTATGTGTGAAATCTTGCATTTAATTTGTGTGTGAGTGAAGTATGTTTAGTATGTGTTGTGAATGTATTTAATGTGTATGTGGTGTGTGAAGTTTGTGTATATGTGAAATATGTGCATTTAGTGTGTGTGTGCGCGCGCTCGCTTGCGCGAAGCGTGTGTATAATTGTGTAAAATGTGCATAGTGTGTAAAATGAGTAGTGTGTGTTGTGTGCGTATGTGCGAAATGTGTGTAAAGTGTGTAGTGTGTGAAGTATGTGACGTAGGTGTGTAGTGTGTGAATTATGTGTGTGCCTGAAGTTTGTACATGTGAACCGTGTGTGGGTGTGTGTGAAGTATGAAATGTGTGTAGTACGCGTGCATGTGAAGTTTGTACATGTAAGGGTTGTGTAGTGTGTGAAGTGTGTGTAGAATGTGTGGGTGTGTGCATGAAGTTTGTATAGTTTGTATATGTGAAGTGTGTGCAGTGTGAATGTGTGTAGAATGTGCGTAATATGTGTGTTAAGCATGTGTATGTGTGCTAATAGTACGTGTTGTGTGTGATAATGAGTGAGGATTGATTGATTCAAAATGGTTAGATTGTGTGAAGGATTTCAAATTCATTCAAAATAAATTAGAAATTTATGAGGAATTTAGAATCCATTGAATATTTTTTTGTCAAACAAGCTAAGTAGATTTAATTGCAAATTTTAAAATCCTTCATTAAACCCCTTCATTTAAATACAATCTTAATTAATTGCCTTCTCAATAATTTTCTTCATAGATTTACGTGTAATATTTGTCCATTGCATTCCAATATAGGTTTTGGTAGAATACATATACGTCATAGTTGTTGGGCTTGGTGCAAAAAATTAAAGAAAATGATTATCACACATTGCTTTGAGAGAAGAAGTTGAGGATCTCTTATGACTATTTAAGAGATATTTATCCCACATCGGTGGTGAGATCAAATGTTGGGGGCTTCTTATGCTATTTAAAAGAACCACTAGTTTTGGTTTCAAGTGCACAGATCAAATGCACTATGATCTTGTTAGGGGTGTGCAAAATTCGGTTATAACCGAAAAAACCGAAAAAAACCGACCGAAAAAAGTCGGTCGGTTCGGTTATCTATAAGTCGGTTCGGTGGTCGGTTTTGAAATATATATAAGTCGGTTATATCGGTCGGTGTCGGTTCTGAAAAAATAAAAACCGCCGTAACCGAAACCGACCGATATTTAAGCCCTATACAACTCAAAGTGTCAAACCCTAATTCACCCCTAACTCACACAGTCACACTTGCGCAGCCATCAGTCCATCACCAGCAGCCAGCAGGAGCCGCGAAAAACTCGTGCAACCCACTGCCCCGCCGGCCGCCGGCCAAGCCTTCCCCCTGAGTCCCCTCGTCTCTCTCACACTCTCGACCCCACCCACCACAACCCCAAACGCTGAAAGCCTGGAATTTACAAACTGAAACGCTCTCATCTCTCACTCAGTTCATCCGGCTCTCGCTCTCGCTCGCCGTCTCGCCGGAGCCCGTCCACCGCCGCCGTCATTATCATAAATTCGCAGGTTAGGTAGCTCAGAATATATCCCTTTGAACATATTATAGGCTGAGTGAACATTGTAAATAAGTTATTCTAGTACTAGTTGTTGAATCATAGATGTAATCAGTGTAAATAATAAAAATCTTGATGTGAGATTGAGAAGCGGTCTTAATCTTTTTTCTTGAATTTCATGATAGTCCTTCCAGTGTCAATATATTAATGTCTTTGTTATGGTCTTTTAGACTAATTGTATGCGTGGATGATGTTTGACCCCATCAAACATGGAGAACTCAGAACTGCATCATGTTTCTTGACCCATTTTATCATGTATACAGTTATGTTTCTCTCATCTAATTTAATTGCTTTCTGTTTATTTTTTATTGCATTAAACCAACTTTAAATGGCATTATGTATTATGTATTTGCATCTCTAAAATCATTATCTGTATGTTAGCTAGAAATAACGTGATTTGTCACCATTTGGGGGTTGCTTCTTTAGAAATAATTTACTCTCTTAGTAGCCTGAATTCCAAGGCTAGTTTTGTAATTATACATGCATGAAAATAAGGATGTTAGCTTATAATTCGGATGATGGAAAAGGTAGCAGTGACGGCATTAGTTTTGAGGATATCATTTTTTGAAGAGAACAATGGTAGATAAGTGAAATGGACATGCACTAGAAGCGATAACGTTGAACATGGCCGGTAAGAATGATAATCGGAAAATTGATTTAAGTGAAGGTCAATAATTTGATAATGAAATCCCTCCAATTAAAGATGAGTATGTGGGGAGTAGGAACTCTATGTCCTTTGCTTGTGTTTTTTTCAGATTTAAAATCTATTCTAAAAGTGTCACCTAGTTCAATTAAGACTACGCTTAAGTGTTAATAATTTTTTCCCGGCTCCTCGTTGTTGTGTTATGAAGTCTGATTATTTGCTTTATCCCCGAACTTGTCCTTACATAAATTTTGCAGATGTCATCCCCGGGGGAGATAGGTGGGAGCAACAACACTGACATGGAAATTGATCCAAACAATCAGCCCGTAGAAGGGTCTTCGGCCGACAACTCAAATGTGCCATCAAATTCCACATCCTCTTCGGCTGCCCCAAAGAAAAAAAGAAAAACCACAAGGACGAAATCTGAAGTGTGGGACCATTTCGAGAAGATCGTAGACCCAGACGGCATCGTGAGAAAGGCTAAATGCAACTATTGTGATAGTGAGCTTGGTGCCCACTCAAAAAAAAATGGTACATCATCACTTACATCTCATATGAATAGTTGTATGAAAAATCCACATAATGTTGAAACTCGACAAGCTCTACTTAATCTACAGCCAAGTAACAAAGGGGGTGGGTCTGGGGTAGCCACATTGACCACATGGAAGTATGATTATGACGAAGTTAGAGGAGCTATTGCCTACATGATTATAGTTGATGAATTGCCCTTTAAGTTTGTAGAAGGTAAAGGGTTTAAGCGGGTTATGAGTAAAGCATGTCCTAGGTTTAATATCCCTTCTCGATGGACTATTTCTAGGGATTGCTATGATTTATTTGTCAGTGAAAGGGCAAAATTGAAATCATTTTTGAAAAGTAATTGTCAAAGAGTTAGTCTTACGACTGACACTTGGACTTCGTTACAAAGGATTAACTATATGTGCATTACAGCTCACTTCATTGATAATGACTGGAATTTACACAAAAGAATATTGAATTTTGTCCAAGTTAGTAGCCATAAGGGTGATTACATTGGTAAGTCCTTAGAAACATGTGTCTTAGACTGGGGGTTAAAGAATGTGTTTACCATAACCGTAGATAATGCAAGTTCAAATGATACAGCTTTAGCATTTTTGAAAAAAAGAATGTTGAATTGGGGTGGTAGTGTTGCAAGTTGCAAATATCTTCACATGAGGTGTATTGCACATATAATTAACTTGGTTGTTTCTGAGGGCTTGAAGGAAGTAAACCCTTCTGTGAAGCGTGTTAGAGATGCAATTAGGTATGTTAGAAATTCCCCGGCTAGACTTAGAAAGTTCAAGGAGTGTGTGGAGTGGGAAGGGATAGAAACTAAGAAATCGTTGTGTCTGGATGTGTCCACTAGGTGGAATTCGACTTATTTGATGCTTAGCACGGCTGAAAAATTTGAGAAGGCATTTGATAGGTATGAAAGTGAGGAGCCTTCCTTTATTGGTGATTTAGGAAACGATGGGGTTCCAACATCTTATGATTGGTCATGTGTTCGTAAAATCTCTGACCTCTTAAAGTTTTTCTATGACATGACATTACGAATCTCAGGTTCTTTGTATGTCACTGCTAATACTTTTTTCAGTGAGGTTAGTGATTTGTGTTGCATCTTAAATGAGTGGAGGAAGAGCGATGATCTCTTGATCATGAGCTTAGGTGAGTCTATGAAGATTAAATTTGATAAATATTGGGGTGAACCGGAAAAGATGAACAAAATCATTTTTTGGGCAAATATTTTGGATCCGCGTGATAAGTTTGAGTACATGGCATATTCGTTGCATGAGATGTATGGTTTGGAAAAAGGTGATAGGATTATGGAGAATGTGAGGGGTGAGTTGTATGAGTTGTTTGATGAATATAAGAGAAAATATCAGCCGGATATTAATGCAGTTGCAAGTTCGGACAGTGGAAGTGGCTCAAGTTTAGCCGGTGCCACGAGTGTTTCAGATTGTGATTCGGTAAGTAGCAAGCCCTCTTCAATCTTGAAAGCCAAATTCAAGAGGCAAAAGTTGGAAAGTGGGGGTTATGGTACCAAGAAATCGGAATTGGAAATCTATTTGAATGAGGAAATCATAGAGGGAGACAATCTTGATGTGTTAAAGTGGTGGAAAGGCAATTGTGAACGATTTCCCGTTCTTTCAAGAATGGCTCGTGACATGTTGTGCGTTCCTATATCAACCGTTACATCAGAGTCGGTTTTTAGTACCGGTGGAAGGGTACTAGATCCATTTAGGAGTAGCTTGACTCCTAAAATTGTCGAGGCTTTGATATGCGCACAAGATTGGCTACGAAATGAAGATGAACCTCTTTGTGTTGAAGAGCAACTTGAGGAGCTTGAAAACTTTGAGAAAGGTATTTATTTCATCATTGTGTATTTGGTGTGTTATTATGTAAATTTTATTATTTATAATTTTAACATGTTGAATTGATGTTTCTTTAGATTTGCCTACTGTGGGAATTGGACAAAATCAAACGAGTGGAATTTGAATGAGGTATTTATTTCATAAATATAACATTAGTGTTTGATTTTTTTTTTTATATAATTGTTGATAAGATTCAAGTTGTTTGCAGTCTTGCAGATGAAACTTTGGAGTTAGGATGGGGTGTTAGCACATGAAGTATTGAAGAAATGAAGTTGATTGTCATTGACTTCTTGTGATTGCATTTTGGATATTGAGATTGTTAATTTGTATTTTGGACATTGATGTCTAGGACTATTGTGATTGTAGTTTTTGATTGTTATGTTTGTTGAGTTCTTTGATATTTTGCTTGAATTGTAACGATTGGAATGTGTTGAAGAAATTAGGTGGATTGCATTTTGAATGGATTTTGGATTGCTTGATAGTGGTTGGGATGTTGCATTTTGAATCAAAAGCTTGAAAACAAGTCTTTTTGCTTTATTTCTGTCGGTTTTTCATCGGTTCTTTAGATGTCGGTCGGTTTCGGTTTGGTCGGTTTTTCGGTTAGGTAGCTCAGAAAACAGATAATTTGCTTATTTTTTCGGTTTCGGTTATGACCGAAAACCGACCGACTTTTGTCGGTCGGTTTAGAGTTCGGTTTCCACTATGATTCGGTCGGTTTCGGTCATTAGTATGGCGAGATCGGCTAGCGGTCGGTTTGTCAAGATCGGTCGGTTCGGTTACCGAGACCGACCGACGCACAGCCCTAGATCTTGTATTCAATTACTCATTTCTTGTATTTGATGATTATTCCTTCCTTGCATTCTCCTAATTATTATTCTTAAATTCATTTCTTGTATTTTCCGATATAGGGAGAAGGATGTTAGGACATAAATATTTATAATAGTTTTTTTATTAGTGTATTATTCTTAAATTCCTTTCTTGTATTCTCCAGTATAGAGAGCAGAGAGAAGAATGTGATTCATAAAGATTTTTATAGTAGTGTGAGGAGAAAGATGTGAGCCATAATTTTTTGTAATAGTTTGGGAAAAGGATGTGAGTCATAAAGATTTGTAATAGTGTCGTAGGATTGACGCGAGGAAGAAAGAGTATGTGTGATTATAAAGTTTCACATAATAATATTATCTCTTGTGAGCCATGGTTTCTATCGTGTTTTGGAGTTTTTCACGTAAATTCTCGTATTGTGGGTTGTGTTTATTTTTGTTTCTTTCTCAATTATTTCTACTTTCCCCTACGAATGAATGTGGGTGAATGAGTCCGAACAAAGTGGTATCAGAGCTTGGGTTTGGATAGCCTGGGATGGGTTCTTAGTCTCTAAATTTGAGTATGTTATGTAGTTGCAACATAGACTGAGCCTCCACATATTTTTTTTTTAGGAGATAGTTGTTCAAAGGTTAGGGATGTGTAAAGTAGTTCAAAGAGAGTTTGGTGTGGAGAAATTTGATGTAATGATCAATTGTGGCTTGTATAAATGTAAGTTAAAGATGTCGACACAATTCAGGTTACACAAGGGACTAGAAGTATGTCGGGTTTGACTAGTGCTTGAAGTCCGGAGAATCCAGAAGATGGGTTCAGGTAGTTCTGAAAGCATGGAGAATCCAGGAATACTGCTTAATCTATGAAAATTAAGGTGGAGCTGGTCAGATAAATAGCTCTGTTGCTATCGTTATGATTGAAGATTTCCTCTTTGGAAGGAATGTGCATTCTTATGGCATGTGAGAGTTGTCATAAAAAAAGATGTAATGGTGTTAGTTGGTCCACATAATTGCACACAGGGCATTGGTTTGGAATGGATAGTGTGTGGTGGAAGTTATGTCGATGACTGAAGGACTTCCAGGAGAACCAAGATCTAGGAGTAGCACCATAAATTTCAGCAAGGTTTTCTGATATGTGCCCGTAAATTTTATAGAATGTGTGATTGTAAGTGATCTACTCATATTGTGAATTCTCTAGTTTGAGAATGATGAACGTCAATGAAGACATGGTAGATCATTATCTAATTTGAGTATGATGATTGTCGGTGGATAACGGTGAATGATTCTTTGATTTGAGAATGATGGTTATCGGTGAATACAATGATGGATCTTCTTTTAGTTTTGTCAAGGTAGAGTTTGTTGGGCTAGGTGCAAAAAATTAAATAAGTTGGCTATCCCACATTGCTTTGAGAGAAGAGGTTGAAGATCTCTGACCGCACTGTCGGGTGCAGTCAAATTAGTTTTTTTTTTTTTTTTTTTTATTTCCTAACTTTCTTTCCTAATAGCATATAGAGTAAGTCAAGGTCGATTCCACAGAGAATAGGGAAACTAATCGAATTATCGTATTTAACCAATTTAGATAAATAATTATAATAATGTAAATATCAATATAATGTGGGGGGAATTGTTTGAGTAAATTAACTAATCAATTAAACTAACAAACTAAGATGAATTAAAATATGATAAAAATGTATTCCCGCCATTAATCCAGTATCCCCCTAGTCCGAATTATTCATGTAACTAATGCAATTACTTGACCAACTAATTCTGAAACCCCTAAACCAAGAGTTAATAATTACGCTTAGCTAATCCTTGTTACCCCTTAAGTATAATTAATTACAGGTTCGCTTAGTAATTAATCTATCCAATTAAGTAGTCCTAGGATACGATCGCCAGAACACCATTAATCAAACGCATAGAGAACTAAGGCAAAGAAGTAGGTACGATGTTGTACTCGCAAGCTCGGTACAAGTGACCGCGACTTATGTTATCCTAGCGAATAATTCACTATTTGCTACTCTTAGACATAAACACATAACAATTACGAATTATGAATTTATGACCTAGCAACAGTTATATGACTAATACCCAGGTGATCAATCCAAATAGCAAACATAAAAAAGATATGAAGAAATCGAATAACATAAATAATTTTAGAACGTAGTTCAATCAAACAATTACCGAATTATTTACAAGAATATCATTCTAGGGTTCAACTTAGTCAAAGACGGAAATTAAAATCTTAGCCGATCATAATGATGGCTAAAAACAAACTACAAATAAAAGACATAAACTTAGAAAACCTGAGATGCCGATTCTCGAATCTTCGTGTTCTTCCGGATTCCCATGTCTGTGCTCTCAAAATCAAAGTAAAAGTGTTATTTTCGGACTTGGGGTCCTCCTTTTATAGTGGGGATGAATTAGACTCAATTTGGGCTGGAAAAAGATAATCTGCGAGCAAATCTTTAATTGGGCCGCCTCGAGTCTCGGCCGAGCCTCTTCCATAGCCAAAATCATGGTTTTCTCTGACCCTTGGTCTCGGCCAAGCCTCACTGTCTCGGCCGCTCAGTCTCCTGAAACTTTGGCTCGATTTTTCCTCGATTTTTGACTTGTGAGACTTGTTTTCAATATCCACCCTTGGTCGAGTTCAACTTTTTTGTCTAAATTCATCCAAATAACTTCAAAATAAGTCACAAACATCAAATCGTCCAATAATGCAAATATAAACAATACACGGTAAATTACGCATGTAAATGTCACTAAATAAACACTTAAATCGACCTATTATGCATGCATAAACACGTGTATCAATGTCTGATGATTATTTAGGAGATGTTTATCCCACATCGATTTTGAGATCAAATATTGGGGGCTTCTTATGACAATTTAAGAAACCCACTAGTTTTGGTTTCAAGTGCATCAGTCAAATGCACTTCTTGTAAAATGTTGTAGGATTGGCGTCGAGGGAGAGAGAATATGTGTGATTATGTGTGATTGTAAATTTTCACATGATAATTCTCTTGTGGGTTGTGGTTTGAATGGGTCCCAACAATAAGTTGTGATAGAAGTTGCTTTGAATCATCATGAGAGATCTCATTCTTGTATAAACGTGTATGTTCATATGTGCGTGAAAAAGAAATAGGTTCAGTATATCTTCGTTGTTATAGAGTTTCCATGGTTAAGACTAACATTGAAACGTTTTGCGATCATCAATTTTAGCGTGAGTTATTTTATCTCCTTTTATTAATTTATCATATAGTCATGCCATGTATTCATAGTGGTAATTTTCTATGAATGTCATTTGTATTTGCAACTATGTGCTTGTCTCCATCCGTGAGGAGGTTGGATTGGAAGGCCCGCAAAGTTCGAAAAGTATCAATGGAAAAAAACCGTGTCTTTCTTGTAAGATAAATCAAATCATTCTATTTTATAAATTAAAGGCAAATGACTATTTTTGCTTACAACGGTATTGTGGCATGACATGTATTAATATGGGATACAGATTCTTCTACGTTGATTTAAATATTTTGGTCAAAATATAAGTATGATAAAGAGTTTGAATATATATATCTCCAATAATTTAATACAATTATATTTTGACTTTATACAAAAATTGAGAATAGATTTATATATGCATCAAGTTATTACAATCATCGCAATTATGAAACTTTGCATGAATCTAGTGTACTCATAGGACCACCTAAATTTAGTTGGATTTAATATCTCATGAAACTAACTTGAATCATTTTTTCACACCGAGAGTTTTGTAATAGAATTGTAAATAAACTTATTTGCTTGATAATTGAGAACTTGATTATAGCCTATACCATGTGTAGTTGATAATTGTTATTATCTATATGTTTAGTTCAATATAAAAAAAAATTATGCATTTCCTTGATAACGAAAACCTATGGACCACACTAGATCAATTTAAATCAACCATGTGATAAAATATATTCATAAAGCACTAAAATAAAATAAAATTTAAAAAAAAATGACTAAACCACCTCATTTCCCTCGCTTCCCCTTATTTTCTCCCTCTACTCAAGTACTTTCCGTAATACCTCCCCCAAATACCTCGACCCATGCCCACCCCCCACCAACAGTCCTTTACTTAACCGGATGGTGTCACCCGATGGCCATGTCAACAAGAATCTCCCCATTGGGGATGCTTCGAGAGAATGAGTACAATTTGAGAGTGAGAGAGAGAGAGAGAGAGTCAATTCTCAAACCCACCGAGCACTCCTTTTTCATGACTTTTGGGGTAGATTTTCGAGAATCCTCAAAATTGTTGAAAAATCCTCACATCTTAGCTCGGGCTCCCACATATGTGGCCACTTGATGTGAACTAAAATATTCGTTCTCAAATCTCCATCTTCTTCGTTTGATGTAGTCCAAACTCGAACTGTTGGACTTGCAAAAATCGCGTCGGAGAGGACCCCGACGCAAGAACTCCGATGCTCAAGTTAGTTCCGATTCCTTTTTATCAAGTCCAAAAATATGATATGTTAAGCAAGATATCATAGTTGTGAGGAAAAGAGGAAAGAAGATGCTGGGAGAATGTTATTAACTTACACCATCGCCGACAAGCCACTACGTTAATATTTTGCACTAATTTTTCATCTCCAATAATGCACCACACCCCCAACTAGTTTGGTGTAATTTAGTACTACTAGTAGTGCACTATACCTGTTGCACCACTTATTTCCTTAGTTTTTTTATGTTTCTTTTATATTGTACTTAATTATTATGTATATTTTTAAGTCTTAGATAGTGTATTCATGTATCAAAATTACTCGTACAGAATTAAGTTTATAATTATAATTGAGAAAAAGTATAATTTCAACAATAACAAGAAAAAACACCATATTATTAAAATACTACATAATACATTATAGATAATTATGAAAGGGCGTGAAATATAAAATTACAAAGATACGGAATATATAAATAACAACTAGATAAAATTACCCAACATAATTAAACACAAAATTACTAAAAGAGAAATACAAATAGAACCTAAAATAAAATATTTTTTCCTTAGTAATCTGACAGTCCACTTCCTAACCCTCATTCAACACTAGGATAAAGATTTCCAAACACAGTAAAGGGATTGCCATGTTCTTATGCTACTTGTTCTTATCTTTCGTTTTGCAAAATTCGTTGTTGCTCCATCCGGAAGCACTCACGTAGTTCGGGATGTTCAGTTCGGGATGTTCAGTGTTGTTTTTCAAGTTTTGTTTTCTTCTTTTATATTATTTGCTTCATTTTTTTTTGGTTTTGCAACTCACGATCACGATCTTTTTGTTTATTTTCTTTTTTTTTTCCTGGCCTTACTTATATTTTCTGAAGAGAGGCCTATCCTCTTTCAGTATGGGTTATTTGTATTGTTATTATGAATTTCAATTTTTATTCACATTAAGAATTCATACTTACATGTTTGAATTAAATTTGATTAATATTAAAAATATTAAGTTAAAATTTTAAATTAAATGTGATTATATCACACACACATATATATACATATACACACACATAGTGATTTATAATACAAGGAAATAAAAGTAAAGAGAAAACAAATGAATTATAAGGAATCCTCTTTTCTTAGTGCAAAAATTAGTGCAAGCTGCTGGAGAAGAAGTTCAGATTTTAGGCTAAAGTAGTGCAAATTGTGCACTAGAATAGTTCGGCTGTTAGAGATGCCCTTATAATTATCTTGTTGATATGGGTATATATACGAGCTTTTACTTGTGGCATTATGATCATTTTCCTATGGTTAGAGCTTCCTTGAGACTAAGCTTACGGCAGGCCTTTTCGTTTGGGTCTGGACTAATAACAATAAATAATTGAATATGAGCTCAATCCTCGACTTTCGAGGTGCACTATTTATTACTTATCAATACTTGTTAATATATTACATCTAATATTTCTCTTTTTATGTTTTTAGTTAATTTGGGATGAATAACTGATTGGGATTTTTTTTAATTGGATTCTGGGATTATGTTATTGGATATGGATTTTGTGGGGTTTCACTGGACCATAACTTTTCGATTGTAATAGGCTTTCTTTCATAGATGTAGTTTTGTTTGGGCCTCTGATATGGAATAATTTATATGTTTTTAGGCTTGGTTTCAGTTTGTTGTAGGTGAAAAATGAAAATAAGTGATCTATTCTTTGGGTACTAAGTTTTAGTGAAATTAATTAATAAATTTAGATAATTAATTTTTATGAATATCTTAAATATCTTAACTATGAAAAAGCTACTATTGAACAGCAGATGAAAAAAATTATATGCATTTACATATTTTGTATGAAAAATTTCTTCTATCATTATTTTTATATATTAATCGGTGGACACATTAACATGTACCTAAGGGTGAAGGTAGGCATGACTCTTCGGGCTTCAGCCCATCCTCCCTCCTTAGGAGAGATGAAAAAATCGCGTCTCGCCGATTTCTTTCTCGCGAAATTGGAGCTGGTGAAGGTAGACATGACTCTCCGGGCTTGAGCCCACCCTCTTTTGGAGAGATGAAAAAATCGCGTCTCGTCGATTTCTTTCTCGCGAAATTGGAGCTGCCGAGACGAAATGCTGGGTAATTGCGTTTTGTAGGAATGTCGCCAAGATCTCGCGACAATGCGGCTGGAGAAGGGCGGAACGCGAGAATCTCGGCTGGTTGGAGAAGACGCAAAAAATCGCCTTTCTCGCGAAATTGGAGCTGCCGGCTGTCTGGAGAAGACATATTCCTGCCCAATGCAAGAGCGGGATTCGAATCGGAGACCCATTGAAGAGAGCTCCAATCTCTAATCACTAGACCAAGTCAACATTTTGTTTTAATCTCCACATAGAATCTATATAATTACTTATTCATCTAAAATCAAATAAGCGAGAATTGACTCCTCATATCATAAAATTTTCATAAAATTAAATAAGTAATTGAAAGTTTTGTCTACAAATTTTCAATTTATTATTATTATACTTGACAACATGTATTTTTGTAAATATTTTGTTTTGCTTATAATTTAAAATGAAATTATGTATTAGAATTGGTTATAATATTTTTAAAATATTTTGTTAATTTTTCGAATTTTTAATATAATATTTCCGCACTAGTAATTAGTAATGTTGTACGAAAAAACGTTAAAAAGTATTTTATATTGCCACTCATTGTTTATATTATTTTATATTTATAAATTAGTTGTAAATAAATCTATTTCTATCAAATTTAAGATGCATATATGTATTTGAGTTTGTTATAATAATTGTAAAAATATCATGTTAAATTTTTAGATTTTTAATATCTTTTAGAAAATTGCACCGATATTTCGATATTACTCGAGATCTTACCGAAATCTTCGTATATTGAAACACCGATATCTTCGTAAAAATCGATATTTTCGTCCTTGCAATCCATAATAGTAGTGTGTAATTATGTATTCAACCACCCCAAATAAAGCTAAGCCACACCAAATATTGACAAAATAGATATATAGATTGAATTGTAGACGAATTTTATGGTATAAACTCCCTTGGGCGCAACTTCAATGAACATTGAGGATATTCCTGTCTCCTGACGCTTGGAAGGCACTTCAGGGCAGGAAATTACTATTTCTACAAAAATAAAGTCGTTTTGTTATTGTATAAAGAGTTAATTACGTAAAAATTCACGATATTTTAATCAATTATTATTTAAAATGTAATTTTTTTAATTTAATACACCTGAGTAATTTTTTTACTTGAATGGCTGATGTAGAACCTGAAATCGAGTTACAGGCGTATAATCATACAATATTTATAAACCTCTAATTAAATGAAGCGATAACATTTTATGATTAGGTTTAGCCATAAAACAATATCTTTTTACATATAATTAAGGGTTAAAAAATTCGAACAACTACATGTATGCAATTAGGCGGGTTAACATCTCAATTTCATGCTCCACATAAGCAATTGAAAAAAATAAACTTATTTAGGTGTATTGAATCGAAAAAATCATAAAGGCGGTGCATTTCTATTTTATATTTAAAAAGTCATGTTGTAAATGATAATTGACTAAAATGTCGTGAATTTTTACATAATTAACCATTGTATAAATATTGTAAAAGTAAATGGGTAAATCATCCTTTTTATTTAAGGATGTTATGTTTTAGTAATTCCGATTTTGATTCTTTTACTTTTGAAATTCAACAAATTGAATTTTTAACTTTTGAAATTCGATAAACTGAATAAATTGGACGTTACCTGCCATAGGTGGTGACATGACCACTTTTTCGAACTTCAAAAGTGGAATGACTAATTTATCAAATTTACAAAACTAAAGGACCAAATAAAAATAATAAAATTTAATTGACTAAAAAACTATTTACCCTAAATAAATATCTGGCCGTATATTGCATATATACTAGTAAATCACATGTGTGATGCACGATTATAAGATGTTTTAATAATATGAGTATGTATAATATTAATTATAATGGATTTCAGTTTAAGCGCTTCATATCATATCTGTTTGTTGACAAATTGATATACACAAAAAGAAAGTGATTGAACAACATACAAAAATATGTAAATATATATTAATTACAAAAAACTTTGCATTAATGATGTAAGATTTTTTATTTAAACAAATGTAAAAAATATAATGCATCTATGCATTTCTAAACGTCTATTTCTACACAACATTCAGTGTTTTGTTATATCTGTTATTTTCATCATCACAAATCAATATCTTTCAATCCTTGGCAATTCATGACCCATGAAACTGCAACATATAATTGACCATGATTGAATACGTGCTTTTTTAGGAATAATCCATCATGAGACAAAGATTGTCCTAGACTTTTATTAATTGTCATGACAAAAAATATGTTAAAATTGTAAGAAAATGTATATGTCACGCTCATTAAATTTTAAGGGGTGTGGCATATATAAAAAAATGAGAATATTAGAAAAGACGAATATATCTTACTTAAAAAAGGAGAATATTAAAATTTTCACTCCACCATACAAAAAGTGTAAGCAAATATTTTTTTTATCAAATAAATAATTACTAATTGTTTTGACTTAGATAGTTGTTCAGAATTAAATAAAAGCATGCATATTAAGATTATACAAAAACTTAAATTATAATTATAGAAACAAATGTGCTGCTACAGTTTTTTAATATGAGAAATTCATTACAATTATAAGCAATCCTATCATGAAACATGTCCCAATTCATCAAGCTCAGATTATCGATCTTTGACACATATTCAATCATATTTTCACCATTTCTCGGATGACCCAAAACCTTAACATTTCAAACGATATACAACTATGACGCCATCAGTGCCAGAAGAAATGCGCGGCCAACTCCCCCTTCAACTACGGGCATCGTCGTCGTAGTGGAAATGCAACGATTTTGTCCATAATTTCTGAGACTTCTCAAATGATTGCAACCAAAATTTGCGTTGATCTTACATAGATTCAAAACCCTACACTCAATTCTTAGAATACGTCCATTACTACAAATTATATGTAAATATTTTTAACTATTCTAGAACTATTTTCTTTATACATTAAAATTATAATAAAAAGGTGTGTCAAACATTATCTATAATTATTTGTATCTAATTCACGTCCCAAATGTATTTAAAATTATATATACATACATAAATTTTTTTAATTTTACTACTTAAATGCAAGAATTACAAATTTAATAAAAAATGCATCTCCAAAATGTACCATTAACTTGGTAAAAGAAAAGTCATCATAGATTAAGGGTAAACCCCAAACCCTCTTTCCACCCCCAAATCGCGAGCGAAGCCGCCACCATCAACCGACGCCGACGAAGATCAGAAAATTTTCAGCCCTCACGCCACCGTCCAGAAAGGATTCCGGCCTTGTTGCAGCGTCATATTGCGGCGTCATAGCCATTTCAAACACACAACTAGAAACTGCTGAACTCGACGTGCATCAATCAGTTTCAGCATGATTGGTGCTGACTCCACTGATCTTCGCTGGGCCTCAATTACTCAGCCCCCTCTTAAAGGTGATATTCTCCTAGATTCTATTTTTTTATTGAACAACTTATATGATTATTCTCTAACAGAGATATAATCTAAAGTGTTTAAGTCTCTAAATGCATCAAACAAAATCGGTCATAAATCCGACACCATTGATCGTGGCTGACGATATCTGAAATCACCAACAATGTCGTTGATTTATCGTTGATTTTGAAAATATTTGCCTAATTAGACGCACAAATAGGCAGCCTCCGAAGATAATCATCTTCAATATATGAAAATTCCTTACGATTCTAATATAATTGATTCTGTTATTCTAGGTGAAATAAATAATTTTATTAATCCTAAAGATAGATATAGATTCTTATAATTATATGCAAAACTTACTTAATTTATGTTATTACCATATTAATATGCAAGTAATTGAACCATTTATGTTGATTGATTGCCATATGCAATTTCTTTTCCTTCATATTTTTAGAAGTTATTACCAAGCGGAGAGCTTTCAAATCCGTTATGTTAATATGAAAATGATTGAAAATTTATGTTGATTGATTGTCATATGCAATTTTTTGCACATTTTTTCATATTTTTTGTTGCATATCTGATTCGAATGATTCATTATCACATGCAAATGATTGGATAATTTATGTTGAATCAATAATTTATGTTGATTGATTGCAGATTTGATTTCAAATAATTCATTACCATATGCTAATTGATTAGACAAAAAATAACTATACATACCAAAAATAATTATTTCGAGAAATGGCATTGGGATTTGGACAGAAAAATTTAAAGGTTTCTATATTGGGACTGTTTTTATTTTTATATACAGTAAAACCTCTATAAATTAATATTGTTGGGACATGAAGCATTTATTATTTTATAGAGGTATTAATTTATCTACAAATCAATAATTTATTAATTGAAAGAGTTTTTTCAGTATAATGAGTACATTTTATTTTCATAAAGGTGAGTGCATCTAATTATTATATATTCGTTGAACTAATGTAATTAATATATTCATCATAATAATCAAATACATAATACCATAACTTTGACTACAAATAAAATTCAATGTATAAAGTGAATGAGATTCACTTGCAACATGTGCTCATGTACAACAACATAAAAGAGCTAAATATGTTCAATTTACAATCATTGGAAAAGAACTAAGTGAATGTGTTTAACATTAATTGATGTATCATATCCATCATAAAAGAAAATTCTATATAAACAGAATACAAATTTATAAAAATCATACAAGACAATGGCTTCTCATCCAAAAGGTGTCTCAAAAAACAACAATGACGGATAAAATTCGTAAAGCGTTGTGTGAGTTTAAAATAAATCACCCCACATGCATGCAAAAAGATTTGGTATTATGGGTTGATGAAAATTATAATTTGAAAGTTAGTCAAGCTACAATATCAAACACACTCAAGAGATCATCTGAATATCTTTCGGCTAACTTACAAATAGGAGGAGATATCAAGAGGCCTAAAACTGATTTTTTTTTTTACATATATGGAGAAGGTTGTTTTTGAGTGGATTCTCCAACATCAAGATCGTGTGAATATAACCGGAGCGTTGATTTTGGAGAAGGCAAACGATGCAATACAAATTTTATACCCACAACAAGATTCTGAGTACAAACTTTCTCAAGGTTGGTTTGAAAAATTAAAACTAAGACATGGTATCAAGTCATTTCGTCGTTTTAGAGAGAATGACTTGGTTGACATACAAGAAATGGAGAAGCAATTGGAATCCATTGTGAAAAAAATAGATCAATTCCCTACGCAAGATGTTTTCAGTATGGACAAAATTGGTTTATTTTACAGGTGCAAGCTGATCATTCTCTTGCAACTAAGCAATTTGAGGGAAGAAAACAAGATCTAGAAAACAATAGCCACTTTAGCTTAGAAGTTATAATAGATATTGGTGAAATGTAAACAATAGCCACTTTAGCCTTAGTGGGAAAAGCTTAGCTTGTTTCATTTGAGGTCTTGTGTTTGAACATCTTTGGTGATTTTTTTCACTTCTTAGTTTTTCTAGGTTTACCTCTTTAATAGAGGTTATATTTGATATTGAAAAATTATTAACCCGACTAATTAATGACGAAAAAATATCTCGTCACGTAAAATTAATGATGTAAAATATCTCGTGGTTTAGCAAGTTATTTTCCTTAATAAGTGCGCCTCTCTAATAAGTGACGAAATAATTGATTTATAGTGACAATAGTAAAAATTATTATAATTGTAAATATTTTAGTGATGAAAATATTATTCGTCACTATAGCGCAATAAAATATTAAATTGTGCCGACATACCTTACATTGTCACTAAATATAACATTTGTGACGTAATAATTTTGTTGTCCATTCTATTAATAAAAAAGGTGGTGAATTGGTACATGTCGTCACTAGATATGAACATTTATGACGGAAGAGTGTTGTCACTTAAATTTGTAAAAGATTAATGACAAAATATAATATTTTCATCAAATTAAACTATGATGGACTATTGTTCATCGTCACCAAATTTAATTAAATACGACAAAATAATTTTGTCACCTATTCATATAACTAATTAATAATGAAATAATATTTTGTAACACGAAAATAAGTATTTGTGACACTAAACATTGTCGTAAGTTAATAACTTTTTTTTGTCTTTAAATGAAGTGGTGACAAATTGATTCACATCATCACTAAATATAAGTATTGGTGACAAAAAAAGTGTTGTCATTAATTTTTTTAAACAATTCGTGACAATAAATGGCATTGTCATGGAAGAAAATAATTGGTGACACTAAATGCCGTCACTAGTTATTTTATAGTTGTCATCAAAACGTTTCCCTCCAAAATTTTAGTACGAAATTCTATCTCTTAAAATTATTGTGACGCATTTATGACCACCGTCATGATATATGCAAATTAGTGACGATAACAATGATTCATAATGACAAAAATAAAAATTGTCACAACAATGAATATTTTTATGACGAAAATTAAAGGCGTCGCTATTAAGCAACAAAAAGTGACAAAAAATTGTGCGTCAAGAAAAAAATCATCACAAAATGTCTGATTTCTTGTAGTGAGATAAAGAAAGACTCACAGTTGTTATATGTTGCAATGATGATGACTCCAAAAAAATTCCTCTATGGATTGTCAAAAAATATGCAAAGCCTCGTTGCTTCAAAACCGTCAATATGAATAGTTTGGATTGTCTTTACCGTGCCAACAAAAGGGCCCTAGATGACTAGTGTGCTTTTTGAGGAGTATATTCGATGGTTTGACCAGAAAATACATGGTAGAAGAATTTTGTTTGTGGTAAATAATTGTCCAGCACATCCAAGAAATATCGAAGGGTTACAAAATATTGAGTTATTTTTCTTGCTACCCAATATGACATAAAAAATCCAACCTTGTGGTGCTGGGATAGTAAGAGCTTTCAAGATGTACTGTTGCAGGAGATTTTACCACAGACTACTAGAAGGCTATGAGGTGAGACAATCTGATTCGGGAAAGATAAATGTTTTGGATGCTCTGAATCTTGTAGTCTCAGCTTGGACGATAAATGTTCACCAAGACACGATAGCAAATTATTTTCGACATTGCAAAATTCGCTCAGGCGGTGAAGGATTAGGTAATTTAAATGATCCCAACATTGAAGAATGCATTCAAGAAATAGAGACAATGATAAATGATCTCGTTTATCGCAACAAAATGAATGTTAATAGCATATTGGATTAACTGGGTAAAAGTGATACATGTTTTGAAGTTCAGAGCTTAGAAGAAATTGTAACAACCATCATCGACAATAATGTGGAGACGACGAGGATGATACAGTACCATTGGAACCAGTTACGAGGAAGGAAGCACTTATAACATCAAGAACGCTTCACAACTTTTTGGTGCAATTTGAGGATACAACACCGGAATTATTGGATGAGATGAAAAAAAAATAGAGATGAGCTCCAAGTAGATTTGAGTTTTACCAAGAAGCAATCAACTATAAATTCTTATTTTACTAAATTGTCATAGTTATATTGAAGCAATTATTAATTTATGATATCAATGAGACCACTAATTTATATAGAAGGCCTTTTTTTTTTTTTTTTCAAAAAAAAAAATTATTATCTTATTATCTTATGAAAATTGGTCCATTTTTTAAATGGCCTGAGTTGGGACCAGAGAAAATTATTATTTTAGAGAATTTATTAATTTATAGAGGTTTTGCTATATAAGAAGATTACCTTATTAATATGCAAGTAATTGAATAATTTATGTTGATTGATTATCATATGCAGTGTTTTTCATATTTTTAGAAGTTATTACCAAGCACTGAGCTTTCGACATTATATTAGTATGCAAGTGATTGGAATTTATGTTGATTGATTGCTATATCCATTTTTTTGCTTATTTTTTTCATATTTTTTATTGCAGATTTGATTCGAATGATTCATTACCATATGCAAGTGAGTGGATAATTTATGTTGATTGGATCATTTATATATGTTCATTAATTGCAAATTTGATTTAAATGACTCAATACCATATGTTAAATGATTATGCATACCAAATATAATTATTTCCAAAAATTGAATTGGGATTCGAACGTGAAAATTTTAAGATTTCTATATACACTACAAGAAAAATGGTCTTTTGAGACCACAAAAAGTGGTCTCAAATAATGAGCATTTGTCACAATTTATGAGTATTTGTCACAACTTTATTATTGCCTCAATAACTCGGACGCAAATAATATATTTGTGATCACAAAATAGGTCTCAAATGCGCCTCAAATATTTTTTGCAACAATTAGTTGTCTCTAAAAGTAGTCTTAAAATTGTCTCAAATAATTTATAAAAAGATTAGTGCCCACAATTATAATGTCAAAAAGTGTTATACAAAAGATTTCTTTTGTTGTAGTGATAGAGACGGTTCTGTTTTTATATATAAGAAAATTGTACAAACGTTCAAAATGCAAGAATTTGGTTGGACAAATTTCCAATGAAGCCAAGATGAATGATTGTGGCATTGAAAATGAAATAAATTGACATGATTTAATAATTAGAGCGCACATTATAAACCATTTCACCAATAGTTTCATAATTCATACATTGTTCTAGATGGTAAATGTTGACATAGGCGAAGTCATGTTTAAATCACTTGGGATCAAAGCTAGAGAGAGAGAGAGTGTTACATGGATTTGGATGGTTGACCCACAAAAGAGAAAATTTGCACTTAAATAGTTGGTAAATTTCCTAATTGGACATTACATGAGAAAATGCATGAATAAGAAAGTCGTTAAGCATAGAAAAAAGTGAAATCTAAAATAGACAACATAACAACAAATTATTCTCGTCTTTCACCACCACCCATATTATTCCTAGAGTAGTTTTTTACATAAGCCATGAACAACTTTTAATGAAAATATGTGTATGTTTATATTAAAAAATATTATTTATTTTGAATAAATATATCATAATGAGTAAGTATCAGTATTTATGTTAAAATATATTATTTGTTTTGAAAAAAATATAATATGTTGAAAGGTAATACCGTTCTTCAAAATAAGTAATATATTTTAGTATAAATAGTGATATGTTTTCATGGATCTACCCTTTAACTTGAACTGCACGGTTCTAAGATTCGTGTACCTAGTGTACATGAGAACTAGTGTAGCAGGTCTCTTGTACAATAGTAAATCCGTGCAATTCGGATCATGAATTGCTTTTCATGAAAATGCATTTTGCTGAAAGATACTCCCCCGTCCCATCTTATCTTGCACACTTTCCGTTTTCATCCGTCCTAGGCGAACTTGCACATCCCTAAAAAAGAAAAGTTATAATACAATCTCCATCCTCAAAATCTCCACCCTCAATCAACATTTGAAAAGTCAACAAAATCTCAAAAAATAACTTTTTTTAATACTTGTGTCAACCTCCCCTGTGCAAGATAAGGTGGGACGAATGGAGTATTACTTATTTTAAAGAAATTAATATATCATACTAAAAAAATATTAGTGTTTATCCTGACATGTACTCCCTCCGTCCCGGTTAAAGCTTCCACTTTGACCGGGCACGGATGTTAAGAAAAAACAGTTATTTGACTTTTTTAAAGGTGGAGATTGAGTGGTTGAGATTTTGAGGGTGATGATTGGGGGATTAGTTTCCTTTTTTTGGGCTGGCAACTTTAAGTGGGACGGACCGATAAGGCAAGTAGGAAGCTTTAACCGGGACGGAGGGAGTATTTATTTGTTCTGAAAAAGTAAATTATGTTGAAAGTTGATACCCTTTTTAGATTAAGTAATACAATTCAATATAAACAATGATATGTTTTTATGGATCCGTCATTTCACGCGGATTGCACGAATTTAAGATTTGTGCACCCGGTGTAAATGAGAACTAGTTAATTCGAGTAGTTCTCGTGTACACCACTTACACGGATCTTAGACCGTGCAATCCAGGCCATGGACAACTATTCACATAAAAAAAAGTACTTATGTTTATGCTGAAAAATATTACTCTCTTAGTCCCGAATAAACTTGCACACTTTATATTTCGGTCCGCCCCAAACAATTTGCACACTTTCTTAAAAGAAAACAAATCTCACAAATTCTACCTTACAATTCACCTTTATTTACCAAATAAAACAAAAAGATAGGTTTGAAAAGTCAACATAGCCCAAAAATAATTTTTTCTTAATATGTGCGCCGAGTTGCCAGTGCAAGTTCAACGGAGGAAGTACTTGTTTTGAAGAAATGTATCATACTGAAAAGTATTAATGTTTATTTTGAAATGTATTACTTGTTCTAAAAGAAGATTAATACATTTTCTCATAATAAGTAATACCTTTCATTATAAATAGTGATGCACATTTTTATAGATCCGTCCATTTTTTAACCTGATTTGTGCATCTAGTGTACATGAAATGGAAATTTGTGTGCTTCCTAAGGAAATTGTTGTTGGTTAGTTGTAAGTGGGGGTTTATTTGAGTGATATTAACAACTTAATTTTATTTCTTTTCAAGAAAAATTAGTTAGAGCAGCATGGAATTCATGATTATGAGATCACTGTAAACATAATCATCACCTTCTTGGACATCAAGTTATATACGTTCTAGGAAATTAACATTTCTATATCCCTTTGTAAGAGCAACACTATATAAGATTAATTAGTAATATTGTGGCCCATGTACCATATATTAGAAAAGAAAATAAGTGGCAAAATTAGCAAATAATCTTTTTTGGGCTCTTTATAACTTACTAAATTGGATAACTTGAAAAAATATCTTCTCGGTACGTAATAAAATAAAAGCAAAAAACTAGCCTATAGAAGAAGGCGCATAAAACATATTTAAGCATTATCATAACTATAGGAAGTTTTATATTTGTGGTATTGATATAGAATATAATGAGTTGCATGTCACTTCCTCCATCCCGCTCAATTTTGTACACTTTTCATTTCGATTCGTCCCATTCAATTTTACACACTCTTAAAAAGAAAATTTGTTTTATAATCTCCAACCTCAAAATCTCCACCCTCAATCTTCACCTTTAAAAAAGTCAACCAAAAAGCAAAAAATAATTTTTTCTTAATATACGTGTTCGTCCCTACGTGCAAAACTAAGCACAACGAATGTAGGGATGTAAACGAATCGAATCGAACCGAATATTATGAAATTCGTTTCGAATTCGTAAATATAAACTTGAATTCGAATTCGAATCGAATTTCAATAGATGATTCAAATTCGATTCATGAAAAATATTCGAACGATTCGATTCGATTCGAGATTCGAAAAGTGTTTTTTTAATTTTTATATATAGATATTTTTCATATTTAAATATTCAAATATTATAATTATTTTTTATTTTTTTCAGTTACAAAATTTAAAAATATAAATTATATATAAATTTATTTATATATATAACAATATAAATATATTATATACATATATTTAGTATTATATGTATTATTTAATTTTTAAAATATATTATTTATAAACGAATCGAATATTCGAATTATTCGAGTCGAATACAACTATATTCGAATTCGAATATTATTCCAATATTATAATTGATTTGTATTCGAATTCGAATTCGATTTTTTCGAATCCGAATCATCTTAATCGAATTCGAATCACGAATCGAATAAAAAATATTTGATTTGTTTACAATCATAGACGAAGGGAGTATAATTTTAGATGGTTTTATATTTAACATACAGATAGTACAAGTGATATTATAAAAACACTTTTGGAGAAAATTGCAAAAAGTTGTCTATCAAGTGTAGGGGATGACACATTTATGTCAATTACGCTTAGGTCTGATAATTGTTGTCCATCAAGTAATGAAATTGCGCATCTTTTTTTTTTTTTTGTTAAATCTCGTCGTAGTTCATTAAAAATCACGTGCCCGGCGAGATTAACAAATACGGCGATTGCAACCCACATGGAGCTTAACTGGATCCGATGTAACGTTTTGGACAACTTTTGCCAAATAATCATGACTTAATGGACGACTTTTGCCAACTCCTAAAAAATTAAAAATAATTTTAAAAAATTAGTAATAATAAAAATATATTCTAAAAATTTAAAAATAATGATACTAAAAAGAAAATTCTATATGAAAATATATTCTAAAATTCACATAAAATTCAAAAAAAAAAAATAATAATTTCTGAAAATTATTTATAAAATTCTAAAATTCTTTTAAAATTCACAAAATTAAAAGAATTATTTCTGAAAATTATTTTCAAAATTCTAAATTTATTTAAAATCCAGAGAATAAAAAATATATTTTTGAAAAATATTTTAAAAATTCTAAATTTTATTTAAAATTCAGAAAATTAAATTAATTTATTTCTAAAAATTAAAGGTCTGCTCATCGCCGTCATCTGATTTACCAATGTCACAATCCACCTTAGATTTACCGACGCCACCATCAGCCTAAAATCTAAAAATTTATTTATAAAAATTAAACATCAGATTTACCGATGCCACCATCAATCTCATATCTGAAATTTATTTCTCAACAATTAGTTATGAAAATTAAACCTTAGTTCTACCGGCCTCACCACCAACCTCAAATCTGCCTATATGTTCTTATATTTCGTGACGATATAAATAAATGTCACTATTGATTTTAAAGACAAAAAATATTATTAATTTATGACGATGTTCATCGTCACAATCACTTTTTATTAGTGACAACAAAATATTTCATTATTAATACTCGTGCGTAAGTGTGACGAAATGATGTCGTCATATTTAATTAAATTTGGTGACGAAAGGCAATTAGTTTGTCATATTTGAATTTGTGATAACATTAAATTTTGTCACAAATGTTTAAAAATATTAAGGGACAAAATTACTCCGTCGTGAATATTCATATTCACTGACGACGAGTACCAACTCGTCACCTTTATTATTTTTCGAAAGGATAACAAAATTATTTTGTCACAAATATTATATTTGGTGATATGCAAGATATTTCGTTCACAATTTAATATGTTTGTGTGATATACATGATGACAAATACGAATATCATAACTAAAATATTTTTTTATTTTTTATAACTTTTTTGTTGTTGCATTATAGTAATTAAAACATGTAGATAATTTTTCATCTAAGATATTTAATTTTTTTGATAATGTTCATTAATTTGTATATTAGAAGTGTGAACTAAAAAAGAAAAAAAAAAACATTGTTAGGAATTGAACCCTAGACCTTTAATAAAAGGCCCCAATTTTTTACCAATTAGTCTAAAGCTCATATTATTTATTAATTCATACTCATTATATTTAACATATGAAGTTAAAATAAAAATAGTAAAATAAAACGCGAGTTGGGTTTGAACCCAACACCTCCTGACGATCAAGTAAACAATCTACCAACTTAGCTATTACTCATTTGAGAATTATCATACTCAATATATTTAACATATGAAATTAAAGTAAAAAAAGTAAAATAAAACATCTAAGTTAGGTTTGAACTCAAGACCTCCTGAAGATCATGTAAGCACTCTACCAACTCAATTGTTACTCATTGAAAGATAATTTTCACTGAGACTATTATATAGTTATCACCTCTAAATTAATTTGAAAATATCTTCTCAACCACTATTAACCCTCCTCAGACACAATTCAGGTTTTCGTTTTTTCCCAACCACCTCCTCCGACGTGGGCTGCCGCTGGTCAAAATTTATTGATGAACATTAATTTTTCTGATTTTTTAGGGGTCAAAATCTAATATATAGCTATACATATCATAATGTATAAACTATAACTTGAATAAAAGAATAAAAAGATACATAAAAACTTACTAATAAAAATAAAAACAAACATTGGGCCGCTTATTGGAACTTAGCGATTAGTCGGAGTTTAGGGGATTGATCGGAACATCGCATAGTTAGGTGAATAAAAATAAGGAAAATAATATTTCGGCCGGCCAGGCCGACTAATCGCCCAACTATCCCGTCTAGATTCAGAAAGCGCCTAAAACTTCCATTAAACATTAAATCGGGTCGGCAAGGCACTGCCCAATGAATAGGTGGCGCTAGGTGATCGACTAGGTGACCGCTTAGTTTTAATTTATATTTTTTTATCATTTTTATTTTATTACTTATATCATACCTTCAATATTTTAAAAATGTTGTACCATTTAATGTATAATTAAACACCATAAAGTATAAACCATAAATTGGGAAAAGTAATAAAAGAAATATAAAGATTATTAATATATATACATATATATTTTGGACCTCCTAAGCTGACTAATCGCTGGACTAGCCCGAAAATGCCTAAAACTTCTGTTTAACACAAATCAGACTGGCAAGCCATCGCTTAGCAAATAAGTGGCTGAATAATCGCTGCCAACTAGGCGAAGACTTAATTTTAATTACTTTTATTTTATTGTTTATATCATACTTCAATATTTAAAAAATATTGTACCATTTAATATATAATTAAACATACATAATGTGCAAGCCATAACGTGAGGAAAAGATACTAAAAAACTCTCTCTTTCAAGATTGAATCAAAAAGATATAGTTTTATATATAGAACAGATAATAACAACTTCTCTTTCAATTAATATTAATATTAAATTATTAATTACTAATAAGAATATATCACCACAATTTAAGAAAGTCAATTTCGGAAAGAGTCCTTTAGAGAACCTCGTCCCTCTTCTCTCTTTACTCTAAAGATTGAGAGAACCTTGCCCCTCTCTCTCTTGAGATCGTTCGTCCTTGTTTTCCACCCTTGCACTTGAATTGTGTTGTTTGTGCGTCATTGCCTTCTCCAACCTGTTGCTTCCCCTTTATTTCAATACCCTTTAGTTCAATACCCGATTAAAGATAAAATTCCAATTCTAAAACCCTAATCTCTCTCTTGCTTGTGATGCTCGCCGGCTGTCCATTTTTGGCGGTTTTTCTCACCACTCGCTCCTGTAATATGTTAAGAACATCTATTCCCTCCAAACATCAGTGCTTTCATTATTGATCTTTAGCAGCCAAGATTCAATACATGTTCGCCACAAACAAATCCATTCATTGGAGTTCATTCATCTTGCCCTTTTCAAATTTTGAGTAAATTTTGTTCGAATGATTCCGGTAAGTGTTTCAATGTTTAATTCTACCTGTTTATGTTTGTTTATGGTGTTAGTTTTGTTCCTTTTGTTCCACAGATGCCATAACATCTTTATTTTTCCTCCTATTGATGGGAAGTTGTCTTGCTTTTTTATTATATGTATATATTATAATTGATTTTATAGTTTAATTGTCTTCGTTTGCTGTTTACTTCTTCCGTCCCGCCTAATTTGCACACTTGCTCTGCCTCGTATATTAAGAAAAAAAATATTTTTTTGCTTTTTAATTGACTTTCTCAAAAGTGGAGATTGAGGTGTGGAGATTTTATGGATGAAGATTGTAAGATTTCTTTTCATTTTGGAGTGGAGCAAAATGGGATGGGAAAACCGTAAAAGAAAAGTGTGCAAATTAGAGCGGGACGGAGGGAGTATTATTATTTGCTTGTGTGCCACAAAAGATTGAAATACTGCTTGCTAAATAAGAGGATACCCAGCTTCCCGAGGAAGTATTATTTATTTGCTTGTGTGCCACAAAAGATTGAAATACTAGTGCACAAAAGATTGAAATACTAGTGCTTGCTAAGTAAGAGGATACCTAGCTTCCCTTTCTTTCTTTTGCTGGTTTCCCAGCTTCCCTTTCTTTCTTTTACTGGTTTTTATTAGTTTGAACGATTTAATAATTTTACAAATTAAACACATAAGTTGTGGGATGAGGTGTGAATAATTATCGACTAGATTCTTCTTTTCTTTTTTATTTAACTTCTTTTCTTTTTTATTTAACTTTATTTTACTACACATGCACTTGTCTATACTAGAGTGACTAATGGATTATAATAGAAATTCCATTTTATCTAAAAAGTAAATATTTGAACCCACCTTGCTTTCAGTCTTCCTAGTGTTTTGGTACATAGTATAGGGATATCACAACATTAATTAAACAAACATATCACAGTTTGCCTCTACAAGTATACACAAAATGCTACTTCATGTGAAAGAAGTTCCACTTATTTTACTGTATACATTTCTCCCTATACGTTATATCCCTACCATTGATAAAAGACGGTGAATAAGATTAGTATTTGATACGGGAAAGACAGATTTGGGAGGTAACACAAGTACGCTCAAATACAACCCCTTACTTAATGGAATCCACCATAAGTTTGTAGCAACTTGTCGCCTTGAGGAATCCACCAAAAAGGCTAAGAACTAAAATAGAAGAACTCCTTCTTCTAAACAAGTCAAGAGACTCTCAAATATATTTTATAAATTTCGAAATTTTTGTTGCAAATACAAAGGAGAAGGCTCAATTTATAGGAGTCATTACATGATTCTAGATAATGTAGTAATGACTTGACCTCACAACTTACTAGACTCAAGACTCATATATAATAGCATTTTGACCAATTTAGATACATGAATAAGACTCTAGAATCAGTTAAAGTTCAATGAATTTGAAATGAATGCCCAAAGATAGTTGAGGACATAAAACTCAAGATTCATGAACTTGACAGATTCCCGCCACCATCTGTCACACCTTAGTAAAACAACCATAACTCCTTCTAGAAAAGTCCAATTGCTTCGCCGTTTGGACCGTCAGAAACTAGACTCGAAGGGCTTCGAATCCATATGTGCCAACCAGCCCAAATCTGCTCGAAAAGAAGCAGTTTATTCCTCAAACTTAGCCCAAGTGTTGTCTTGTTTTGCAAAAATATCATTTTCTTTTATTGGGACTTTTCTTTCCGCATCGGTATTACTATTTTTTTTTTACTCGAAATATTTTATGCATTAATATTGTGCCACAACTATTTATGGATAATATAAAAAACTGAGAAAAGTGCACATTATTCTTTAATATTGTGCCATTAGGGATGGGAATAGGCTGGGCAACCTGGAATTTAAATTAGACGGTCTGGGTTTGGTTTACAAATATTAGGGCCAAGATTGACCTATTATTAGTAAAAGCCATTTTTTTAGCCCAAGCGTGGTCTTTTCACAATCAAGCCTAAATTGGCATGTATATTTAAAGCATATTAAAGGCCTACAATAGGTATCTATATATAAATATATATTAGTTATTACACAATTAGTTACATAAAACATGAGTTCTATAATGATTCAAGTTTATATACATGGATTATATTTTATGCATTTCTTTTTCCTTATTCTGGAAGTGTATTACATTTTTAGACCTCTATATGTATGTACATTATTGAAGAAGTTTGATTGCTTTTCACTAAAGTATAAGACCAGAAGATATATATTCTAAACAGGTTGACTACTCTACTAAACACAACATTTAAATCAATAGCTAAATTTTCTAGATGTGATATGAACATCTTATTTAATGATTAGTAATGAGTCCACTAGAAAGAAAGTTGGAATCTCTCCAATAAATAATAAAATAATAGAAACATACTCAAGAGTGTGTAGGCATTTAAGTAGGAGACCTCTAGATGTGTTAAAATGGTGTGTAGAAAGTATGGAATCATTAGACAATGGGGACAACAAGACATTAAAGAATTTTAAATAAACTAATGATTGTTCAACTAAACACAATGGAGAAGTGGGATCCATTTAGAGGACTTATTGGGTTATTGGCTTTACTATTGTTGATGTTGGGCCTCTATGCTGCTGTGCAAGGTCAGGACTACATGTTTTCCATGGACTCTTATATATGTTAGAGTTGCTAAAATTATGGTGAAATTTCAAAGACACTAAAAGACGATTTTGACTTATAACAAGTGCAAGTATAATAATACCTTAATTTTCCTATCTTAAAGTGCGTACAGATGCAACATGTTATTTTCAACAAGTATTTATAGTAGTCATTTATTTATTGAATGCAGAGTAACTAAATATTAATTATGCTGCAGGGAGAATGAATTAGTACCTCTGTATTTATAGCTTTCTTTTCCGAGTCTTTAGCATGATCGAAGATGGTGAGTCACTTCCTCTTTAGTTTTCCAGTTTTTCCAGTTTTGATCTCAATTACACTTTACAATGTTGTCTGGAGTTCTTTTTCATTTGTTTTGAAAAAGAAAATTGGAGTAGGTGTGGTACATGAAAGTACGGATTCAGGGTTCATCCCTTAATCAAGCACTACTTGGAAGAAAGTCAAACAATCTCGTATGGATGTGCTAGTTTCTCTTTCCATTAGTGTGTTGTGCTCTTTTATCAATGTCCTCGAAGATAGATTGTTTGTGAACAATGCATGTTTTATTTTTCTTATGCATTTCATTTAAGGTGCAAGAAGATAACAAGTGGATTTGCTCTGTAGTTATGGTTTTGTATATGTCGATGAGTAAATTTTTCAATAGAAAAATGAAAATACTCTTATAGATATTTTTTTTTTTACTTTTTTGGCAGTATACAAGTGATGTGAATAAAGGAAACAGGAAAAAGTTGCGATGCAAACATATTTCAGGTAGAAAGGCTTTTACTTTTCAGTGACATTAAATTGTGAGTGTTATATATTGTACGTACATGCAAGTTTTATATCTTGATTTGCATTTTAGTTGAATGGAGATGTTTGGGAAGTTCTGAAGTTGGGCTACATGCATTGACATAGTTAATTGGATGAATGTTTACTAAATAGTTTAATAATCAAGATGATACTTGTTCTCTTTCACTTAGCTCTATTTCTTTAAAGTTATTCTACTTACAGATTTATTATTTTGTACATTTTTTTTTTTATTTGTTCCAGTCTGATAAGGAGCTAAATGGAAATCTTTCTTAGTAGTGCTATCAACATGCTTATGACATATTTGGCTAATAGTGAAGTACATTCCTTAATGTCTACAAGGTTAGTTTACTTTCCGTTTGGAACAATTATCCATTTTTTTATATTGAACTAACTTTATATACTTTTCTTCTCTATTATTTTTGGCCTTTTTAGATTTGATGCAGTTGTGCGAGAAGATGAAGGACGAGGATTTTGATCATTAGCACTATGGAGTTGGAAACAAAGTGAAGTTTGGATATAAGTTTTAGGAGAATAATTTTGGCTCTTCGTTTTTTCTAAAGTGATGATTGTTAGCTATGTTAATTTTTAAGTTAAAAAATGTTCTCAAACTTGGATATTTGAACTATGCTTAGTGTTCTTGCTTATTCATTATTTCTTTTGGCTCTGTTTAGTTTTATACATATATTGTTGTATATAAATTTATTTAATATTTTGTAAAAGTTTATTAGGTGATTGTTTGAAAAAAGTTGTCACTAAAAATTAATCCTCCTTTACAACTAGTGTGTCACTATGATAGATATATATATATATATATATATATATATATATATATATATATATATATATGAAAAAAATATTTGTCGCTAGATGTCACTCTATAATGACAAAATATATTGTCACTATATCTAAGTCTTTAGTGACTATTCATATTTTCGTTACATATATAATTGTATGGTGACAGATTCATGCCGTCACCACTTGTATTCATTTAGTGACAATATCACTACAATGACAAAATATATTGTCGGCATATCCAAGTATTTAGTGACAAATACAATTTTCATCATTCCATACAATTTTATTGTGACACAAGATGTCGTCACCACTTGTGCCCATTTAGTGACGATGAAACTTTTGTCACTTTTTTTTAATCTTTTCTAACGTAATGTGTTGTCATTATAGATATTGATATAATGACGATATATATTTTGTAAATATAAAGTAATTCTTTTGTGACGATTTATTATAAACACGACGAAATAATGAATATAGTTGTGACGATGAAAGCGTCACCAAGTTTGATGTGTTGAGTAATACATTGATTTTCGTCACAAAAAATTGATGTTTTGATGACAAAAATAGTTTTTGTCATATTATATGTTTACTTTCAATGACGAAATACAATATAATATGACAATATTTGGATGCTAAGAGTGACGAATTAGGCGTCACTATAAATTATAATATATACTGACGATGACATTAACGTCATTAAAAGTCATACTTTTGGTGACGAATTCAAATATTATCACATATACCTAATACCACAGACATACGATGACGATCGTTGTGACGCTAAAATTTCGTCGTCAAATACTTATGGTGACGAAATATGAATTTTATATGACGAACTTTATCGTCACGAAAACTCACATTTCTTGTAGTAAAAAGGAAAGTTATAACACAATCTTCACCCTTAATCCACCTTTGAAAATTCAACAAACACTTAAAAAATAATTTTTCTTAATACTTGTGCCAACCTCCCCTGTGCACGATTAGCCGGGACGGAGGTAGTATATGTTATTTCTTTCCTCTCCTTTTTTAAAAAAATATATTTTTTATTTGTTATTTTCAAAATTTTATTATTTTCTGAATAAATTTTTTATTTTTAACAATCTAAAAATGAATTTTAATTACTTTCTTATTTTTATTTTAGATTTAATTTTATGAATTTAATAAATATTAGAAATTTTTGAAATAATTTTCAAAAATAATTTTTTTATTTTTGAATATTAAATGATATTTAGAAATTTTAAAATAATTTTGTGAATAATTTTTTTAATTCTCTGGATTATAAAGAATCTTAGAATTATAAAAATAATTTTCAGAGATTTTTTTTTTAATTTTAAATTAATTTTACAATATATTTTAATATATAATTTTCTTTATTATTATTATTATTATTATTATTATTTAAATTTTTAGAATATATTTTAATTATTATGATTTTTTAAATAATTTTTAATTTTTTTGATCTGGCAAAAGTTATCTGAAACGCCAAGTTAGATCCAGCTAAGCTGCCATATGAGCTGCAATTGTCGGATTTTTTTTATCTCATTGGGCATGTGACACGACACATGACTTTTAATGAACTCCGACGAGATATGAGCAAAAATTGTGCAATTTTATTATTTGATGAGCAACAATAGCCAGAGCTAAACATAATGGGCAGAAATGTGCCACCCTCTATATCAATGGACAACTTTTACAATTTTCCCAACTTTTGACTCATTGTGGGACCGAATAAATCATTTTCCCATCAATGGACATTAATTTATATGCCCGCTATTGTCACATTAGCGAAATCCACTTCATGATTTAACTGCTTTCTTTAATTTTAACCTAACATTTATGTTAAGTAATAAAATGAGGTAAAATAATAAATATATATAAATGGTGAACATATAAATTAGTATCCACTGGTAAACATATGATCAACCTCGTATTTTGGGAATAGAAGAACTTATGAATATATTCCATGATAAAGCGCAATCCATTATCAAAAGAATATTCACGAAAGATAATAAATCAGAAGATAACCAGACAATAAGACACAAGGTTTACGTGGTTCGATCCGGAGATCTACGTCTACGGGAAAATGATGTCCCTACCGGGCTCCTTTTCTTCTCTCTTTCTTTGTTTTTGTTTACAAGTGATCTTTCTTTGATTAAAGTTTCAACCCTCTTTCTCTCTCTAATTCTACTATTTATATCATACAAATCACAACCCTAACTATATTCCTACAATTAAGGCCACAAAACCTGCCTTTGTGATTGAGAGGAAATCGTGGGTCAAATCTTCAATCCCCCTTGCGCTGCCATCGCAACTTAATTACCAAATCTGTATTTGAGCCAATTCTTGGGCCTCCAACTCTAGACAACTTGATTCTTGGGCCTCCAACTCTAGACAACTTGAGCAACTTGGGCCATACCTACCAGATGCCCCTCCCCCAAAGAAGCCGAAGCAGAAGGATTCGGCTTGTAAAGTAGATAAGGTAGACCAGAAGTGATGTGAAATAGAAAACCAGATTCCAGCAGTTATGGGATTGGAATGAGAAAAAAGGCAAAAACACCAATGTCCTTGAGATGGACTTGGGAAGGAGTGAGAAACCCGGGGTCACGCAACCGGAGTCGAGAAAAGATAAGCCCCGAGGTCCTTCAAACGGGGTTGAGAAAAGGTAAGCCCCGAGGCCCTTCAACCGGGGTTGAGAAGCTTCTTCAACACGAGTGGTGAACACAACTGAGGCGCATGACTGACAGAAGTACACAGTATTCGAGTAAGCGCATGTGAAACGGCGCATATTGTTGGTTTCGAGGCGCGTGTATGGCACGTGAAGATTAGGACCGTTGATTTTAAACCATCGAATCTTTACCGTTGCTGAATGTATAAGAAAAGGAGGGAAATCGAAACCCTTCACCTTCTTCTCTTGCAGTTATCTGAATCGCGCATCAGAGACATCCACCATTGTGCCAATTTGTGAAGACAAAACACCACAACAACCAACCAAAGAAAACAAGTAAGTATGTCTATCTTATCTTCGTCGTCATCTAGGGTGGAGGAGGTAGGCAAAGAGGGGGAACCTTTTAGAGCACCTCCTATCCGGGTCATCTTCCCCGTGAATAGCGAAAGTAGACAAATTCATCGGGGTGATCTTAGTGAAATCAGAGTGGAGGCAGTAAGTTTTCCCCACTGTGAGGAGGAAGCAGAAGGGTTCGAAGTGGCCGGGGTAAGACCCACTGTAACTGAGACTCAAATTAGGCGATGGATCCCAAATTTTTTCTTACCCTTTGATCTGGAATTTATTATTCCCGAAGATAAGGACAAAGCCTGTTGCCCTCCCAAAGGATTCATTTCCGTATATATAGATCAGCTGGCTGTAGGATTAAGGTTTCCTTTGTGGGATTTTTTAGTAAAATTGTTGGAGTACTATGGACTAGCTTTGGGGCAGTTGGGGCCCAATGCCATAAGGCAGGTGGTAGGTTTCTTAGTGGAGTGTAGTAAGGGGGGAGTAGTGCATAGTGTTAGTTTGTTTAGGCATTTCTTTCAGCTGAAACAATGGGGAGAAATAAAGGTTGGTATTACCTTAACCCTAGACCAGGTAAGAGATTCAAAGTAAAGAATCCGAGTAAGATTGAAGGATGGAGGAGCAAATTTATTTATGTTAGGCAAGTGACAGTTCTGCCGAAGTGGCAGATATTAGAGGTAGTAGATAGTGCCCCTGTAGGGGAACCTATAGGTGTTGACGTATTAAAAAGAGCCGGTGTTCTGGGGTCCAAATTTTCAGAAGAAGTTCTGGACAGAGCTGGGTTGAGCCCGTATTATTCCAGATGGGCTGCTGGGACTTCGGATTCCCAAGAGAAAGTTACCCCAACCGGGACTGATTCTGACAGGACACCAAGCATATCTGAGAGAGAGAGGTCGAGAGCCGGGGCAGAATTAGAGGGTAGGGCTTTTATTTCTGTATAAATTGTGTAAGATAAACTTGTCAATTCTCTGAACATATGGCCTGTCGTGTGCAGTGGGTAAGTTCAAGAGTGCTGCAAAGAAGAGTACAGCAGCCAGCTCCGGGGGGCGAGGTGATAGGTCTAAGACCCCGGAGCTACAGAGAACGGCAGCTGGAGGTAGCCACGGAGATGACCACGAGGACAACATTCCACTCTCGGGGTTGACGCCGAGTGCTAAGAGGAGGATCACCTCTCCAATAACACCACCGCCTCCCAAAAAGACGCACATGACCCCGGCTCACGAGGTATTTCCGTGAATAGTGTGTTATTACATATCGCACAAGCCCATCATAATAGTGAGGCAATGCAGGGACTAAGAGCAGAGATAACTGCGGCCGGGGCCGAGCTGGAACAACTGCTGGAGCCAATCCGCGGGCTGGTGGGAAGATTGGAGAAAGAATCTTCTCGAGACAGAATAGCCGAGCTGGAGGCCGAGGTCACCCAATTACGGGCCGGATTCGCGGAGGCCCAGAAGAGTGCCAGAGTAGCCCGAGACAAGGCAGTGCTTGCCGAGAGAGAAACAACAAGGCTACGCGAACAGGCTGTCGAGGTTGCCGTGATTCGGGGTGACTTAATTGCAGCGCGGGAAGAGCTGAACAAGGCGATCGGGGGCCAAGGAGCTGTACTAGAAGCCTTTGCCGAAAAATTGATGCAAACAGAGACATTCTTGAAGTTTCTGAGCACATTCGTGGCTGCAGGTGACACAGCTACAAAAAGCGAGCTGTTGGAAACCATATACGATAAATACCCGGAGGTCAATGTTTATGATGAAGACTTCGGGTATAACTATGATGCAGTAGGGAACGAAGATGGTGCGTGTTTTGAGGCGTTGATGAAAGCTCCGAGGTGGCCACTGATCGAGGCTTTTGTTGTTCGTCCCGAACAACATAACAAAAGACACAAAGAATACAAGTGATTATGCATTTGTTTAGGGCGATTAGACGATGAATTCAGTTTCATTCTGATTTTTCTTAAAACAACTAGGCAACACAATTCACTTGAGCATATGTGATAACGCGAAAATCAACTAATCTCGAGACTTTGAACTTTCGAATTATTCAACCCTCACCGGGTAAGTGTTTCACTCATCTCTCAAGTGTTTAGGCTAAAATAATTTTCACTCATATTGAATTACATGCAAAGCCTACCATATGCTTGCCAATCGTCTAAACTAGACCTCGTACTTGATATGTGTGACAAAGGATCAAAAAGGTCTTTATTTTGGTTGTAATGTGGGCTTAAGGTAAGGTGGGATACATTTGGATAGAAGTGACTATTCATTGGACTAATCAAGTTACGTCTAACCCGACTACCCCTCAATACAATCACTCAACCTCGCTCTTCAAATCTCAGCAAATCATCCCTCAAAGTGACTTCTTCCCTTCAAAAGTCCGTACAACTTCAGTGCTTTTCAATTCTGCGGGTACCACATCTTTGGGATTACCCGACTGTTCTAATTAAATTCACAATTTAAGCACTTTATTTCCTAGCCTCTCCTCTAGAATACTAACAACAACAAACTTTTCCTTTTTTTTTTCTTTTTTTTTCTTTTTTTTTTTGTTTTCTTTTTCTCTTTTTTTTTTCCTTTTTTTTTTTCTAGGAGAGGTCATTCTTCGTTTTTCACCTATCACTTTTCTCTTATTTCCTTCATCTTTTGAAAATATCCCTACTTCACATTCCTTCCCACAAATTGTTCACCCAAAATTCCTTCCAATCCTCCTCCCTCTAACTTGATTAATCCAATTAAGGCCAAAAGAGTTAAATCAAAAGGTTTTGGCTGATATTGTTAGGTTATGAATAAATAAAGCTATAAGGTTCAAGTGGGCTAACTAGGGACAATTTTTTCCATTATGGTTCAAAGGCAATTTTCATGGTTCGAACAAATAGGCTCAAACAAAAAGTTGCCTAATATCATTTCCTAAATCACAACATATACTTGACACATTCTTAGTAAAGACTCAAGGCAAGTTCTAGAGACTAGTACACATATTCAATCAAATTCACACCGAAAGAAAGTATATTACCCCAAAAATTGGAGTATAATTAGGCTCAAATTCTCACAAGGTTAATTTTGATTGAATATTCTACGTTCAAGCTCAATTTCGTCTCAAAACACCTCTCATGCTCTATTATGTGCCATTTTTCATCTACTTCTCAAAATCATCTCATCATTAACTATTCATCATCCTTCTTTCCCTATTGTTCTCTTTTTATTTTCACTTGTTACCTTTTTCCGGGTTTTTCTCATTCTTTCTGACTCTAAAACTAAAAACAAAAACAAAAACTCCTAAAATTCAACATGGAAACGATATGCAATCAAACTTGGGCTCACAGACCCGATAACACCAATCGAAACAATAAAATCAGCACAATGGACACACGGACCCACAATTAAGAAACTCGAACGAGGTAAATCAAAACTATAAATATAGCTGCCAAGACGTCCCACGGTCTACCCCCTTCCCCAAACTTGGCTGAAAGCCAATGTTTGGAGGAAAAACGTGGTACACCTTGGTGCTAACTTACAAATCGTTGTTATGACGGCGGCGTTTTGAAACCCCTACGAGCTCCGAAATCGTGCCATTTTACTCCTACTGAATATTGGTTCGGCCGTCTCCGCATCACGCTCTGAATTTTACATCTTTTTTTTTTTTTTTTTTTTTTTTAAGCGGCTAAGGTACTGACGCGTGTTTTAAAGTGTGGAAAGGGTGACACGGCCGTGTTGTAATGTGACACGGCCGTGTTGAGTTGGAATCAAACCTGTATTTCTGAGCCGTTTATGACACGGCCGTGTTAAGCAATGTGACACGGCCGTACTGCATTCCAGTGCATTTGACCTTGTGAGTCATCTTTTTGACACGGTCGTGTCATGTGTGAGACGCGGCCGTGTTACTTTGAGTTGAAGTCGACGCAGCCGTGTCATTTTGTGACGCGACCGTGTTGCATTCCAGAGGATTCTACACGTTTGACGCCAGTTTTGACACGGCCGTGTTGCCAAGTGACACGGTCGTGTTACTCTGATTTCCTTCTTCATGCGATTTTTCATCTTTTCGACCCCCGTTTTTTTGCACACTCGTCCATGTTGATTCCTAAAAACATAAAACACTAAAACACAAGTAAGAACAAAAAAAAAATCGAAAAAATAAAACGATAAACATCGGGTTGCCTCCCGACAAGCGCTTTGTTTTACGTCATCAGCTGGACGTCCTTTTCCTATCAACCTTTTTCTAGCTACCCCGAGTTGGATGTTTTCTGACCAACTAAAGAGCTATTTGGGTCATGAGGATTTTCTACTGCAGCTTGGGTAGTGTAAACAATGCTATAAGTGTGCCTACCCCTTAGACCCGACTTATGTATTTTGAGTGTGATTGTTTCGTTTTGAACCCGAAAAATCAACTCCCCTTTAGGTACATCTATTAGTGCTTGGCTAGTCGCCAAGAAGGGTCTTCCTAAGATAAAAGGAAATTCATCATTCCCTTTCATGTCGACAACTAAAAAATCACTAGGGAATTCAAAATTTAACACTTTTACCACTACATCCTCTGCTACTCCCAACGGCGTTAGTGAAGATCCATCCGCCAATTTGATAGTAGTAAAGGACCTTTTAATTTCCCTTAATCCTAATTGTCTATGCTGCTTAAGAGACATCAAATTTATGCTAGACCCTAAATCACACATGGCATTATGAAACTCATGACTACCAATTGAGCAAGAAATAGTAAAACTCCCTGGATCTTTCGCTTTTGTTGCTCTTCTCGGTTTCATGCTTGTGGTTGTGTTCTTTTTGGGCCTGCTCGGTTTCTTCTCTGTCGTCTCTTTTCCATCCTTCCACTTCTTTGTTTCCTCTTTATCTTGGATTCTCTCCTTTAGTGGTTCCTGTTTCAAAACAACAGCTCTAGATTGCTCTAAAGGGTCAAGGTTAGCAAAGAACGAATTTTTAAAACAAAAGTCAAAAGACTCATAAAAAATAGGAGATGAACTTTTCTTATCTATGATTGTATTGACCTCCTCCTTCTCGATGTTTTTTACTTCCTCGCTTGATTCCTTCGCTCCATGGTCCTTCATGCTTTCCTCATGCTCCTCTAGCTTCACAATATTGCAGTGCTCCTTCGGATTAACCACTGTATCACTCGGATATTGGCCTTGCTTGTGTTGAGCTCCTACTATCTTTATCAGTTGGCTCATGTTTGATGATAATTCTCCAATGCTAGCTTGAGTCTGCACCAATGTGTTCTCGAGCCTCTTGATGTCTGCCCCTTGCCCAGTGATATGCTTGTTTAGCTCCATAAATTTCCCATCTACTTTCTTCTCCAACTGAGCTAACTTTTCATCATACTTTTCAAATTGTGACTGCGCACTCTCTTCTTGTGATGGCTTCTTACCATCATGGATCATGCCATTTGTAATAGCAAATCCGGGTGGCGGATTAAGTGTATTTTGCGCGTTCCCATATGAAAAGTTCTGATGGTTCGGATTCTGAGGGTACTGATTGTACCGAGGCTGATTGTTCTGGAAATTGTTGAAGTTTCGTTGATTCACAAATTTTACTTCTTCAACTTCTTCCGGACCCCCTGGCTGTTGTGCTAACGTCAGATTAGTTAGCAAATTCACCTGGCTCGTCAATGCTGTTACTTGTGCTGTGAGCTTTTCAATTGGCTCATTATTGACGGGCTCGACTTTTTGGACACTGGCTATCCTCTTTGGCATGTTTCTCTCATTCGACCATTGGTAGCTCGTTCTGGCCATAGCGTCCAGGATTGAGAATGCCATCCTTACTGACTTCTCCATCAAACTTCCACCCGCAGCTGCATCCACTTGGTTTCTAGTCGGAGCAAGTAGACCATTGTAGAACATGCATACTTGCTGCTTCTTGGTGAACCCATGTTGAGGGCAACTCCGGATAAGATCCCAGAATCGCTCCCAAGCCTCTCCGAATGGCTCTTGGTCCAATTGCTTGAACTGGTTGATCTGGTTCTGCAGGTCGAGCATCTTGCTTGGTGGAAAGTACTTCAACAGAAAAGAAGTACTTAAGTCTTCCCAATCTCTGATATCTTCCAGCGAATTGAACCACTGTAGTGCTCTATCCTTCAGTGAGAACGGGAACAATCTCATCTTGACCTGCTCGTGCGGCACATGATTGATCTTGATTGTGTCGGCCAGTCTGCGAAACTTGATCAGATGCGCATTCGGATCCTCCAGAGTACTTCCCCCATACTGGTTTTGCTGCACTATGTTGATTAGTGCAGGCTTCAGCTCGAAATTGTTGGCATTAAGTGGTGGAGGTTGCACTCCTCCTGCCTGCTGGTTTGGACTAGGCTTCAAGCAGTCGCTAATAGGCGTGTCATCTTCATCGCCTGCAGCTGGGTCTATCTGAAATGGGCCATACTGCTGTTGTAGCTGTGGCCCTTGCGGAGGTAGCTGCTGCTGTATACTCGTGACTCGATCATCCAAACGTGCCAGAGCTGTCAGTACTCTGTTAAGTGCGTCATCCTGACTCGGATGCTGTGGTGGGTTCTCCATCTCAGATGCGAAATTTCTTCTAGTTCGGTGTCTGCGAGCTGTCGCTTCAATTTCTGGATCGAAAGGAAGAAGGGTTTCTTTCCCTTTTGATCTGGTGAGCATACGAAGCCTGAAAACACCAAAAACAAGAACTACCGCGTAATACAAAAATTAACCCAAAAATAAAAACGAAAATTAAAATTAAAATTACGAAAAAATAAAATCTAGTCTAGTTTCCTCCTATTTTTCAAGATAAAAACTAAGCGCTAAATCCTATTCCCCGGCAACGGCACCAAAAACTTGACACGTCGGTTTCTACCTAGTGTTCCGCAAGTGTACGGATGTAGGTGTAGTACGATTATCAAGGTCGATCCCACAAGGAATAGTTTAGGTAGTTTGATACCTCAATACTCTAGGAATGTCCTAACTAGATACTAAGTTGTAAAAGGTTGATTTTAACAAGACTAATAGATTCAACAAATAGTTGGCAAACAAAAAGAACTAACAATCGATGAGAAAAGGTATCCTAGGGCTTCGATTTTAGGATATTAATTCAATGTTGAATATAATTAACCTATAAATTTACCAATTCTAATGTTTATTAGGCGGCACGACAATAATCTAATCCTTCTCTCGAAGCGATTAAACCGTTGATTAATTAAGCTAATTACCCTCTCGAGTCAATTAAACCTAATAACTCCCAAATGATCCTAAGCCACGGCCTACACAGTCATAGACAACTGCACTCTATGTTCTAAGTCTGATAACGATTCCCTCCTCTCGAAGCGGAATTGTTAAACTAAATTACTAAATCTAGGTGATCAAGCTAAATTCAGTTTTAAGCACAACATAGAGATAAAACACATAAAGAACGGAATTAAATAGATTAAATCATAATCAAACCATTGTCATAAAAATCCCTACTTTCTAACCCTAGGACACGAATAGCTTAGCTACTCATGCCTAGCAATAATCCAATACAAAATTCTAATAAAAACATTGTAAGAATTAAAACTAAGAAAAGAATAATTAAACCCGGATGACTCCGTCTCGATGATCTTCGTCTTCTTTGTCTTCCTAGATTTCTTCTAGGTAGAATGATGTAATTGATGTTCTTCTTTGATTGATGATCTTTTTCCTAGAGCTTGGGGTCCTTTTTATAGAGTTGGGGATGAATCTTGGGGAAGATAGGATCAAAATCCTATTAAAATTAGGAAATTATCGCAGAAAAACCCTTCTGACACGGCCGTGTTGGCCTTGCGACGCGGCCGCGTCCGCTTTTCCCGGGCAGATTTTTAGGTCTGACTTTCAAGCCATTTTTTAGGGTCTTCCAATCGTTTTTGGGATTTGTCTATTTCAGGAAAAGTTGTAGCCCTTTGAATCAGCTTTCTAACGCCACCAATTGCACCTCAATCGGAGTTGTAAATCTTAAGATATGGCCAAAATACTAGAGGTGTGTCAAGCTGACAGAAAACTTCACTTTCGAGACACATTCTGACGCGGCCGTGTTGTTTATTGACGCGGCTGTGTTGGGTGGCAGTGTATTTTCACACGTTCTAGGCCACTTTTGACACGGCCGTGTCCATATTTGACGCGGCCGTGTTGGCTCTTTACTCCTTTAACTCCCTTTTTCATCCGTTTTAACTCTATTTGACTTGTTTCTTCTTCGAACTTCATCCAAATGGAATAAAAATACCTAATTAACTTCAAAACAAGTCGAAACACGTCAAATGACCAAAATATTATTAATATAAATAAATGCCGGTCAAATATGCACGTAAATGATATAAAATATGATCCTAAATCGACCTAAATACATGCATAAGTAACGTGTTATCGGCTTTAGCTAAGAAGAACACACTCTTAACTCCCGAAGTTATCAAACGGTGTAATGAAGACCGGGATAAGGACTTCTTGGGTTTTCGCAACGGTTTTTATGTACGGGAGTTAAGGAACCGAGCTCCTATTCCCCGTAAAGGAGCTGTAATGCCTACCGACGTGGTTGAAGGCTCTGGCAAGGCAATAGAGGTAGCTAGTGACGTTGCAGAGGCCTCGGGTGGAAAAGGGACCACCCCTACCCCTGGAGAGGTCAGTGACCTTCCAACTCATGAGCAGACTGTAGAGTAGATGATCTGTAAAAAAGATTCCGTTGTATTTTCTTGCTTTGTAATGAACAACTTTGTATTTCCAGAGAAATAAACAATGTTGAAACATTTTTATGGATATCAAATGTTGCCATATTCTTATTCATAACAATGTACACGTATTCGTAAGGTCTAAAAACTGAGGTGTCTCCTTTGCCAGGAAAATATTGAAAACCCATATGAGGTAATAAAGCAGCTTCAATCATCAATAGTCTGGTTACAGAAAGACCGAGATATCTGGATGTTGCACGAAGTCCCACGGTTATCGAAGAATTTAATATCAGTAGAAAAGAGATGCGTAGAAGCAGAGAGCTCATGGAAAGAATCCGCACAACAGATGCGGCAGTATAAAGCAAAGTGCGTGTTAAAAGATCTTAGGGCTTTTAGGCATAACATGCTCAGTCGAGATCATACCGCATCTCTTCACTATTGCAAGATCTTCCCTGAGTATCTTCAGGATGAGGCACGAGTTTGGTTTGACTCTCTTCCCCGCAATAGCATATCCTCTTTTCGAGAACTTGCTGAACACTTTTGGGCACGTTTCGAAGCACGTGCAAAGCCTATGTCCACTTTGGCCGACCTGATGAATGTGGAACAAAAAGAAGGAGAAACCATCTCTCAGTTCCTGGAACGTTTTACGACTGAAAGTTTGAAGGTAGGCAATCAGCCAGATAGCATCATTGTCACAGCTTTCATGAACGGATTACGGGCCGGACCACTATACACCGAGCTAGTTCGTAATACTCCCATTACCACCCGAGCGCTCTATCATGTGGTTGGGCGGTTCGCTAAGGCAGCTGAGCAAACCCGGCGTAAGAGGGAAAAATCTATTGCCAAGAGACAATCAGATAAAGGACCATCTGGGTCTAATGCCCGTACCAGTGCCTTCAACCGACTAGGCAGAGGGCGACCCGACACTCGTCACGATCTGCCCCAACTAACACCTTTAAATCGGTCCCGAACCGAAATACATGCCATCCACAAGGCTGATCTAAAATCTTGCCCTCGTATGACAGCCCCGGCTGACAAACGAAACCGCACCAAGTGGTGTGAATACCACTATGACCACGGGCATGATACTGAAGAATGCCGAGAACTCAGCAAAGAAATCGAAGAGTGCATAAAGCAGGGATATTTTCGCCAGTATATTGCTCAATCAGAAAATAGACAACAGCACCGAAGTGGAAACCAGCACCAGAATCGAGCTGGCAATAACAATCGTAGCTTCCAACAAGGTCGGTCACAATGGCCGAATAATCGATCCGGGAATAGCCATTACCCAAAACAAGATCAGGGAAGCAGACACAGTACTCAACAGCAACAACCTCGCTTATTGCCAGCTCCTCCTCCTCAAGAAGAAGGGACCAACCCCTCAGCTCGTGTTGTTAATAGTGTTATTTATATGATCTATGGTACACAGCCAGCAGGAGTGTCCCGCAAAGCTCTTATTGCAGAAGCTCGCAGACCTCCTCCCGAGGAACCCCGTCACAAGCGTTTTCACAATACTGAAACAGTAAGTTTTACCGAGGACGACCCCGTACCCGAACGCACACCCCACACTGATGCTATAATCATTGATATGACCGTGGCAAATATTATAATCAAACGGGTGTACGTTGATAATGGTGCAGCTGTGAGTGTTATCTTCTCAGATTGTTTCCAAAAAATGGGCATATCTCGAGATTTGCTTCGGCCTGCTCCAGGACCTTTGCAGACATTTACACAGGGGGAAGTTCGCGCAGAAGGGATTATTAATCTACCAGCCTCGGTAGGTACTCATCCTGCAATCAAAACAGTTTTTGTCGACTTTTACGTGGTATCATCTACGTCTCCTTATAATATGATTCTTGGACGAGACTGGCTTACTCCTGCCCAAGCCATATGTTCCACATTTCATTTAACGATGAAGTGTCCTTCACCTTACGGAACCATAGCCATCCGTGGCGATCAGAAGATGGCTAAGCAATGTATGCTTGTTGCACTCAAACCACGAACTACACAGACGGTTCAACCCCAGTTTCAAATAGATACCCCCGGACTTGAATCAATACCAATTCAACCTCTTGGCGATGAGGTAGTAGAAGTCCCTCTTGATCCAAACATACCCGAGCGAACTGTTAAGGTCGGTGCTATACACTTACCTCTACTTCACAGTGCCATTGTTCAAGTATTGCGAGAATACTCCGAGGTCTTTGCCTGGTCACCTTTGGACATGCCCGGTGTCTCACCAGATTTGATTACTCACAAATTGAACATTGACCCAACAGTCAAACCGGTACAGCAGAAGCGCAGACAATTTGCTGCCGACAGAAAAGCTGCTATTCGCGCAGAAGTTGAAGCATTGGTAAAGGCAGATATCCTTTTCGAAGTCCATTATCCGACATGGTTGGCGAATCCTGTTCTAGTCCTGAAGTTTGATAATACGTGGAGAATGTGCGTGGATTTTACTGATCTGAATAAATATTGCCCGAAGGACTGCTATCCACTACCTTCTATCGACCAAAAGGCTGAAGCCATCACCGGACATCCCGCACTCTGTTTCTTGGACCTATATAAGGGATACCACCAAATTCACATGGATAAGAAGGATGCGATCAAGACAGCATTTATAACGGATTTCGGCATCTTTGCATACAAAAAGATGCCCTTCGGGCTCAAGAATGCCGGAGCCACTTATCAACGGTTGATGGACCATGTCTTTCAGGACCAAGTTGGTCGAAATGTGGAGGTCTATGTCGATGATCTAGTCATCAAGAGTCGAACTTTTGATGCATGTGTTCGGGATATTGCTGAAACACTGGATGTACTTCGACGCCATAATCTCCGCTTAAATCCAGCGAAGTGCACCTTCGGGGTCGGTTCAGGCAAATTTTTAGGATACATGGTCTCTCCTCAGGGACTACAAGCTAACCCCTCCAAAATTCGGGATATCCTCGATCTCAAGACACCCCAGAAAGAAAAAGATGTTCAACGCCTTACTGGACGATTAGCCGCGTTAAACAGGTTCCTATCTAAAGCACCTGAACGGAAACTTCCTTTCTTTAAGGTTCTACGGCAGGTTAAGAAATTCGAGTGGACTCCCCAATGTGAGGAGGCTTTGACAGCCTTAAAGCAGCACATCCGTCAACTTCCCATTATTTCCGCCCCGATTGCTGGAGAACCCCTGTATCTATATTTGTCCACCTCTGATGAAGCCATCAGCGCAGCTCTTGTCCGCGATGACCACGGGACTCAGAAGGTTGTGTATTTTGCCAGCCGGGCCTTGCAAGGAGCAGAAACCCGATACTCAGTCATCGAAAAAACCATATTGGCATTGGTTATGGCGGCCCGCCGCCTCCGTCCCTATTTTCAGGGACATGTTATAAACGTTCTCACAAACCAACCAATCCGTCAAATCCTGAGTAAGCCAGATCATTCAGGTCGACTCGTCAAATGGACAATAGAGTTGGGAGAGCATGACATTCAATTTCTTCCTCGTCACGCTATTAAAGGCCAAACCCTGGCTGATTTTCTAGCCGAAGCTACCTTTGAGCGCCCGGACTCCAACTCACATCTTGAACACATTTCCCCTACTGATCCCAGTGTCGAAACCGAACGATGGCATGTTCATGTCGATGGTGCCTCCGCTACACGGGGAAGTGGTGCCGGGGTCATCATCAATGGACCCAACAATGCCGAAGTCAAGTATGTTCTACGTTTCAACTTCAAAGTCACGAATAATGAAGCTGAATATGAAGCGATTCTTGCGGGACTTCGCCTTGCAAAGACTTTAGGGGCTTCACATATTCGAGTATACACTGATTCCGAGGTAGTTTCTAGTCAAATCAATGGATCATATACAGCAAAGGAGGAAACCATGAAACGGTATTTGGCTTTAGCTCAAAGTCTCCTACACGCATTTGCCTCTGCCCACATTCACAAGATTCCCCGAGAAGAGAACACAAAAGCTGACACTCTCAGCAAACTGGCCTCCGCGGTTCCCTCAAGTATACCTTCTGATGTACTTGTAGAAGAGATGTCTCATCAGTCAATCTACGAACAGCCTGTCTTGGTAATCACTGACTCTAAAACTACTTGGATGACACCCATTATCCAATACCTACAGGATGGAACCCTACCCGATGACAAGTTACAAGATCGACAGGTAATCTTGAAAGCACCAAAATATACTTTACATGACGGGGTCTTGTACAGGCAATCTTATCTCCAGCCCAGTCTTCGGTGCCTCGGCCCGGTTCAGGCTCATCACATCCTCAAGGAATTACACGAAGGCTCATGCGCAAACCATATTGGTTCCCCGACTTTTGCTAAAAAAGCACTCCGGTGGGGATATTATTGGCCTACTCTTTTTTATGATGCGCATGACCTAGTGGCAAAATGCGAGAATTGTCAGCGGCACTCACGGATTAAACACTTACCTCAAACTGAACTGACAGGTATACAGAGTGCATGGCCTTTTGTTCAATGGGGCATAGACATCGTGGGCTCTTTCCCTTTAGCTCCAGGTGGTTTTAAATTCTTAGTGGTCGCTGTGGATTACTTTACCAAGTGGGTCGAGGCCGAACCACTCACTACCATCACTGGAAGGAAAATTCTTAATTTTGTTTGGAAGAACATTGTCTGCCGATTCGGTATCCCTAGCACCATTGTTTCTGACAATGGGAAACAGTTCGCGAATAACCCTTTCCGCTCTTGGTGCGAGGAGTTACACATTAAACAGGCATTCACTTCGGTGGCTCATCCCCAGGCTAATGGCCAAGTCGAGGTGACAAACCGAACACTTGTTGAAGGCATCAAGAAACGTCTAGGTGAATCTAAAGGACTTTGGGCTGATGCCCTCCTTCAGGTATTATGGGCTTATCGCACTACGCCACATTCTTCTACAAGCGAAACTCCTTTTAGCCTAACCTACGGCTCCGAAGCCGTCATCCCGGCGGAAATCGGAGTAGCCAGTCCTAGGGTGTTGAATTTCCACCCAGAACAGAATGAGGATGCTCTCCGTACCAACCTTGACGAAGTAGAATATCGCCGAGAACAAGCTCTTATCAGACAAGCCAAAAATAAACAGCAAACAGCGAAGTATTACAATGCTCGAGTTCGGTATACACAGTTTGAGGTCGGTGATCTTGTGCTCCGGCGCAACTCCGCCAGTAAGGCCCAGCCTGAAGGCAAGCTCCATGCAGCATGAGAAGGACCATATCGTGTGGTTACTGTCCATCCCCTTGGGAGTTATCAGCTTGCACGTGTTGATGGTACCCCAGTGCCTCGGACTTGGCATGTTACTAACCTTCGAAAGTTTTTTCTCTAAACACTGTTAGTTTTACTTCGATCTTCTATCTTTTGCATAATTTGTTTCTATTATGATAAGTTTTGCTCAGTCAACAATACTATTCTTGTCTATCTATTATGTGTTTATGATACCGTGGGGACGCCCCGATATCTTTATATTACATATTTCCGAACATTTATTTTCGATCCGTCGTATATAAAACATGTCTCCGGACTCCATTACTCACTTCCTCAGCTCAGACAAGTTACATATTTAAACCTCAGGGTTTTGTTCAAATTCTATCCCACTCGATCAAAGAGTACAAGGCGTTATTAATTTGTCTCCGGACTTCAACTCATTTTCTTTACACACTCTTGATAATCTATTTAAGTGTTTTTGTTTTTCAAAAAAAAAAAAAAAAAGAATAAACAAACAACGTTTTTTAACTAGTCATGTATAAGTTACAACAGACTAATTATTCTCTCACTACATTAATTTTGGTCGGATATTAGCTATTCTACTTCCTACTGGCGTTGCTCGGAGTCCTCTCCGAACCAAAACGCGAAACCTCGTCGCCTTGTCTCTGATCGAACATTCCTAGTCCTCCGGGAAGTTTCTTGCACGTTCCGACGACGCTCTACTTCACTTCGGTCGCGGACTCCGGTCCCATGCCTATAACCTGTCCCTTGAGGACCCCGGTCTGTTGCAGCATGTCCGGATCTTCTACTTGGCCCCGACATATTGATCCATTCCGCATGGCCCCATTCTAGTGGCGCCAAAGGATCCATCACCTCGGGGGTTTGCGTTATGTATTCCCCGGTCTTATGATGAGGAGACTCTGGTGTCTTCCGAGACACTGGTTTTACTCTCCGTCCCCTCCCCGGAGTGTTCGCCCATTCTACAGCATCCCACTCCTCAACAGGCATCTCATCAATCTCCTTGGCCAAAGCTACAACTGTTGACCGACTGGCCTCCGGCTCACCCACACGTGTTTCTTCCGGTTCTTGGGGCACGCTCGACATCACCTCGGGCATGTTATTGGTTTTCCCTGCACCTACAGTTTGGTCCTCCGACAACATCCTCTCTTGAGTATCGGTCTTTGTTTTCTTGCCCCGATGCTTTTTCCTGCGGCTGTGATCCTGTTCCTCTTGCTCTGCAATGTTTAAAGCTTCGTTCCTGGCCTCCACTTTCTTTTGCAGCTCTACCAGAAATCCTAATACCAATCGGTTCCTTATGACTTCAGGATTATTGGCATCACCTTGCTCGCTCCGCTGCTGGACGTCTCCCCGGAATTCTGCTCTCTGGGCTCGAATCTCTTGAATTGATAAAGCGCAATCCGTTATCAAAAGAATATTCACGAAAGATAATAAATCAGAAGATAACCAGACAATAAGACACAAGGTTTACGTGGTTCGATCCGGAGATCTACGTCCACGGGAAAATGATGTCCCTACCGGGCTCCTTTCTTCTTTCTTTGTTTTTGTTTACAAGTGATCTTTCTTTGATTAAAGTTTCAACCCTCTTTCTCTCTCTAATTCTACTATTTATATCATACAAATCACAACCCTAACTATATTCCTACAATTAAGGCCACAAAACCTGCCTTTGTGATTGAGAGGAAATCGTGGGTCAAATCTTCAATCCCCCTTGCGCTGCCATCGGAACTTAATTAGCAAATTTGTATTTGGGCCAATTCTTGGGCCTCCAACTCTAGACAACTTGATTCTTGGGCCTCCAACTCTAGACAACTTGAGCAACTTGGGCCATACCTACCATTCCATAATATACTTATAGCTGTTTTCATTTTAGGTATGTTATGTATTTTCTTTTTACTTTTAAACAAATCATACATGGTGTCTCATCTCTTATTATATATATTGATCTTTATCTTTTATTATATTCTTAACTACATATATAATTCATCCATTTTTATTATCACTGCAACAAAAAATACTTTGTGTCTACTATTTTTCGGGGTAATAAATGTTGTGTCTAATAATAATAATAATAATTATATATGATGATTTATCGTCACGAAATTTGTACAAATAATTTAAGGTCACTTTTAAATTTTCTTTTAAAGACAATTACTTGTTGCAAAAAATAAGTATACGCATTTGAGATGGTTTTTTATCGTCTCAAATAATATTATTTGGTATCGAGTTACTAAGACGACTATTTAATGATAACATATATATTATCTTCAACAATAAATACTCATGATTTGATACCATCAAAATACCAATTTTGTTTTAGTGTATATCATGTAACATTAACTAATGTTTTCTCACGGAAGTATCCTACTCATTAAGTGATCCAGTAGTAATGTTGACACAATAATTAAAAATCTTATCTCTAAATAATGTTGTTAATTTTGTTCAACCAAATATATAGCTTGTTACTATCAATTTATAATTATTTAGTTCGTTATTAACGGATAAACTTCGAGTTGTAATAATGCATTTAAGTATTTAACAGCTATACCAAAATCCTAACAACAATGAAATAAATACTGTAATTGGTACATGAGATTTTTAGCCAACTTTAATTTTTTATGAATTTACTTATTCTTTGTGGTCAAGTGACTTCATGGTTTATGATTCACTTTTTAGAACCATGACATTTTCTATTCGCAATTATCTTATAGTTTAAGTTCAACATTCATGATTTATGGATTCAATATTTATGTTTTGTTCAAGAGGTCCATTTCAACTTTGGAATGAGACATGAGTGAGATATGATAAATATGTGACAAACGGATGCACAACTCCTTGTCCGGGGCATGTGGCCCCTTAATTTTTTTTTTCTTTTTTTCTTTTATGGTTAAATGTTTAGGTTTTAGTGCAGAAAAGTCAAAATTAAGTATGGAATTCATGAATAAATTAACAAAATAGAGATGTGGGAAATGTTCCCCATGGGTTCTTTTTTTTTTTTAAACTGACAAATACTTTCTTCTTGAATTGTTGGTAAAGAGATATCTCTCCAACATTTATATTTTGAAAATTTAATGCATGGGCAATTTACACTCCTATTTAATCCCGATCTTGTAAATTTGAGCTTTTGTTTATAGTATTTCTGAATATTTTGGGTAACATTCAATCGATCAAATATGGTACAAATAATACTTAAGTTTGATTACTGTGTTTGTTTCATCTGTATAAGTTGTGAAATTTATTTGTATCCGTCCCTGATAGTATTAGCGCTACACCTGAAGGAGTATTTAATAGCATCCACCGTTAATTTAACAATAAACCCATATGTATGTATATCCATGTAGATAATACATGTGTAGTGTGTATAACTACGCATAATCAAAGTGTAGATGATGGAGTATGGGGACGGGGACGATTTATAAGGGTTGAATACATAAAATAACACTTTGATGATACAATATTAAATATTAGAGAAAAATTGCTTGCAGTATAAGAAAAATGATCTTTTGAGATAATAAAAATCATATGTCCAGTGAAGAGAGGTGGAAGATTTTCCAATTTGTGTTTCAAAATAAATCGTCTCAATAACTTGATCGCAAATATTTTTTACAACAACTAATTATCTTTAGAAACAGTCTAAAAATGTTCTCAAATAATTTATAAAGTTTCGTGACAATAAATAATCACAAATAACTTGTCAAACAATTAATCCCTCCGTTCCATTTTAATTGACGTTTTAGGATGTTTTCTTCTTGACGTTTTACATATTTTTCACTAATTCTTCCAATTTTATCCCTGCACTCAATCCTTAAAAATATCTACTTTTAAATTTATCAGAAATATTTTTATTTGATCAAATCTTTATCCCTAAAATATTCCAGCTCATTATAGTGCCTTCTTCCCTCTCCCTCCTTAAAAATCTCTACTTTTAAATTTATCAGAGATATTTTTATTTGATCAAATCTTTATCCCTAAAATATTCCCGCTCATTATAGTGCCTTCTTCCCTCTCCCTCCTTATCCCACGCTTTCTTCTCCTCTTCCTCCTTCATTCCACAAAATGTTGTCGTATGGCTATTGATTCATCAGAACAATTTGATTTCTTAACCAATTTAATCAAATTCTATTCGAAAATAATTGTTGGAGATGAAAATCCATAAAAAATACGATGATCCAGAGAAAGAAGATGGAATCTTGAGAAAGAAGACGAAAAATAAATATTTAAAGATGCTAAATTTAGGATTCATATGAGAGAGATAAATAATTAGGTGAGGGTATATCTATAAAAAAATTTCATTCTTAATTATTTTCTTTCATTCTAAAACGTCAATTAAAATGGAACGGAGGAAGTATATATGATCTAAAAAATATATGACGAAACATTTGTTTTGGTTGTAGTGTTATGCATACTACCTAATTCACATATACTTATAATCATTTTATTTGTCGTTATGAACTTCTGTAACTGAATTTGGGTTACCTATAACCAAAAGAAAAAATATATAGTGTATTAAAATTGTTGGAACCTAATCAACCAAACAAAGACTTTGTTGATGCACTACTCTCAATATTCATCTGACTGCCATTTTAGTCCACAATATATCATTAAAAAACAGTAGACTATCTAGCTTCCATGCATCACTCAAATTCTTATCATTTTAATTAAAATAATAGTCAAACATATTTTCCTCATTCGTTTTCCCATTTTATGTGGATGATATAGCAATTGGATAAATCTTGCAATTCGGCATTTCCGCCCCGACCTCTTGGCAATTTAGAAGAACTATTTTACGATGTTTTGAATTTTTTTTTTTTTTTTGAAAAATCATTTTGTAAAATTTAAAAACAATTTTAACAATTTCCCAAAAGTTTAATATTTTAAAAAAATATTCATTCTGTCCCGAGATAATTTACACACCTTCCCGGCACGTGAAATAAGAAAGAGTTGCTTTTTGCTTTTTAGTTGACTTTTCAAAGGTGGAGATTTTAAGGGTTCCTTTTTAATTAAGAGTGTGCAAATTATCTTGGAACACCCCGGAAAAAGAAAGTATGCAAATTATCTCGGGATGGAGGGAGTATTTCTTTAATTTTTAAATTATAATTTCCAGGTTTTTAATAGTGATTTTTCGGATTTATTTCAGATTTTTAAAATTAAGTTTTGCAAAATAATACTCCCTTCGTCCCGAATGAACTTGCACACTTTCTGAATTCGGCCGTCCCAAGCAAACTTGCATACTTCCTAATAAGGAAAGTCATAACACAATCTCCACCCTCAATCCACCTTTGAAAAGTCAACAAAATTCCCCAAAACAATTTTTCTTAATATCTGTGTTGACCCTCCTATTCAAGTTCATTTGGGACGAAGGGAGTAAAAAAATACTCTTTCAAAATATGATTTTTGCCGGAAAAACCTTTTGGAGGTTGCAATGTGATAAATCCATGTATCTTTAGGTACCTATTGAAAACAAAAAGAAGACGTATGTAAGTGAAAACATACGTATACAACAATTAATCTAAGTCAAATTCATATGTTGGGTCTGGGCGCGTCATCCTAAAATTTCATCGGATAAAAAATTATCGAGCTCATCAGTCTATCCTCCTAAATTTTTTGAGTAAATTTTAAACCTGATGATATTTTGGGATTATATATGCTTATGTCCTAATTCAACTAAAATGTCGAACGGATTGAATCAATTTATTAAGTTGAACCGTTTTTATCAGCTGTAGTGGTGGGTAATAGAGGATGTGATCGCCTAAGTTTTGGTGTCCGGAAGAATAATTAAGTTTATCGTAGATTATTAGAGAAGCAGTATTTTTGAGGGAATTTTATAAAACGGTGTATTACGTATGCATGTATTGTGTGTGTGAATTCCAACATACCATCATTCGTTTACTGTTCATCGTAACGAGAAAAGACTTCCCAACAAATCTTTGTTGACCTTTTTCTTTGTTTGTTAAGTTATTCTCATGCCTCAACAACAACTACTCCTCTACTACCTTAGGAGTTCAACTAAGTTTTCCCCTAATTGTCAAAACATTATAAAAATATTTCATATTAGATCCATTACCAACTAAAAATAATAGCAACATAAAATTGGCTAAAATTCATTAGTAACGCAATTTTAATTTAGAGACGGATTAGATAGTTTGGTCCCTAAGAAAATTCCATTACTAAATTTATAGACGAAATCAAACGGTCTTAGCAACACATAGTATAAGAAATTTTTATATTAGAGATGTAAATTAATAACGGGTATAGATAATCAAATAAATACGAAATATAAATAAAATAGTAATGTAAAGTGGTTAAAATTCATTAGTATCTGATTAGTGACAAAATAGATATTAAATTTAAAGACGGACATAATTCGTCTCTATTCTGTAGGTAATTTGGTCCCTAATTTCATAATAGAAATGAAAATTCCGTCAAATCTCTAAATTTTGGAGACGAGCAGCATAGAGACAAAATATTTCGTATCAAGTCCAGTCATTGCTTTAATTTAATAATAGGTATCATGTGATTAGAGACAGAAAGAATTTAATTTTTTCTTGTTTGACATTTTACTTAAGAAAAAATAAAAGCTTTCCTCAGTCTATCAAAACCTACTCCCGCCAACCTCAAGGCTTCTCTCTCTCTTTACATTTTGTTGTGTATAAAAAGGAACTCCAATTGGATTGATCTCTCAATGCAACACATTTCAACCAAAAATGGAGCTCTTCAAAAACAGCCCTTTTTTCTCTCTCCTCTTCTTCTCCATTTTGCTCTTTTTCACAACCTTAGCAACTGCAAAAGTTCACTACCATCAGTTTGTTGTAAGCCACTTTCTTGCTTCTTTCATCATCTTTTTTTTAAGAGTGATTATTTATTGGGAGGCCTCAATTTTAGCCGTTCCTAAATTTTGAGTTTTTCTTAAATATTAGAGACCTAACTTTTACATTTAATTCCAATTCAGGGCTTGCATTTTGAAAAATAGAACAGAGCATATTAAAATTTTGGATATATTGTGCTGAAAATTTTGCACATTGAATTATGTGTCTTATTTTTCAAGTCGTAAGTTTTAAATTGAGAATAAAATTTAAAATCTAAACCCTTAAAAATTCAGGCCCCGAATAAGATATTTTCTAAAGTTGAGGGTTTCTAGTAGAATATAATTTCCTGTATATGTATGCAGGTGCAAGCAACACCAGTGAAGAGGCTGTGCAAAACCCAAAACAGTATTACAGTGAATGGGATGTTTCCAGGACCAACTTTGGAGGTCAACAATGGCGACACTCTCGTTGTCAATGTCGTTAATCAAGCTCGTTACAACCTTACCATTCACTGGTAACTAATCATGCTACATAACACTCTCTCGTATAACTACCTAAATTTTAAAAATAATTTTTAGATTTATTTAAAAAATTATCAAAATTTAGTTAGGATCTTTATATTTTTGTTATCAGTTTGCAAAATTTGTATTTAGCTTTTTATATATTTTATTTATATTTGATATTATTTAATTATTTTTCTTTTTCTAATGTTTATATTTTTTAAGATCACCTTTATTATCCAAAAGAATTTCGATTACTATATTTTATTATTTATTTTAAGAAAAAAGTGTATTCTTAATAAATTTTAGTTATCTTGAAAAATTTTAGTATCTTAATTTGCAAAAGCTCCAATTAATTTATTCGAGTTGACACAAAAATTTCCTCGCAAATTCAACTGGAGTACATGTAGGCTACCACATAAGACTCGCTGGCCAAACTCCACGCATATGATATTTAACATGCATTTTTATGTTTTCCAGATTAAGAAAAAAGGTCCAAATTAGATAAACGTGCTACAGGTTGGGTATAAATAACGTGGCCCAAACAGACTGGGAATTAAAGTCCAACTCCTTATCTAATGAGCAACTTTTAAAGTCCAACCTATTAATGCATTTTTATATGTATAAATATATAGGCATGGAGTGAGACAAATAAGAACGGCATGGGCGGATGGACCCGAGTTTGTGACTCAGTGCCCCATTAGACCGGGAAAGAGTTACACGTACCGATTCACCATCCAAGGACAAGAAGGCACCCTCTGGTGGCACGCTCACAGCTCGTGGCTGCGAGCCACCGTCTACGGAGCTCTCATCATTCACCCTAAAGAAGGAGATTCGTACCCATTTTCCAAGCCCAATCGCGAAATTCCCCTTCTTCTCGGTAATTGACTCTCTTTCTTTCTCGTAAAAGAATTGATGTTTCGGGTTTTGAATGATTATGAAGTGTTGGTGTGATAATGTTGATCAGGTGAATGGTGGAATGCGAACCCCATTGATGTTGTGAATGAAGCTAGAAGAACTGGAAATTCCCCTAATATATCTGATGCTTACACTATCAACGGCCAACCTGGTGATCTATACAATTGCTCCAAAAAAGGTTATTTATATTAATTAATGTATTGTATAATTGCAGCAGAATATGTAGCACTATTTCTAGTAGGAGATTCATTCCACAAAACTATAAAGTAGTTTTTATGAATAAAATAAATTAACACATTTCTCATATATATATATCCTCCTACATGGGCAGATACAATAATAGTTCCAGTGGAATCTGGAGAAACAAATCTCCTAAGGGTAGTAAACTCAGCACTCAACCAAGAACTCTTCTTCAAAGTCGCTAACCACAAGCTAACGGTGGTCGGAGCCGATGCCTCCTATGTCAAACCCTTCACCACCTCTGTCATCATGCTCGGCCCCGGTCAAACCACCGACGTCCTAATCACTGCCGATCAACCTCCCAACCGATACTACATTGCAGCACGCGCCTATGCCAGCGCTCCAACAGCACCCTTCGACAATACCACCACCACCGCCATCTTACAATACAAATCCGCCGCTTGCACCTCTAATTGCACCGCCATCAAACCCGTCATGCCAAAAATGCCAGCCTTCAACGACACCGCCACTGTCACCGCCTTCACCACCAGCTTCCGGAGCCCCAAGAAGGTACCTGTCCCCACAAAAATCGATCACAACCTCTTCTTCACTGTTGGCCTCGGGCTCAACAACTGCCCCCGAGGGGCCCCAAACAAGACCTGCCAGGGCCCGAACGGGACGCGGTTTACTGCTAGCATGAACAATGTATCATTTGTGCTACCGTCCAACTTCTCCCTGCTCCAAGCACACCACCAAGGTATACCCGGAGTCTTCACGACGGATTTTCCGGCAAATCCACCGCTGCAGTTTGATTACACCGGAAATGTGAGCCGATCACTATGGCAACCTACTCGAGGTACGAAATTGTACAAGTTAAAGTACGGGGAGACAGTACAGATAGTGGTGCAGGGGACGAGTATCTTCACTGTGGAGAACCACCCAGTTCATCTCCATGGTTATGACTTCTATATCGTGGCGGAGGGATTTGGGAATTTCAAGCCGAGCAGAGATAAGGCGAAGTTTAATTTGGTGAATCCGCCTCTTCGGAATACAGTAAGCGTTCCTGCTGGTGGATGGGCGGTAATCAGATTCGTTGCTGATAATCCAGGTTAGCACCAAGCTAGTAGAATCAAGACGAGTACTAATAAAATGAATTCAAATACTAATAAAATTTTAAAGTGACCATAGGCTATATAATACAATGTTTTCGAAAAATAAAAACTAATCTAGCTTGTTTCTCTGTTAGTTTGCAGACGTTGGCTAACTCTTAGTGATTCAATTCTTTCTTCCAATTCCTTTTCTTCTTCTAATTAAAAAAAAAAAAAAAGAAAAATGCATTCCAGTCCTTTCCAAAGTAGGTAGTGGTATATTCATATGTAGTTTCTACAGTTATCAAATATACACATACATATAAGTTCTACAAATGCAGATTAATCATTTCTAGTTATTTTTTTAACCTAGAAAAAAAGATTGCGGGAAATACATGATTCCATAAAGTTAATTTCTTTGGTAATAATTGATCATGTGAATGTTATAACATATTAAATAGCACTAACTATAGTTTCTGACTACACAATATGTATACTAACTTCATGACCTAAACAGGGGTATGGCTGATGCACTGTCACTTGGATGTGCACATAACATGGGGATTAGCAATGGCTTTCCTTGTGGAAAATGGTGTTGGTGAAATGCAAAGCTTAGAGCCACTTCCACATGATTATCCCATTTGTTAGTATATCCAGCTACCAACTTATCGTATTTTGGAGTGGAACAAGAGTACATGTAGTTTCCCCGCATTTGGGGACTATATGAGCTATTCTTTTTTCGTTGTTTATTTGGACATGGTCAGCCAAGAACGATGGGCCAGATTGGCTTGCTATGGACCATCATTTATTAACACCATGTTTTACATTGTACTTGTATTATTTTTCACAATCAGTTAAATAATTATTTGTGATCGTAAATTTGCAACTACAAGAAAAATGACTTCTTGTGACGAAAGTCTTAGTGATACCGAATATGTCGTCACAACATGTCCATTAATTATTACAATATATTTTGTTGTTACTAATTATTTGAAAGCTTAAGTATCAGTGATAAAAAAAAACTTGTGTCACTATTTTTATCACTAAATATTTGGCGCAAATTATGTATAATGGTGGAACAAAAAATTGTCACTATTGGTACTTCAAATAGTGAAGTTGTTACGAAAGAATAATTTTGTTACAAAAATTGCCGATGTCATCAATTGTTAGAAGGTGACAATATTTCATGCTGTCACTAAATTTTGTAATTAATTTTTAGAGTTATGTTTTAATCAGGGGAAACCTACAACTTGTCACTGTACAGCTAATATAGTGAACATGTAATGTTAACACGGGGCCACTGGGGAAGGATTTTCTTTAATATGATTGAGGAGGGGAATTTTATACTGGCAAAAAATAAATGTTACTTTTTATAATGGCAAAAAAAAAATCGTTACCGACTCAAGTACAAGAGTATTGATAAATATTCAAATGATATTTCTCAATTAATGTATGAAAAACAAGAAGTTCAGCATTAGCACATCTCCTAGTGAAAAATGAATAATTACGGAAAGACTTCCCACTCGCCTAGGAGGCGAGAGCTGGCAATTCAGCACGGTCCAGTTCGAAGACCATATGCGCAGCAGTTCAAAATTTTAACGGATCAATAATTATTGAACCTAGCCCAATCTATTCTCCTTATATATATAAGAACTTTTGGATTGTTCCGTGATCCGTCAGATTTTTTGCTAATCTGGTCGGACCGGTTGGATCCATTAGTCTTACGGGCCTTTATTTTATGGCTCATCCCGTCTAAAATATCAGACTGAGCTAGACCACCCTCCAACATTATTAAATATGCACAACAGACTCGTTGCACCAGGATATTTTTCTCGATCAAGCCAAGAAAATTTAATTAGTTGCAAAATATAAGTTGTGCACATGATGATTCTTATATGATCCTGCCAATCAGTACCATATACACATGATTTCAAGTGAAAAGAAAGAAAAGCTAACCTCTTCCTGCAAATCTTTGAATTCGGGTACTGAGGCTAAGTCAGGATACTTTAGAATGGTGCCAAACTTGTGGACGTGGCTTTAGGGATAAATTCATCAATATGCACACAAAGAGAAGTTGTACTTGAATGTTAAATTACAAAATAAAATTGAAATCTTCCACTATACAAGAATAAAATATGCATATAATATGCGAGGTCAATGGTAACTATATCTTTAGAGTGACTCTCCCATGGAATAAATTTTGAATATTTAACTGCATTCACCTCAATCCCTCCATCAGATTTTGACATCTTTTCCAAATGTATTACGCGAAACACATTCAGTTTGTTTCATGAAATTACTGCCACATTCTATCAGATTTAGGAAAAATAATGATGATATAAGCTAAATTACATCTATAATCTCAGCCTAAAGGTAAAGGTTCTCCCTGATCTCAATCCTTTGGACTACCTTAGATAAAAATAATCATTTCCTCATTACTATGATTCCAACTAGAGCAAGTATCATCACCTTATGATAGTTTACAAAAGAAGCAAACATTGGACATATTGGAATAAAGACAAATATATCAACTAACCATCAATAGCTCTTTTTAGTAGCTTAAGCAAAAGCTTCTGCCCATCTTCATCTTTTTAACAAGCAAATGTTGCATTGATATTCCTCTTCTGGCTTCAGGTTGCACCTACAGCTGTATAAAAGCTTAAACAAATAATAAAAACACAAAGGCCAATAGAAAGATGGATACCAGCAGTTACTAACAAATACATAGACAAACATAGACGAACAAAACAAGTTCTAGTAGACAAATGGCACATTATATAAGTTCCAATAACTATCGGGAAACAAGATAACAGAAGTATTAAGAAAAAACTCAAAGCACAATTGGATCTGAAGTTACAACCAATATTTTGAAAAAAATGCTGAATTCAAATCAAAACACAATCCAACTTGTTCGAGATGTTTATAAGAGTAAAAGTAATGTATAACAAATGGATAGGTAAGGAATATAATTCATTCAAAAACTGAAATATCTGAAACTTGACGATCTATAACATAGTTCTTGTGGTAGCTACTGAATTCATTGGTAAGCTTGAAATCCCAGAGCCACCGCCAGATCAATATCAAATGTTCACTTAGCAGCTCCTGCTATATAATTAAGTTCCACAGATGTGGTAATTAAATTTAAAATATACTATTAGACAAGCTAGTAATATCATCATCTTGACCAATCTCATCTGCAGAACATGCTCTTGTGTTGCTTACTATTCATAAAAAGTAACAATGATTACTATATACTATAATAACAATGAAAAAGTCAAAAGAATTTTTGTTTTTCAAACTTACAATCTTACTTAAAGCCATTTCACTTTATCTCTCATTTGAATCAGCATGTCACAAACTAAAAACTTCAGATCGACTCGAAGAAGTTCGTAGTTTCTTGGATTGGGACAAGACTTTGTGAAGTAAGAAATAATAAACTGGAAACATAACGCGAAAGATATCGAAGATCACCAGTTCATATCTAATTAAGACAAACGGCGTCTTCTCTTAATCCAACATGATTTCGACCTTAATTATTTTTTGGAATTTCAAGAAACAAATGCAATGAGTAAATGTTTATTGGCTAATATATATAATGGTATACATGCTTTACTTCTTCTATCTTCTAATATGCACACAGTTTGATCCAATTGATCTAGGACAACAAATTCACGCCTCTCATCCATCATCTTATTTAAAGAAACATACCTGAGAGATGCCGGAGGAAGGATTTGGTGAGGGTGAAATGCCTCCTAAATCTCAATTTTTATTTATTCTGGAACAACAAAAAGGCTAACTGAACAACTCAGAGACGCAGTTGAGGATTTTTTCTCCATTGCGCGGATTAGCGTATTCTCTAAACAATTTTCGCGGAGCGCCTCTCTTCTTTCTCGCCGCTGTTTCTCTGATTCGCCTTTCTTTTATTTTTTAAATGTAAATATAGTAAACATACTTTATCTTTTAAAAGGATTTTTGCACTAAATGGGTGGGACAACCTTGGGGTGGCCAAATCTCCAACACTTTCACTATGCAAATTAATGCCTTCTTCAATTTGTTTAGATATGGAGATACTTTATGCTTGTATCCAGTAACCTTCAATTTAGATTTGGATTTTATAGATAATTTACACTCATGTTTAAGAGCCTCCATTTAGATATGATTTTTTCTGGAGTATTGATTTATGTTTAGTTTGTAGACCTTTTAAACTCATGTCAAGAAACTTTAATTTAAAAATTGTTTTGTAGACCTCCTAAACTCGGGTCGATGAGTCTTGATTTGAATTTTATTTTTAAACCTTTTTAACACATATCAATGAGTTACATTTGAAGGACTTTAGATAGTTTTGTCTTGTATCTACGAACATTTGAGCATTATACTATTTGGTACTTTTGATATGTTTTGCTTATATCTAGGAGCATTATAGACAATTTAAACTCGTATCAAGTAGCATTGCAGATATTTTTATTTGCTTTGAGACTTTAGAAATTTTTGCCTCGTATCTTGGAACCTTGTAAACCGTTTAAACTCGTATCAAAGAGCATCCTAGACAGTTTAGGTTCGTATCAAAAAGCATTGAAGATTTGATTTCTTCATTTGCAATTATATTTCAACATGGTTTGCCCCATTGAAATTGAATTTAACTAGGAATTATGAAGTGTACCACCGTCACCTACCCCCAACGTGCTTTTAGTTTGAAGTTACGACTTCTTCGTTCGTTGGAAAACCGTCACAGTTGGAAGACGGGGAGTTCTTCCATGGAGACTTCAAATTTTGATAGATGAGAGGTAGAGATTATTCCATTGTGCGTGCCAAAATTTATAACAAACGAAGTTGCACAACTTGAATTTATTGATGGAATTGAAAATTCGTGTGCTATAATCCTTATTTCTTCCTCTAATTCTTCTCTTAAAGTTGACTTTATTTGAAATAACGTCAATTTGAGGGACTTAACATCTTATTTTCGAATTACGTCATTATTAGTGGGCCTCCATGAAGAACGTCTTTGAAACCATCTTGACACCGATCTTGAACGATTGAAAATTTCACATCTTAAACATTTTCTCAACTTCTTGACTTTTGATATTTTCTTATGTGCTTACGCTCTCGAGTTGAGTAAAATCTTGCTCCCGGTCAACTCCCAAGTTGTAACTAAAAAACTGTAGCATGAGTAGTTTTGTTATCAAACGTAGTTAAATCAATACCTCAAAATTCTTCTTCTTTTTTTTTTCTTTTTTTTTGACAATACCGGCGTTTTGACACCACAAGTTATTTGACAAAATTATAATGATTTTGATAGACACATGATAATATATCCCACATAAGTCCACTAGCGATTTGATTTATGATCAGAGTACGAAACATCACAAATGCATCATCATACCATCCATGCCACTTTTGAGAGTGTATATTAAATAACTAGTATAGGTGTATATTCTGTTGTCTATTAAAAGAAGACCAACCTTCTTCTTTTGCTAAGCAAAGAAAATTTTTGTTATTTACGAACATGAGTAGCTAGTTTCTTTACAATATTCTAGGGCTAGAAAGTAGGTTGTAATAACTCTATGTTTTGACAACTCTTGATTATTTAGACTATGTTCCCAGTTTTTATATGTTAGATTCAACTAGCTTAATAGTTTGACGCCCGAGAGGGAAGGATATTAATAGTCTTACGACACGTAGGGTAGATATTCAATAACAACCGAGAAGTTTGAGATATCTGTGTAGGCTTTTGATCTTGTGAACTTTTAGGAGTTACATATATAATAGTTAGTCGGAGATAATGACTATTTATACACAATCTTCACGTCAGCATAGTTCGAGAGGAGGGTTAACTAGATAAATGATCGCTTAAAAAAACTGAAATTCATTTTAAAAGTCTAGATAATTAGGAAAATCTGGAATAGGGAAGTTGTATATGAAATCGAACCTTAGGATACCTCTCTTTGTTTGATTTACCTTCCAAAGTTATTGTTTGCTATTTCAAGTTTCTTAATTAATTATTTTAAGATTACTAGTTTAAAAACTGTCCATTCCACTTCGAGGTGAACTATTCAGATTATGGTATTTAATTGATATAGTGATACGATCTATGAGGGATCGACCTTGCTTGCTGCTAGCTACAACTACATCATTCACTTACGATTGTACTAGAGGTAAGTTTTAGTGAATCACCATCAACTCATCTCTTCCCTCATAGCAATTATTCACTCTTTAACATTTAGAGAAGTTACAACCTCTTCATAAGTAGCTGACTCATCAACATCTACAGTTGTGCACATGAAATTCCCCCTATTCGATGCTTGCTCCGTTGTAATTCTAGATCTTGAGAGTCTTCGTACAATGGGTCGCTCCCACTAACTCTAGGATCGCTCTCATTATTTCCATCAAGTGCACCCTCGCATGATTCTAGCATTGTCATCAGGATATTGTAACTCGTATAGTTTAAGATTCCCTTATACTTCTTCAATTATTGGAAATTCCTCTTCAATGAAATTGACATCATGCGACTCAATTTCTATCATTCCCCCATTTGGATGTTTACCAAACATACGAGTGGTCACTATATGTACTTGCACGATTTTTCGGCTCTCTTTTGTTTTTCGTAGTTTCTTCGTTCATTTGCCTCTAATCCTTCTCCAAAGTAGTATAGGTCCCAAAATGATGTGTTTAATACTTTAAGTACTTAAATCAAATACGACCTTAATTACAACGATCAAACACATTTTTGCAAATAGATGAACAATAAAATGGAAAAACTTGACACTAAATGTGCCCAATTTATACCTAAAATGATAGAAAATCACCGTTTACAATCCCCAAAACTCAAACCATTATTCATCTTGAGGAATAAGAATAATAAAACGACAACATAGAGAACGTAGAACGAAAGCCAAGGATTCGCTCATGAAGAGCATCAAGAGTATGATTGTAACGACCCGATTTTCATAAAATAATTTAATCTTAATTAAATTTCAATAAATCAAATCATGGAACCTTTTTTTTCTATATATATATACACACACACACATATATATAAAAGCCAATTCTTAGTCGGGCCGTTAAAGGAACAACATAAACACACATATACTAATCTTCCTATCGCATGTAGGAGCGGAATAACACAAGCATCCTCAAACTATAACTGAAACGTTTATTAACTAATAAATTATCATGAAATATTACTTATATATAGTCAAATAGGCAAAATTATTTCTAAACATGCTTCTAGCAAAACTAATGTAGAACTAACAAACTTCCATATTATAGTTTCATATCAACCTAAATATTATAAAAGAATAAATCATGCATAGCAGCGGAACTTACTAAACACATACGACACATTATCACAAATAAATTATATTTTTAATCTCCTCAAAGCTAACATCCTAAGAAATTAATAATCCATGAAATACTTCAATGATCAACTTATAAATAAATATTTATATAACAAGCTTCAGTATTATTCCATGCTTCAAGATAAATATATGAAACTCCTTCTAATCATGCAACTAGTGAAGTAGGCTTCCCCATTAAACTCACAACATAGAAAATAATTCGAATCCATGAAAAAGATTTTATTTGATTTATAAAATAACAACAACACTCCTTAAAAATTAATCCAATCAAATAACATAAACAAGTAATAACACGTTATCAATTAAATAGTCATCTTGTTTAAAATTGCACCAAAGTAGTCATGTTGTCATATGCTTCGGCTCCCCTCGTACTCCACGCTCGCTCCAAGCTAACCTGGCTCAAATAAGGGTTGGGGTGAGCTTCCTTCAGCTCGTGGAGGATCACAATTCATAACAATTATAAACAAAATCAAAAGCATAAAGTATAATCAGTTATAACTTGTAACTTGTAACTTGCAACTTGATATTATATTCAATAAATTGAACATAAACTTGTAACTTGTATTCCATGTACTCACGGAAATCTTGAATTTGTATATCAAATAAATTGAATATACACTTGTAACTTGTAAATATAACAACTATAAATCACACAATTAATTAAGCATATAATTGACATAAAAAGTAAACCCCCACCTGAATTGTGATGCAACTCGGAATGTAGATGCAATTACTCTATTGTTTGTAGCACTCAGTAGTTTCGTCTCCTTCCTACTTAAGCATGCATGACTCTGTCTTTATCTCCAATTAAATATATGGGATTTGGAATTTTGGAATTTAGGGTTTGGTTGATGATTTAGGAAATTTTGAAAATAGATTTGAAAGAAATAGAGAACTTCTAAGAATGGATTTGCTGCGCAGCAGCAGATAAATAATTTATTTTTCATAAACGGTAAGAGATAAAACTTTGAAAATTTTACAGAAGGAAATAAACTTTCTTGAAAGTATCATACTAAAATTTCATGATTTTACAAGAAGTTTAACTATGAGTTTTGAATTTTTGAAATCGAATAAGTCGAAACTGTAAATTTTGCACAGCAGTGGAAAAACTTTAATAACTCTAATATTACTAAAGGGATCACTTTGAAAATTTACAGAATAATATAACACACGTATATGTTGTACATATCCAAAAATCATAATTTTTAAACATGTATAAAAATGTGTTTCGAATTTCTCAAATCAGAAAGCAGAATATTTCAGATCATGTGTAGACGTAATAGAAAGATTATATAAAATAAAATATAAGTTGGATGGATTTGAAACTTTTATATAAAATAGATAACATACTGGGGAACATCATATTCAAAAATAATAAGATTTGAAGGCATATAAATATATATCACGAATTTTCTAGATGGAATAACATAATATTTACAATCTGGATCAGCGGAGATAGAAAATTTGTATAAAATAAAATACGAATCATATGGATTTGAAATTTTTACTGTAACTTGAGAACATATCATGGAATGACATAATAAAAATTCATTGAAAAATAATGTGTATAGATATAGTTTTCGAATTTTTCAAAGAAGATACCTGAAAATAGAGTGAAAGAGGAAAATGAGGTTGACGGCTCTCGGAAGGGCTTCTAGGGCTTATGCACGAAATTCTTAAGAAAAACAGATGATTTGGATTACGACTTTAATTTATGACATGAATCCCTTATTTATAGATTATATTTCTAGGTTTAGAACTCCTATTTCTTGTTCCCTAAGTAAAAACCATCATGGGCTAACTTGGGCTTGACTAATGCATGGGCTTAGAATCCAAATTAAATATTTAAAAGTCTAATAACATGAAATATAATTTTAGCCATAGCTTAAAATAATTTCCATAGTTTACGAAAAATAAATATTTCTCATTGGACAAAAATAGATATTAAAATATAATAATAATTAAATAATTTACGGGGCGTTACAGAAAAACCAGCCTTCAAATCATATAAAAGCACACAAGTCCCAAGGATAAAAGAAAATACGAAATGTGCTTCAATAAGTCAGAGAAAATGTGAATATGAACTATGACATCCTCATAAGTAACCGTTTCTCACAGTCTCACGCTACCCTCGTGTCGGTGCAAGAGCAAGGCCTACCATAAGTTTCCCTGTTCTGTAACCTATCCATTGCATTTTGATGTATATGAGCTGAGAATCAGAAATGACTTTAGTTTGGTTTAGTTTGTGGTCCTAAAGGGTATCAGATATACGTAGGCTTTTATGTGTAGATATTATAAGAGATTTCCAATTTGTTGAGAGTCTAAGTAATAAAAAAAGGAACTTTATTATAAGTTACAGTGGTTGTCTCTAATGGTGATTCTATTTTGTGTTCATTGCGCCCATTCCCCTAGATAGTTGTAAGGTACATTTCCACTTATGCTTGCTCACTTTTATGATATCATGAATTGGAATGGTGTTAGATCATGAACTACAGATATTACATGTATATTTTGTGGATTAATTGATTATTGTCGAAATATATTTTTACTTGTTGAATCAAATCATACATTATTACCAATTCTGATTTTGTTTATTGTCAAAATATATGTTGCGGTGAGCCCACCTTATTTGGCATTTTCATGGAGATGCTATTCTTTATAGCCTCCACTTAATTTAAGCATTTGTCTTAAATTACTTGCTGCATTACATTTCTACTGGCTTATGATTTACTTATTTTTAGTTTTTCCTTTAGAGACTATTTTCTTCTATAACTTGTACTATTTGGATTTAGATTAGGTGCTGGACCCAAAATTTGTTGTGCATATTTTACATTATTAGTATTTCACATTGACTTTAAATTCTAATAGAAATTTTATGATTTTTTTTACAAAATGAAGTATTACTAATTTTCTTGTTGAAAGATTATTGATGTTTTACTATCTCGCATTCCCACAATCAGGATAAAAAATGAAAAATGAAAGTAGGTTGCTTGCTAATTTTGCAGTGTAATAAACAAATAATCCTTTAACTAGTTCTGAAAAATCATATATGGTGATTTTAACAAATGATGGTCCATCTTTCTTGAATGACCATGTCCAAAATAACAACAAAAAAGAACTAATTAATGTAGTCCCCAAATGCGGAGAAACTACACGTACACTTGTCCTACTCTAAAATAAAAATATAAAATATCAAAGTTGAAGGACATCATCAAAAGTTGGTAGCTCGATTTACTAACAAATGGGAAGATCAGGTGGAGGTGGCTCTAAGCTTTGCATTTCACCAACACCATTTTCCACCAAAAAACTCATTGCCAATCCCCATGTTATGTGCACATCCAAGTGACAGTGCATCAGCCACACCCCTGTTTATATGGCAACAACTTATGCATTAGTGAGAAACCAACTAACATCAGTTCATTTAAAAATAAAATTATAAATTATTATTACTTATATAAAGTTAATAAAATTTAATATATTACTCATGTAAACATGTATATTGGTTATATGTTTCAACTGAAAAATATAAAAAAATATTCCATAATCTGATTTGCAGAAATTGTATATATGTATATAAGTATATCTGCTAATTGTTGAAGCCACATATAAAAATAATTAGGTTGGAAAGAAGAAATGACTTACCAACATCTACAAAATAATAGAAAAACAAGATTGTGTCTTTATTTTTAAATTATACGAAAATATCCTACCATTTTAAAATATTTCAGGGTCAATTGCCCTCATATGCTCCGGCCATATATAGGCCAATATTTATGATAAATGGAGTATGACATATGGTAGTACTAACCTGGATTATCAGCGACAAATCTGATTACTGCCCATCCACCAACAGGTACACTTACTGTATTCCGAAGAGGTGGATCCACTAGATTGAACTTCGCCCTATCTCTGCTTGACTCGAAATTCCCAAATCCCTCTGCAATGATATAAAAGTCATACCCATGAAGATGAATAGGGTGGTTCTCTGCCGTGAAGATACTCGTCCCTTGCAACACTATCTCCACCGTCTCCCCGTATTTCAACTTGTACAACTTTGTGCCTTGAGCAGGTTGCCATAATGATCGGCTCACATTTCCGGTGTAATCAAATTGCAGTGGTGGATTCGCCGGAAAATCCGTGGTAAAGACTCCAGGTATACCTTGCTGGTGCGCTTGGAGTAGGGAGAAGCTTGACGGGAGCACGAAGGATACATTGTTCATGCTAGCAGTAAACCGCGTCCCGTTTGGGCCTTGGCAGTTGCTTGGCTGGCTACCTAGGGGGCAATTGTTGAGCCCGAGGCCGACCGTGAAGAAGAGGTTGTGATCGATTTTGGTGGGGACAGGTACCTGTCTAGGGCTCCGAAAACTGGTGGTGAAGGCAGTGACAGTGGCAGTGTCGTTGAAGGCCGGCATTTTTGGCATGAAGGGTTTGACGGCGGCGCTGTTGGCGGGGCAGGCAGCGGAGTTGTATTGTAAGATGGCGGTGGTGGTGGTGTTATCGAAGGGTGCACCTTGAGCGCTAGCATAAGCGCGTGCTGCGATGTAGTATCGGTTGGGCGGCTGGTCGGTGGTGATTAGGACGTCGGTGGTTTGACCAGGGCCAAGCATGATAACTGAGGTGGTGAAGGGTTTGAGGTAGGAGGCGTCGGCTCCGACCACCGTTAGCTTGTGGTTGGCGACTTTGAAGAAGAGTTCTTGGTTGAGTGCTGAGTTTACTACCCTCAGAAGATTTGTTTCTCCAGAGTCCACTGGAACTATTATTGTATCTGTGCATGTAAGAGTATGATGTGAGATGTGTTAATTAGAGTATCACGTCAGCAATATCTGGCATAATTGGGCATAAATTGGATTAAATAAGCGAATTAGGGTTATATATTAAATAAGAGTAAAATTAACGAACACTAATTTAAAATTTTAGGAATTAATTAAATTAATTATCAACCTTTTCTGGAGCAATTGTATAGATCCCCAGGTTGGCCGTTGATAGTATAAGCATCAGATACATTTGGGGCATTTCCAGTTCTTGTAGCTTCTCTCACAACATCAATGGGGTTTGCATTCCACCATTCACCTGAGCACCATTATCACATCCATAGTTCGTAATCATTCAAAACCCGAAACATCCATCCTTATAAGAGAAAGAAAGAAGGACAAAAGTGGGCTGTTTGTATAACATTTTTTAGATTAAAATTGTGGTCATTAATAATAAGTATATGTGACATGTGTTGTTAGAAATTTCTGTATAAATGATTTGATACACATTTAATTTGAGATCACTTTTGTCATTATAAATATAATATTTGCGGCTGGGTTATTGAGATGACTAATTAGTGACGATATGTTATCTCTAATATTAAAGTTATAAAAAATATTTATTATTTGAGCACTTGTTATTTTCTTAAAAAATCATTTTTTATAGTGGAGAGAAAATTACCAAGAAGAAGCGGAGTTTCACGGTTGGGCTTGGGGAAAGGGTATGACTCTCCTTCTTTAGGACGAATGATGAGAGCTCCGTAGACGGTGGCTCGGAGCCATGAGCTATGGGCGTGCCACCACAAAGTGCCTTCTTGTCCTTGGATAGTGAACCGGTACGTGTAACTCTTTCCTGGTCTGATGGGGCATTGAGTCACAAACTCGGGTCCATCCGCCCATGCCGTTCTCATTTGTCTCACTCCATGCCTATATATATTTAATAATGCATTAGAGGCCGCAACTTTGGTAAAAGTATAGATGAAACACCAAATATAACAGAGTATCATGTTACCAATGAATCGTAACGTTGTAACGAGCTCTATTAATGACATTGACAACGAGAGTGTCACCATTGTTGACTTCCAACGTTGGTCCTGGATACATCCCATTCACCGTAATAGTGTTGCGGGTTTTGCACAACCTCTTCACTGGAGTTGCTTGCACCTGTACGTATATAGGCGGGGATTAGTCGGAACTATGGAACATATACATAGTAATAAATAATGAGTGATTAAAGAAGGAAGAAAGCGGCTTACGACAAAATGATGGTAGTGAACTTTAGCATTTGCTAAGGTCGTGAACAGGAGCAACACTGATAAGAAGAAGATAGAGAAAAAAGGGTTGTTTCTGATGATCTCCATTTTTGGTTGGGGTCAGTGAGTGTTAAAATGTTTCCGTGTGATGGATGAATGCAATAGAAGTTACATTTTATACACAAGAAACAGAGTGGTTCTGAGGTTGGCGGGATTAGGTTTTGACAGTGGGGGGGGGGGGGGGGGGGGGGGGGGGGAAACTTAATTGAACTCCCTCGAGTAGTTGCTGCTGGTGCACCCACTGCTACATCAAATTAACTTAACAAAGATTTGGTTAATTTTTTGGCAAGACTTTTTTCGTTAGGGACTATGACTTAGGCTATAGGATGAACAGTAAATCAATTATGATGTGTTGGAATTTCTCAACGAAAGTCTTTCTCATGACGTCTGTTATTTCGACGAGTAAAACATAAGACCCACTCCAGCAGTCTGCGCCATGCTCTTTATTATACAGGGTCGTCTCTTTTGATGTATCAGTGATGCACCTATTACGTTGCGCTACTAGATTCATTTTTCTTTTAAAAAAAATAAATTTTCGTAATTGTTTATGATTTTTGTATTTATTTTAATTGTGACGTGCTTTTGTATTTTCTTTTCTTATTAGTAATTTATCTAATAAAAATTAATTTATCAAAAAATTTAACGTGTTAGAATTTCTTTAGAAAATGTAAAAGTAAAAATATAAATATTAACATTTTATATGGAATAATATTGCATGTATAATGTGATTTAATATAGTAATATAATTATTTATAAAATAAAGAATTGAGCAATCTACTAGAGATGCTCGAATGCAATTCCCCACACATAACACATGCATATGTAATACATCATTTTAATATATTTAAAGTGCTTCTCTAAAAAGAAACTAATTTGCCAAAAAAGTAGAAGATTTTCTTTTCAAAGAAAATATTGGCACTCTCAGATTGTAAAATTAATTGGGGATGTATGAAAATTATGTCAAATGTATCTAATATAGTGGTGGCGACAGGGTGAAAAAATGTGACTAATGTTGTAATTAAAAAAACACTAATAGTATGTAGCTAACAAATCAATAACTTTAAAAGTCATGCTTGTTAGAGTATTTTGTGTTGACAATATCTTTGTCAAAATTTTTTATGCTATGTTTATATAATTTATTGAACTTATTAGATTTATTATTCGTAATTAGTTGTGTTATACTCCCTCCATCCCGGCCCAATTTGCCTACATTGGCCGCGCACGGAAGTTAAGAAAAAACAGATTTTGTGAAATCTTTGACTTTTTAAAAGGTGGAGATTGAATTTGGAGATTTTGAGGGTGGAGATTGTGAGAGAAAGTTGTCACTTATGGACTGACAAATTAAATTGGGACAAACCAAAAAGAAAAGTAGGCAAATTGGAGCGGGACAGAGAGAGTAATATTTTACTGTTTTTTAGGTGAATGATAAAAAGCAATTTGCAAGACTTGACGAACAAGTTATATTGAAAATCTTGAAAAGTAAGGGGAGAAATACGATACGCGGCGGATAAAGCTGAATTAAAGAAATTTGCGTGTGTAAGACTTGGTGGGCTTTAGCCCAAATTGGTGTTAATATGTTGGTGGCGGGCGTGAAGATTAATTGGAAGAATGAATTACTGCTTCATGTATACATATCATCACATGGTTTAGTGTGCAACATAATTTATTTAGTATAGTCATTATTGCCTATCGAGATTACTTCTTTGAATTAATTAGTGCTTTTGTCCATGGTTCGTGAAATCGGATCGGATCGGTTGATTCGACCGGTTCAACAATCGAGCCTGGAACTGGTTCGGTAGCGCTAAAAAATCGAAAATGATATAAAATCGGTGAGAATCGGTTCGACTGCCGAACCGGTAGAACCGGCCTTATATTCAATTTTTTTTTAAAAATAAAGTTGTGTTTGGGTCTGTTTTAAGTAAAAAAACGGGATTTTCACCTTTATCTTCATTTGTCCTTATTTTTCCCCTCTTATTTTAAATTTGTCACTAGGTTGTTATTAAAAAAAATAGAGTTAGGTGTATCCTTGGATTAATTGATATTTATATATGTTGAATTTTTTCTTACAAGTTAAACTCTATTATCAAATTATATTGTATTACACATAAGGAATTATTGAAATAAAAAAGTCAACAAGTTGCCTTTGACTGGTTGAACGGTGGTTGAACCGGTCGAACCTTGAACCAGTGGCTTATCCGGTTCGGTCACCGGTCCAATCCCACAAACACTGCTTTTGCCATCTTAGTTTGAGCAGCAGGTGTGTCAAAAGTAAGGTCAATATCATTTGTGCCAAAAGATTTTTGGGAAAAGAAATTTCAAGACGGAGTCAGGAGAGCTCGTTCGGTCTTCGGTTGTTTGTCATGGCCGAACAAGTTGACTGAAGTCGCCGGGCGTTGTTGATATAATATACACTACAAGAAAACTGTCAAATTCCAACGGAGCATAAATTCATTGGTTCGTTGAAATTTTTAAATTTTTCAACGGTAAATTCCAACAGCAAAAGGCCGTTGGAATAGCTGTTGGAAAAATATTTCCAACAGCAGAAGCTGTTAGAATAGTTGTTGAAAAAAAAAATTCCAACTGTAAGAGACTTTGTTGGCATCATTTTTGCATTGGAATTTAATTGTTGGAACAAAAAAATTCCAACGGCCACTTTTCCAACGACATAAAAACCGTTGGAGTTGTCGTTGGAATTGAAATTCCAATAGAAATTTACCATATTCCAAAGGTTTTTGGTAAATTTCTATTGGAATTAAAATTTCAACGGCAATTCCAACGATTTTTATGCCGTTGGAAAAGTGGTTGTTGGAATTTTTTTGTTCCAATAATTAAATTCAAATGGAAAAATGATTCCAACGGCGATTCCAACGACAATTCCAACGGAGCTTCTTATCATTGGATTTTTTTTTTTTTTGGAATTACTGTTGGAAATTTTAAAAATTCCAATGGATTTATATGCTCCCCGTTGGAATTTGGTAGTTTTCTTGTAGTGATAAGTTAGGTGTTAGGGAGTCGGGTCTCTTTGTAAAACCTATCGTTATACGGAATATCAATAAAAAAAGGTCCGAGGAGTTCAGCCCCGTGATTATTTTGGTGTCGTGATTTATATTTTATTTTCGTGTTTCTGTGTTGCAACATAGATATTGCAGTTTAGAAATTACGAGTGGTATCAGAGCGGGTCCCTATTCTAATAAGGTAGATTCTGGAAATTATACTGTCATGGATTTGCGTGGTAATATCGTGCGACTTTCCTGGCTTGATGGCACAAATTACGATTATTGAAAGTCACTTACGATGGCTCCCTTGGAGGCTATGGGTGATGAATATAGGAGATTGTCGAATTCGATCGGATGGTCTCCACCTACTGCCATAGGCTCGCCCACAACAAAGCCTAAATTCGAGTGGTCTTCTGCTGAAAGAACTGTATAAGGTGAATCACAAGGCTCTACTCTTTATTCGAACGACTGTTGATCAAGTCCAATACATGAAAATCTGCAATTGCAAAACAACCAAAGAAGCTTGGGACTTGCTTGAGAATTACTTTGAAGGAACCAAGGAAGTGAAGAAATCCAAGTTAAGGAATTTGCGCAATCAGTTTGACAACCCAAGATGGAAGAAAGAGAGTCAACTGAAGAATATCACTCGCGATTCATGGAGATAGTGAACAAGAGGTTCTCACTTGGAGAAACGGTTTGGGAATCACTAATGGTGGACAAATTTCTAAGAACTCTACTGGGCCGATTTTCAGAGAAAGTCATGGTGATCGACACCTAAAAAGATGTCAAAAATATGAAGATTGGTCAGCTAGTAGGAGATCTCCTAACGTTCAAACTTAACAAAGGGTTTGATATCAAGGAGAAAAGTAAAGGCATAGCGATCAAAGCAAAAGTCAATTGCAAGGATGAAGAAGTCAGCGGACATGATCCAGATTAGTTGGAAATTGTAGAGAATATGATATTGCTCACAAAGAAGTTTGGGAGCATGATGAAGAAGTTTCGAAAGAATGACACGACTCCCTCTTCGTTAGGTAAGAAATCAAGTCAAACTATTATAAGAAACCTTAATTCTTCTTCAAGTTTTGCAGGTTCAACACTGGACAAAGTTAGATGTAGATAATGCGATGGTTGAGGTCTCTTTCAGAAAGAGTGCCCTACGTCTAAGAAGGCAAAACAAAACCCTAACAACTACATGGAGTGACGAGTCGGACATTGAAGAAGAGAACGATTGTTCGAGCAACCTGGCAGCTTTATCAGCGTCCTATGTGTGTCTCTTGGGGAAAACTGAAGCCGAAGAGAAAAACTCTGAAGAAAGCCCAGGTATGTTGCAACATGATTTATCCAATTTTTATGAATCTGATGCTTCTAATAGAGAAACAGGTCCCACAATTGAGGAGATGCAGAATATGTACAAGAAACTGTCGGTCGCATGTTTTTTAGGCAGCAAGACCATCAAACAATTAGAGAGTCAACTCCATGAATCACAGACGACGATTGAGAAATTAAAAACAAAAACCAATGAGAAGGAACGAGTCATAACCAATCTGAATGAGGAACTTGAAAAAATCCAGAAGTGCGTGGATGTCGTGGTTGCAGAAAAAATCCGAGAGGTTGAGATTGCGCTCCAATATACACTCGTCGAGAAAGAAAAATAGGTGAAATCCCTGCAAATTGATCTCCAGAAAGCTAAGAATGAGTTTGAGGTGTGCAAAAACAGTATGGAAACTAAAGATCGAATAATTAAAAAGCTATCATCTGAGTTGGAACAATCCAAACAGGTCCTGAAACGACTGAACTCTGGTAAGACCACTCTATCTGAACTTGTTAATTCAGGTAGAAGTCATGGTGATATCACTGGTCTTGGTTATCATGGTGAGTCCTCCTCAAATTCACAAAGGTGTTTTTTGAATTCTGATAAGTATGTTACAACACAAAATAATCTCTATAACTTTAATGAGAAATCTGGTCATAATCAACGCTCACACACTGCATCAGTTCAGAAATAGGTTATGGTCGAGGATCACATTATGCACATGTTAATATTACTGCTCGTCCTGCTATGTTACAACATGGAAAGGAAAAAATTGCTGAAAGTTTACATTTTGTACTTATTGTCATTACAGTAGTGATTTAAGTCATATACGTCCAAATTGTTATAGAATGCAGTTTGACCTTTGTAATGGTGATATTTATGGTTGAGATGTTAGAGGAATACCACGCCGAACTCCTAGACCAAAAGTAGATTTGAAAAACCAAACTCAAAGGAAAATATGGGTTAGAAAATCTACTTATTCAATTTCCCAGAACTAAGCTCGTCGGCCCGTGTCACCACTATTTTTGGGTATTGGTATATTAATGTGCTAAATGAATTGATCATATCCTGACAACGAATCAAATTAAAAATAAGGCATTTAAATGTAGAAAATTTCGTAAATCTCTGGAAAATCTTTAGGATTATTGTTCGTTTGTGTAGCATAGTCGTAAAAAAAAAATACGAATGTTGCAACATGCATATCATGTAGGATTCTGCATTAGGCATTTATTTTTATGCATCCATCTCCATTTTATTCTTTGTAAACTCCATAAAAAATGGCAAATTCAAAGATTTATTTGGCTTGAAACTTTACATTCTTTTTCCTTCTTGTTGATTAAAACTATCTTGTTTCAATTATTCCCCCCGCTTACGGTCATGAAATAATGTTGAGAACAACTACCAGTCCACAAATCGAAAAGAGCTACTAGCACATAAAGTGATTGATATGTGAAAGCCGTCGACCAAAAAAATAAGTTGCTTAATAATTTTATAGCTATATTATCAAAGGGGTTATAAGAATCAACCAGAGCTCGTTGCACCGGGATTTCCTAGTGCGGTTTTGGCTCGTGGATTTTGCGAGCTACTCCACGAGAGGCTAAAAATAGTTGGAGGAATAAGGATACCTTGATTTTATTTATGTACAAACCTCTAGATTGCTTCATGCGAAAAGTCAAATCAAATTAGAAGTTGATGTGGAGTCTTGTTTAGTTCTTTGTCAAATACTTCTGCTTGCCTAATATCGTGGTTGTGATAAGATAAAAACTGAGCTTACATTTTATTGTTATTTAATATTAGGCATCACCTGCATGATTTTCTATGAAGTTATGGATACAAATGCTATTAGCCTTGAATTGAAAAGTTTTGTCTGTCTAAAATTTTGGTTTAATTATTGACGGTTGCACCTCTTAATTTACCACCCATACAGTGAGCTAGACTATGGGTCAGTGAGTTAAAGTGAGGAATTGAATTATTTGCGTCTATTTTGTTATGTTGGTCAGTTTTTGTATCTTTAGATTTTTCGCCAAAAAAGGGGGAGAAATATTACTTTGTTGCGTATATTGAGGGGGAACTTTACTTTTATGGGATATTTATAGATTGTTATTTATTTTCATGCTTTTGACAAAAAATGCCAGAGGATACCACTTGTAATTTCTAAACTACACTGTCTATGTTATCTCCCTCTTTGACATTTTTTGTCAAAAACCTGAAAATAAATAACACCCTATAAACATCCCATAAAAGTAAAGCTCACCCTCAATATAAGCAACAAAAGTAATAATGCTACATATTAAAAATGAAACAAAATGTCTTGATTTTTCTAATTAATCCTCATTTGAATAGAAGCATAGGAATTTGACACATGCATACTATTAGGGATATAATTAGTTTTGTATTTTATTGTATTATGTCTGTATCCCACAATGTATTTAGTATAGCTTCCTAGTCCTTTGTACTGTATACTTATACTTTTGACAAGTGTGAACAAAATCATCTTGCACCAATCTCTTTATGGTATCCAGAGCCAATTAGGCTAACACCCAATATTTTTTATCCTCACGATCCAAAATTTTCCGCCACAATTAATTTCCCTAACCCTACTGTCCTTCTCATGGCCAACGACAACACTACTCCCGCCGTCAATTCCTCACCGCTTGTGGCGTTCAATATCAGCGTCTAAGCACCACTCAAACTAACATCCACCAACCACACGGCGTGGTCATTCCAATTTCACACCCTACTCCCTGGTTATGGCTACGTTGATGGGTCCACCACCTGCCCGCTGCCATAGACCCCACTTCTGATCTCTAGATTCATTAGGATAAATTGATCCTCAGTGCGATCGTCAGTTCTCTGACCCTACTCTCATTCCGTTCATAGCTACTACAAAAACCTCGTCCAAGGCTTGGGACATTTTTGCCAATACTTATGGCAAAGCTTCTCGGGGCCGTATCTTCGCTCTCAAGAATAGGCTCCATAATCCCATCAAAGGTGCTCGATATATTACAGATTTTATGGTTGAGATTAAAAGTGTTGTTGATGAACTTGCTCTTCTTGGTGTCACTACTAATTCGGAGGATCTTACTCTTAAAATCCTCAATGGCCTAGATGATTCATATAAATAGCTTTCCAATACGATTCAAGCTCGCGAGTAGGAAATTTTGTTTGATGAGCTGCACGAGAAATTACTCACCACTGGGCTCAATTGGCGTCTCGTTCGACAGTTGCGTCTTCTGCTCCTACCACTGCTTCTTTTGCTTCGACATCCCTGGTCGATCAGCCTTGGTCCAGCCCAATAATGGTCGCCCGCCCTCCGGTTTCTCTCCTAGGCCACATTAGTGGTCGTATAATCAGCAGGCTGGTTGTCCCTCGACTAAGCCTTTGTCTCAGCAGCGATCGATCACCTCGACCGGCCCTTGCCTTTATTTGGGCAAGTGTCAACTATTTGGTGAATCCGGTCACTCTGCTCGTCGCTGCCTCATCTATTCCATTTCGCTAGTCCTGCAACCTGCTTCTGCCCTAGCTTACACTCATCTGTCTGCCCACACTGCTATGTCGGCCCCTTCCATGACTGAGTGAATTTTGGACTCGAGTGCATCCCATCACAGTACAATGGACTTAGCCAACTTATGTCTCCATGCTCCTTATGAGGGATAAAAAAATATTGTAATTGGTAATGGTCAAGGGCACTTTGGTTTGACAGTATTCCATCTCTTAATTTTTCTCTAGAAATGTTATCTTTGTTGCTCGTTTATGTATGATGAATGATGTGGTCGTTATTTTCTCATCTCATTTTTCAAGTAACGGATCGTCATTCGGGGGCAATTCTTCTGCGGGAACCTCACGTTAATGGACTCTACATTTAGTCTGTTCGTGCATGTGCTCCATCTTCTCTCTCGCTCAAACAATCTTTGTCCACTTGGCATGCACTATTAGGCCACCTGTCTGCCAAGATTTACATTCTGTTATGTCTAAGAATAAATTTTCCATACCTAAAAATGTTGATTTTTCTTGTAATTCTTGCAAATGCGTTAAGAGTCATAAGTTGCTTTTTTCTGATTCCACTATGACATCTTATGTTGCACTTGAATTGGTTTATTCGGATGTTAGGACTTCGCCCGTTTTATCTATTGATGGCTACAAATACTACGTAATCTTGGTTGACCACTTTACAAAATATATCTGGTTGTATCCGCTTAAGCGCAAATCTGATGTTCACAGTACTTTTGTTGCATACAAAGCGCTTGTTGAGATTTTTATCAGAACTCGTATTGTCACTCTATATATTGATAATGGTGGGTGGGTTGGGGGGGGGGGGGTGTGGGAGTTCTTGGCTCTTAGGCCCTTTTTAACATCCTCTGGGATTACTCACCTTACGACCCCACCACATACTCTTGAGCATAATGGTAGTTCTGAGCGTCGACATCGTCACATTGTTGACACTGGACTTGCCTTTCTCCATCATGCATCCACGCCTCTTACTAGCCTTATGCCGTATCAGCCGCCACATATGTTAGCCGCCTCCCTAAAGTTGATCTCTCCATGCTTTTTTCGTTCAAAAAATCATTTTATCGATCACCTAACATGTGTACCAAACCAGTTCAGAGCTGAAAGCGTTATGATTTACCCCACCACCCTTGTTCACCACACTTTCGTCCTCAGGATTGCTTGAGATTGCTATCACGTCCTCTTCATTTTCCTCACTGCCAGAATCGTGTGTAGCCGTACATATGAATTGGAGGTTGTCAAACTCCTGCTCTCCTTTCCTCACATCGGCTAACCCGAGAAGATCATGCTTAGAAGGGAAAAAAAGCACGAATCGACAATTTAGTTTTGCATGTTGCTAGAAGACTCAAAAAGTTTTTTCAACATAACAACAAATGAGTTAACTTCTTATGTAATACAAGCTATAAAATTACCCGACATATGTTATTCCACTGTGGTGAAGTGCACCCAATTCGATGGTTCAAAGGGTAATGTGTAACACCGTCTTGTTTAATAATCCTGTTGAACACCTTGAAACGCTTGTATAGCTTGTTAAAACGGTCTAGGGGAAACTCGTAGTTGAAGGCCTTACCAAATTGATTATTTACCGACTCCATAGCATTAGTGATTGGACGAAGATTGGGTGCTCTGTGATATATGAGGTTACAATTGACTGCTTGCTCCTTTAGTGCCTTTATAAATACACCATCAACTTGCCTTGTCCATTCCTTAGTATACAAAACTCGCTCCTGTGACATTGCTTTCCTTGGTGCTCCATTTTCCATGAGGATAGATAAGAGGTATGAAATTGTGAGAAACCAGTGGCCAAATGGACTATGTTTTTATAGAAAACAAACACTACACACATTCCAATAAGTTAGCAGACTACTCTATAAAATATTGATTCTTTTTATGTTATTAGATTTCACGTTTTGATTGAACAACTTCGCAAGGGAATACTAGACAAGATATGAGATTCTTCTGAAACTGTTTGTTAATGTAAAAGCACCAATATTAGAGTTTGAATTCACTATAGGAACTTAGCTTGTGGCAGTAAACTTGCCTACATTATCAATTTTCACAGTTATCACATGAAAGCAAAAAACTTGTCGAATTATTTTGTGCAACAACACTAAACTACACTGGTAAAATCAATATAGGGGTGGACAAGCAAGATAATTCTACTAGAAAATTTTCAGCCTAGAATGACTGTGTATTTTAACTATTGAGGGCTAGAATACATATCACAAATTTGAAAATCGCAAGTTAGATTAAGATCAATATGTTGCAACATTGCTATTTAATAAAATATAGATATGAATCCAAAATAAGTAAAACAACACAAACCCAGAAGCACAACAGAGTATTGAAGAACACGAACCGTTGAAATTAAAGAAATTTGTTAAATTAGTTGCAGGTTTAGTTACGTGCTCGTTATCATCGGCAAGACCTGTGCTCTGACCGATTGAACCGGAGGCCAGAATTCAGTCGTCGCACTAGAAATCATGGTGCCTGTGTAATGCATATGAGGGAGGTGGCTTGACTTAGACTTGTCACCTGTGTCCTAGTTTTGGTCAAAGACGGATTTTTGGGGCAAGAATTATAAGTTTTTTTAAATTTGAACGATAGAATATTGGGGGGTTATTTCGTAATAAAATATTTTCTCATATTCCTTTCTTAAGTCCAACCAAACAAATTATTGGCCTTTTAATTGGGTTGCCAAGGACCGAAAGAGATAGCCTATGTGGACTTATCTATATTGTTTTCTGCCCATATGTATGATTACCAATAAGCCAACCAAATGGACCCTAGATGTAAATATGAAACTACTAACCAAACACTCTAAACGAGAATTCTAGATGACCCATGTGACCGATTATATTCTCGTTATGCAATATGGGCTATTAATTATAGGCAAAGCGAATGGGGCCATAGTATTAGTTCTATTTTTATTTTGGGAATTTGCCATATAAAAAATTATAGGTGATATTTTATCATTTTCTTTAAAAATAAAATTAATTATTTAATTTTTTATTTTTTTTCCTGGGTAAAATATATCAAATTAATACTTTTTTCACGGTCTTTAGTGTGACATATATTCTATGTTCGAATAAGTTACATTGGAAAAAAATACAATCGTTTGTCTATTAATTAATTATGACTATTTGTATTTAATATGGTTTGATTATTTGTATTGAGTTTCAGTTGAAAATATATATTTACAAATTAAAATTAAAGAGGTATTTCAGGCTACTCCATGATTAAGTCCCAATAGAAAATCAACTATATAAGTGATAAATAAGGCCTCTTCAAGTTAAATACTTGTGAATCCAATATATGGACCACAACCGAAACAGACAGAATGTGAGAATTGAAAGATATTGGAACTCTGACTGCGTGAATGTTATTGTCTTGGTTTACAAAAAAAAAAAAAAAAACCGCCAATTCATGACATCGCGTTCATTAAGCGGTGAGTAAATTCGATAGTATCTGACTAGAGAAAGTTTAAGGCCGAAAGCTACCTATCTCGATGTAACGGCAGTTTGTCGGGACTATTTTCTATGTTTTTCTAGAGTACATGCATTAATGGTCATTCATGTGGGGTTGTTGGGATAATTTATGGAAGGTTGATGTTGATCAATCTTAGAATAATTCTAACTTTGAATTCCTTGTCGACAACTTCTTTCATTCATGTGGGGGAATTTTAGAGTGTGAATGGAAAAGTGTCTATAAGATGAAAGGTACCCTGAAAAGTTGCGTCTATTCAAGTGCAATATGTGCAAACGGAAGGACGTGTATGTTCGAAAAATGATACAATCCAACCATAAGATCGTAATCTTTAGTCAAGAGGTACGATTTAGCAGTTGTGATTGATCAAGTTGAAATGGTGCACCTGCTCATGAAATGACGTCTAGAAATTCTACCCGAGCCTGGCCCGGGACAGGCACGCACACACCGTGCATATCTCATTGAGTAGCTTTAGAGGCGTACTTTGCACTTTGCACGTACGAGGAGTCACGAGGAGCTGGGGGATGCTTAAAGTTTTGGCAAGTTAGTCCGACGGCGTTTCAGGCCGGGTGCGATGACGTGGCACACCAGCAAGACAGAACGGGGCTCATTGGACCGGGTTGGATCGGCTCGACAAATGTATGAAGTGGGCCGGGCCGGCAAACCAGCATGTCGGTTTGCTCATGGGCAAGATCCGCAAACCGGTGCAACTATTTGCGAGCAGGTGCAACCCAGTGCTCGGCGGAGCGCGGGTTCGGGTTGGGAAGAGTGGTGCTGAAGATGACCTAGGGAAAGAGCTGATGGTAGTGGATGTGTTGCATGTCCTGGAGATTCACAAGAACTTAGTATCCGCCTCCCTGTTGAACAAAGTCGGGTTTAGGCTAGTATTTGAGGCTGACAAGTTTGTACTCACCAAGAATAGTCAATTAGAAGGAAATGGCTACCTAGAGAAGGGGCTCTTTAAGATGAATATAATGACTGTATGATGTGAGATTAAGTGCGATAAAAAGTTATAATTCTTCTTACTTGGTTGAGTGTTCTAATTTATGGTATGACAGATTATGACATGTAAATTTGAACAAACTAAAAAGGTTAGTTAGTTTGAATTTACTTCCAATGATGGAATTTGATTCACATAAAAAATGTAAAGTGTGTGTTAAGACAATGATGGCCAAAGCACTGTTCTCTCAGTGGAGAGAAGTTGATCCATACTGACATATTGGATCTGAAACATGTGCAAACTACATGTGGAAAAAGTATTTTATTACTTTTATTAATGATTGCACAAGATAATGTTATGTGTATCTTTTGAATGGCAAAGTGGAAGCTCTTGGGGTCATCAAAAGTTATAAGAGCGAAGTTGAGAATCAACTTGGCTTAAGAATCAAGATGATTCAAAGTGACGGAGGGGAAGAATATGTGACTTCAATTTAAGAATATATTTTGCATGGAACATGACATTATTCATCAAACAACTGCCCCTTACTCACCTCAGTTAAACAGTTTTGCTGAACGCAATAATAAAACTCTTAAGGAGATGATGCATGTTATGCTGACTAGTTCGGGGTTATCCCAGAATATGTGGGGGGGGGGGGGGGAAGCCAATCTTTCGGCTAATCACATTCTCAATTTGTTGTCACATAAGAAGGGGGATAAGACTCCATATGAATTATGGAAAGTAAGGAATCCTTCCTACGGTTACCTTAAAGTGTGGGGGAGCCTAGCAAAGGTCGAAGTACCTAAACCTAAACAGGTGAGGATAGGACCAAAGACTATTGATTGCATTTTCATTGGGTATGCGAACAACCGTAGTACATATAGATTTCTAGTGCACAAGTCAGAAATCCCGGATATAAACGAAGGGATGATATAGAGTCAAGAAATATAAGATTTTTTGAAAATATCTTTCCAAAAAAGTAACGGAAAGAGATAAATCCTGAAAAGAGGACCTATGAGGCGTTGAAAAGTTCTTTCAAGAAGAAGAAGAGGAACCGAGGCGCAACAAAAGGATGAAAGTAGGAAAGACTTTTTGTCCTGGTTTTCTAGCTTATATGTTAGATAATGAACCCATGACAATTCAAGAGGCATTGTACAGTCCAGATGCTCCTCTCAGGAAAGAAGCTATTAACAGCAAAATTGAGTCCATCATGCAAAATTATACTTAGGAGATAATTGATCTTCCACTGGGATGCAAGCCTTTGGGTTGCAAGTGGATCTTTAAAAGGAAATATAAGTTTAGTGGATCAATTGACAAGTATAAGGCTTGCTTGGTAGCTAAGGGTTCAAACAAAAGGAAGGGTATGATTTCTTTGACACATATTCACACGTTACAAGGATTATCCATGAGGGTACTCATAACTATTGCAACATTGCATAACTTTAAGGTACATCAAATGGACGTAAAATGGCTTTCCTAAATTTGGGTTGTTGCCCCCGGATAAGAGAGTATAGTATGCAGACTCGTTAAATCACTATACGAGCTTAAACAGGCACCGAACCAGTGGCATGAAAAATTTGATAGAACTATGCTAACGAATGGTTTCAAAATCAACGAGTGTGACAAATGTGTTTACATTAAGGGCACGCCTGAGGAGTACGTGATTGTCTGCATGCTAATCATTGGAAGCAATCACGAAGTGATCGAGAAGGCTAAGAACGTGTTGAAAAACCATTTCGACATGAAGAATATGGGAAAGGCTGATGTCATACTAAGGATAAAGATCTCTAGGACACCCTAGGAAATTGTCTTGACACAATCTCACTATGTTGAGAAAGTACTCAAGAAATTCGAGGCCTTCGATCTTCCTCTGGCTAAGTCGTATATAGATGTAAATCTACACTTAGTCAAGAATCGAGGAGAACCCGTATCTTAGCTAGGGTATGCTCGAATGATAGGTAGTCTGATGTACCTAGCGAAATGTACTCGACATGATATAGCATACTCAGTTAGCAAACTTAGTAGATTCACGAGTCATCCAGGAGATGATCACTAGATAGCGTTGAAATGAGTATTAAGGTATCTAAAGTACACCTTAAGTTATGACGTATTTTACTCAAGATATCTAGCTGTGTTAGAAGGATACAAATATGCAAATTAGATAACTGACACGAAGGATTCCAAGTCCACCAGTGTTTACATATTCACTATAAGTGGAGGAGTAGTGTCATGGAAATCCTCTAAACAGACGTGCATAGCTTGATCCATGATGGAGTCGGAGCTCATTGCACTTGACAAGGCTAGAGAAGAAGCTGAATGGGTTATAAATTTCCTAGAGGATGTTCCTTGTTGGAACAACCCAGTACCCCCAATAATGTTACACTGCGATAGTATGACAGCTGTTGGGAACGCACAAAGTTGTATGTACAACGGTAAGTCTTGACAAATTCATCGGAGATATTGATACACGTGTGTATGCATGCATATTAGGTCGATTTATGTGTTCGTCTAGTGACATTTGCATGCGTAATTGGCCGTGTACTGTTCATATTTGTATTATTGGGCAGTTTGACGTTGTTTGACTTGTTTTACAGTTATTTAGGTAAATCTAGACCAAAAAGTCGAACTCTACTGAAGATGGATGAAGAAACAATCCCACAAGTCTAAGAGAAGCAAAATTGAGCGAAGCATGAGAAAGTCATGGTCGGCCGAGATAATCAGTCTCGGTCGAGATAAAAGTATGCTGGAAAGTCATATTTCAGTTGGAGAAGTATCTCGGCTGTCTCAACCGAGAATTTGATACATGGCTCTCGGCCCAGGCGAACCTTCTCGGCCGAGACACAAAGTCAGTTTACACAATAAGCTACTCAAAGATTGCCTTTTCAAGCCAAACTCAAGCCCACTTTACATATCTACATAAAGAAGACCCCAAGTCCGAAAAAGAAAGTTTTGAATAAATTTTGAAGCTTGGACTTGGGGATTATGGAGAACACCTACACGGTCAATTGCACATGCAATTGTCATTAAATGAACACTTAAATCGACCTAATATGCATGCATAAACACGTGTACCAAAATCCCCCAAACTTAAACCTTTGTTCGTCCCGAACAATTTTACCGTATATTCTTTTAGGGTACTATATCATATAAATTATTAGTGTTACTAAAAGAGTTATTCTTTGATTGCAAAACCAAAAAACTCTTGCTCATTTTATTTCTCTTACTCTTTATATTTCTCTTATATATTACTATTAATTTTTAAGTTTTTTAGTGAGGGACCTAAATTATATGGAAAAATTCATTTTTGGTTCCAGAAGAATAGGATTGAAACTTTTTTAATCGAAAGCTAAAGTAAAGGAAAACACCCCTTTATTCCCACTTTTCCATCACTTTTAGTCCTAAATTTTTAAGTTTGATAAAAAACTGATGAAAAAGAAAACTTGGGACCATAAATGAAAAGACGATACTAAAAAAGTTTTGACCCTATTCCTGTCGATATGAAACGTTTTTTTCCTATCAATCTGTTTGTGGACTTTTCTGATTTTGGAACTCTCATTTTGATTATACGATAGTAGAAGCAGGTTGATTAATTTTGTCGGTAACTATTTTTTGGATTGATGAGTCATGGAACTTATGTCCTCTTATTCTGTTTCATTTTTTTTAATGGAAAATAAAACGAGTTAATGTTTAGTTTATCCTAAGCTTTTGTGTTCATTTAGGTGTTATTGAATTTATGACTTAAAGGGTGTTTGACTAAGTTTATATTGAACATTATATGAACTTTAACATCTTATGAATTGTTTCAAGAGCTTATAAGATGTAATTATTCAAGAGCTTATTTGTTAATAAAGTGTTTAGATAAAAGAGCTCATAAGTTGGCTACTGAATGAAGTTCTTTAGCTATTAATTCGGGGAACTAATTTAAAAGCAACTATCAACACACATTGTGATTAGAGTGGGACATGTGTGCATTGCGTGCAGGCCGCTCTTCCCATGAGGCAGAAGAGTCGGTTGCCTCAAGCCCTAAAAAAATGAGGAATTTAGGGGCTCCGAAATTATCTTATATACCATATATATATATATATATATATATATATATATTGGTTTAATAACAGAAAATCTCAGTTAAGATTGGTAATTCGAAGTAACTTATTTGAACTCGACTTGTCTATTTTAAATATGGAATTAGTTTGAATACTACTATGTGTTGTTTTATACTTTTATATATATTTTAAATTGTTGAGAAAATTAGGAGCCCCAAATTTTAACTCAACTTTACTATATTTAATCTCTTCCTTATGAAATAATTTGCTAGTAATGAAATAAGAATTTTTTAAAAAGTATAATTTATATTTTTAAAAACAGTTATATATCTCCTAAATGATACTCCCTCCGTCCCGCTCAGATTTGCACACTTTCCTTTTTGGTCCGTCCCACTCAGATTTGCACACTCTTAAAAAGGAAATTTCTCAAATAATCTCCACCCTCAAAATCTCCATTTTCAATCTTCACCTTTCAAAAAGTCAACCAAAAAGCAAAAAACAGCTTTTTCTTAACCTCCGTGCCCATCCCTACGTGCAAATCTGAGCGGGACGGAGGTAGTATAATATTATAATATAACAGAATATGCAAATAGACAACTGCACTGAAACTGTTGTTAATACTGTTGTGTTTCAACTTCTTCTTATGAATAAAGACAATGGTTCCTAACTTCGTTGTCTGAAGTGTTGTCTTTCAGCATAATAACTCGCATAAAGACAACACATTTTAAGTGTTGTAAATAGTGTTGTCTTTTAGCGAGAAAATGCGACAATTGACAACATGTCAGAACTGTTGTTGTTGTTGTTGTTGATGATGTAACTGTTGTCTTTCTGCATAATTTTTTGCAAAAAGACAACACTTTCATAACCGTTGTAAAGATGGTTGTCTTCTAGCAAGAAAATGCGCTAATAGACAACAATAGAGCAAAACTGATGTCTATCGTCACATGACCGTTGTCTATCAGCGCATTATTGCGCTAATAGACAACTCTTTTTACAAAAATTGTTGTTGAAGACTAAAAGACAACAATCTATTACTAAAATCGTTGTCTTTGCAGTGTTGTTAATCAACATATTTGTTGTAGTGTTGTAAAGTAAGGCTATCAAATAAAAATCTACAAAGTTCATATGGGCTAACTACGGGAAATTTTCAAAATTTTGGTCGAAAGAAGAACATATTCAAGCTCAAAAATAGGTTAGAAATAAAAAACCTCCTAAGATCATTTCCTAAGTCACAACATGTACTGACATATTTACAATAAAAAATCAGGGCAAGTTCTAGAAATGACCACATATAACCAAATAATTCACACTGAAAGAATGCATAATTTACTCCAAAGATGGGAGTACAAAACGGCTCAAAAACTCACAGGGTAATATTTGATCATAAGTCTTAAGTGCAAGCTCACTTTCATCTCAATCACATATCATGCTCTATCATATGACAAATTTCAAATTTTAAGCAAGAATCAAGATCATCATTAACTAGTTGCACACTTATCATTTCCCCAATATCTTGTCCTCAGACACACATCAAAATCAAAATACAATCTCGATTTTTTTCAACTGACTCAATCCTAGACACAATTAAAATGAAAAATGCATAACAACTAAACATGATGACCCAACTAGCAAAGACGGTAGCTCACAGGTCAGACGAGCAACCACGTAACTAGCTCACAGGCCATACAACTAATGGCTCACAGGCTAACACTCAACAAATAAACAAGAAACTCGCAATTAGCATAAAGCAAAAAAATACAAGAAACTAAAGCTCAAAAGCGGCCAAGTCGTCCCACTTACACCCCCTCTTCCAAACTTGGTTGAAAACCAAAGTTTGTGGGGAAAGGAGTGGTACGACTTCGTGCTTACTAGCAATGCTGCTATTGAGGTGACGGTAGAAGCTATGTTTGCTCCAAAATTGGACTATTGCGCCCCACCGGATGTCTTGTTTTATCCATCATGCTCCACTGCTGTGTTGATTTCGAGTCCTGTTAGTTCGTACATACTGGTAAAAAACAATAAGATCACACATAAAAACAGAAAATAATAATAAAATAAAATTTTTGAAAGCAAAATACGATAAACACCGGGTTGCCTCCCGACAAACGCCTTTGTTTTACGTCATTGGTTCGACTGATTCAATTTCCCTTTAGCGTTTGTACTACGATGATTTCCAGTTTGGCCCTGACCAATGTCAACATTTTACTTCCTTTCGCTTCTCCCTTTCCTCCTTACGGTCCCTCAAAGATGTGGAAGTATTCAACTTATTTCTGCATCTCATCTCAAATTTCTTTCCGACAGGAGGGTTAATTACATCATTAGGGAAAATAAAATGGATACCTTCAGAGAATTTAATTGCAACATATATCTTAAATTTAACAATGCGTCCACTGAACTCCATTGTGAGGGTTCCCTCATGAACATCTATCTTTGTTTGAGATGTGTTCAAGAATGGCCTCCCTAACAAAATAGGCATAGAAGTTGATGTACCACCGTTCGTATCTAGCACATAAAAATTAGCAAAAAACACTAACTCTCTTACCTCCACTAGTACATCTTCTATGACCCTATCAGGGTATGAGTTACTACGGTCAGCTAACTGTATAACTACCCTAGTTTCTTTTAGTAGCCCAAGATTTATTGCATAAAAAATAGAGCTAGACATAACATTTATGGATGCACCTAGATCTAGCATGACTCGCTCTATGTTTCGATTACCTATCTTCCAAGGGATTACGAACATACCTAGGTCTTTGCACTTTGGAGGGATCTTCTTTTGGAGGATGGCTGATACATTCTCCCCCATGATCACTTTCTCGTCCCCTTTCAACCCGCATTTGTTAGTACATAAATCTTTACGGAACTTGGCATTCTTGGGATTTGCCTGATTTTTTCGATTAATGGGATGTTTATCTCGGCTTTCTGGAATACCTCCAAGAGCTCTCTTTCCTTATTATCTTTCACTGCCTTTGCAAGTCGACTAGGAAATGGGAGTGGTTGAGTCAGAATAGGTGGGAAAGGAGGTTGTTTCTTCGAGCAATGTGTCTCGGCCAAGACAGGTGGTTCTCGGCTAAGATGGATTGGCAGTGCGTCAGAGTCTCGACCAAGACAAGGTGTCTCGGTCGAGATGGGTTGCTCGACTCCCCCTCATTCTTCTAGATTTTTCCTTCAACTTCCTCTTCCGAACTTTGCCCGGGCTTTTTAGGCTCTCCAAGCTCAGTTTCACTCCTCAGTGTGATAGAACTCACGTTTCTCGGGGTTAATCTCTAGTTGGACTGGTAATTTACCACTGTTTGGACTCTCCAAACAACTCACAGTAGTAGCTAATTGACTCACTTGAGTCTCAAGGTTCTTGATGCTCGATTGTGTATCCTTCTGGAACTGAACTGTGTTAGTTGCCAATGTTTTAACGATTTCTTCTAAGGATGGACCGGGAGCTTGTCAGTCGGTTGCTTCTATTGGTACATGCCCATAGGGAGGCAATTTTAGTCTCTCGACTGCTACTGTTGATTTCCATACCTCAAGTTGGGATGATCCCTCCACCCCGGATTGTAAGATTGGGAGTAGGGGTCATATTATCTTTGCCAAAATTATCCGTGCCAACTGCGTTAGCATGGGCGTTGATCTCATCTCCTAGAATTTGACACTCATTTGTCGAGTGTTCCAACGTATCACAAATACGGCATGGCTTGATAACTGCCTTGCCCCCTGCAGTGACCTTCTTAACCAGATTCGTTAATGCCTCAATCTTGTCATCAATGGACGAGTCGGTTTCCTCTCTCACTGACTTGATCGGTGCATCCCTACACCCAAATTGTTGCGAATTAGCTGCCATCTTTGATATTAGTTCTTTAGCTGCAATTAGGGTTTTATCCACTAGCACTCCCCCGCTGAATCTATCATGTTCCGGTCCACCAGTGATAATCCCTCATAGAAAGTACTGGAGTAGTAGTTGTTCGGTTATCTGATGCTGTGGACAACTTGCCACCAGTTTCTTGAACTGCTCCCAATACCCATTCAAATTCTCTCCGTGCATTTGTCGAGCTCCACTTATTTTCTTTCTGAGGTTCGTTGCTCTAGATGCAGGAAAATATTTTTCCAAAAGTGCCTCTCCATCTCCTCCTGCGTAGTGATGGAAGCTGGAGGAAAATAGTAGAGCCGAGACAACCTTTCTTGGTCGAGAATTTGATACATGACTCTCGGTTGAGACAATCTTTCTCGGTCGAAAATTTGATACATGGCTCTTGACCGAGACGAACCTTCTCGGCCGAAACACAAAGTCGGTTTACACAGTAAGTTGCTCGAAGATTGTCTTTTCAAGCCCAACGCAAGCCCACTTCATTCCCATCTATATAAAGAAGACCCCAAGTCCGAAAAAGACTGTTTTGAATTGATTTTGAAGCTTAGACTTGGGGATTGCGAAGAACACGAATAATCAAGATTCATTGTTTCGGGTTTTTCTAGTTTAATGTTCATGTCTTTCATTATTACATTATTTTTAGCCATCGCTATGATCGGCTAAGTTATTTTATTTCCATCTTTAACTGATGTTGAACCCTAGAAGGATGTTTTTGTAGTTCTTATAGTAATTGTTTGACTGAATTATGTTCTGAAATTATATATGTTATTCGGTTTATTTATATCTTTTATGTGTTTTGTTATTTAGATTGATCACCCGGGTCGTTATCACATAATCGTTGCTAGGACATAAATTGTAATCCATAATTATTATGAAATTATGTCTACGAGTAGCAAATAGTGAATTCATTCGCTAGATAACATAAATCGTGGTCACTTGTACCGAGCTTGTGAGTACAACGCAGTACCTATCCGTTGCCATGGTACCCTATGCGTTCGGTTAACGATGTTTTAGAGATCGTATCCTGTGACCACTTAATCAGATAGATTAATTGCAGAGTGTACTTGTGATTAATTATACCTAAGGGGTAACAAGGTTAGCAGAGTGTACTTGTTAATTCTTGGGGTAGGGGTTTCATAACTAATTTGTCTATCAGTTGCATTAAATACGAGAATAATCCGGACTAGGTGGATACTAGGTTAAAGGTGGGAATCCTTTTCTTATATTTGAATCCATCTTTAAAATACTTTTTTATTTGTTATCTGCATTAGTTCCTTAATTCCAATCAACCCCCCTCTCCCCCCCCCCCCCCCACCCCCCACATACTTTATTATATATATTATATCTTATCACTATTATTTGCACAATTAGGTTAAATACATGAAAATAATTAATTTCCATGTTCCTTATGAAAATAAAAACTAATTTGACTGCACGCGACAGTGTGGTCAGATATGACACCGTTAGACAGCTGATCTCTAGCAGAATAATGACCATTGACTATGTAAGGTCAATAGAAAACATAGCGGATCTGTTAACGGAAGGCATCGCTATACAAGGAATGGGTTTAAAACCCACACACTAAGAACGAGCATAGCGGTAACTCATCTATGAGGAGTGGAGATCCCACGAAGTTTGTTCATTGACACTACTAAGTTATGAATGGGTCGTTTGTGCACTTGGAACAATTCTAAGTAACCCATTCTCGTAGTTTCCCAAGTGCTTTCCTGATAACATGTGGTAAGGTTAAGCGATTATGCTTTTAATAACTCTTGTACCAAATATGGTTGAGTATTAATTTCAGGCTACCCTTGGATTAGTCCTAAAAGGATGTCACCTATTAAGTGAAAAGTGAGGCTGCATCTATTTAAACACTTATGAATCGAAGATATGGTCCACGTCCCCTAACGGACATTACGTGAGAATCACAAGATATCAGAATTAACATTGCGTGAATGTTATTGTCTTGGTGTACACAAAAATGCGCAAGTTCAAGATATCGCGTTCACTGAGTAGTTCGTCAAAAGCTTTGATTTTTTGTGTTACGATCCTAAAGCTAAAAGTCATTGTATCTTGGGGACGATTATCGATGACCGAGAGCACTAGAATCCGAGGCAATATCGCTTAGGGATAACGAATCAAACTCGTGCCTTGACTTTACCAACTGTTTAATTGAGTTGTTCTTTTAGATACACCTCACCAAATACCAACATGTAGATATAGGTAGATATTTACACCCTCCCTAAAGAAAACAAAAATAAAGAAAGAATAAATGACGTAAATATTCTCATACTCATCGTAAACACATGTTTAATACACCGATTGTTGATTAGTAAATATTTTATTCCTCTATTTTGGATAAAATTAATGAACTTCTAATAAAATTATTACACATTAATTTGGTGGACGCACATTAATATGTGCTCTTGGGGAACGACGCTAGGAAAAGAAGAAGATAATTTCGATACTAGAAAGTCACTTAGGGTTGGGGCAGGATAATGAATATTTCTAAAAATACAAAGAGTTGTTATATATTATACTCTCTCTGTTTATAAAAGAAAGTCATTTTAGAGAAAATATTTTTTCATAAAAACAAGTGATTCTAACTAATTTTCCTTGTTTCTCCCAAGATTATTCTTAGGTACATCTAAATAAATCTCCGTATTATTATCTAAATTATGCATTCTCTCCATTGAGCAATTTATGATAATGAAAGATTTGTAGGAGAGAAAAATGAGATTTAAGATCATAAGTTTAGACTTTCTAGGATGTTTCTGTCCATCCAATAATTTCTTGATTTCCATCTAAAAATCTATATTGACTTTTTTTTTTTTTGAACAGAGAGTACACAAAATTACACATCAAAGACAAAGATCAACTTTTAGAACGTAAGAATTTGGTTGTACAAATTTCCAATGTGGGCAAGATGTGAAAGATTTTACCAACTTTCCATCGCACAAAAATGACATAAATGAAAAAGGAGATTTATTAATTAGACCGCAATTAAAGAATAAACTACTTCACGTATAGTTTCATCCATTCACTATTCTCTAGATAGTAAACGCTGGCATAAGTGAAACTGATCATCTTATTATTATATTTTCCGGAAACTAACAATTTAAAGTTACATCGCATCAAGAGCAATTTATATATAAATCACTTCGAATAAAAGCTAGAGGGAGTAATTAGATAGATTTGGATAGTTAAACAAAAGAGAAAATATGCACTTAACAGTTGGTAGCTTTCCTAATCACGACATTGCATGGCAATTCCGACGGTTCGGTTCAGTTGTTCGGACCACCAAATCAATATGATAAATCGGTTTGTGTCAATTCAAAATTTCATCAGGTCAAATGTTATTACGCCACACCATTCTTTCTAAATGTACGAAGAGTTTTAGGTCAGTTCGTAATTCGTCGGGTTGAGTATGTTGGATCCGTTGATACTTCGAATCTAAATTTCTACAATCCAATTCATCTAAAATGTCAGGCAAACTGAGCTAGCCATTAAAGCGGACCAATTTTACCGAAAATAAGTCGTTAAAAGTATAAAAAATGAAAAGTAAAATAGACATATCAACAAATAATTACTTAGGAAATTGAGGTTGGGTAGTTATAAGTGGAGATGCATTTGAGTGATATTAACGACTTAATTTTTTTTTTTTTAAATAATTAGTTGAGAACAGCATCATGGAATTCATAATCATGAGACCACTAAGTTATCTGCTTACCTTCTTAGACATCTAAGTTATGTGCTTACTCGAAAACGCAAAACTATAAAATTTATGTAATATTATTCGGTCCCAGCCATTAGTAGATGTAATTTAGATTTTGTCACTTATTTTTTTAATAAATGACTTTTTAGCTTTTTTTCTCCATTTTTGTCAATACTATTCTTATTACCATCCTTTGAAAAAATTTAAGTTTCAACTTCATATTCAATACAATAAATAAATGGTATGTAAGATAGTAAAAAGGAAAAAAAAATGCTAAATTTAAGAAATTTGTGGGAAGAAATGAAATTTAGTTGAGGGTTTTTATTGTCAATTCCCTATATACCTTAATTCGCGTATCCATCTAATTGTTTACTTCTTTTAACAGCCTATATGCAAGTGCACAACAAAATCGTATCCCACATAGATCAGTGAGAACGTCATAATCAAAGTATTACTATGAATTTAGTACTGATTTATCTAGGCTAACTATGGTGTTTGTTGTGATATTTATAACTACTCTAATTTGACCCTAAATTAAAGCAGTTTAAACAATTAAAAATAAATAACTAATTAAAGCAGAGAGCAGACTAAGAAACTTGATAGACTAAATTCAATAACTAAAATTATCATCGAGTCATAGATTTCAGAATCAATTAACAAGTGCAAGCAAAGATATTCTAATTTATATCATTCAAATTATTATGAGGCTTGGATATGTGTATTTCACTTTGTCTTCGGATCGATTGAGGTGTGTGTCATATAAACCAGAGATCAACCTCCCGGTTAAGCCTCTAAACACAACTCCTAACAAAGGCCTAAGAAGTACCCCACAATCTGGCCTGTTAAGTGATTGTGTCGTGTGTTGTTTGACCCTCCATGTTATCATCTCCCGAGTTCGTGTGTGCTAAATTTAGGTGATCAATCTAATCTAGTAGCAATCATATTTCAAAACAACAAATAATAATGTATGAAATGAAAATAAAATAGAGACAACAATGTCAAGGTCTACATTGTAATTGAAGCCTACTTAATAGAACCCTAGAATATAAAACTACGTCATAACCATAAAGTCAAAAGTAAACATTGTATAAAAGAAATAATAAAACTACTCACTACAAGAATTTCATAAATAGACAACAGTTAAAAGAAAACAGTTTTTTAATAGCAGTGTTGCGTATTCATGAAAAAACAATAGTTTTACCGCAAACTGTTGTCTATTAGCGACAATACACGCGAATAGACAATAGTTCTACTTTCTACAACAATTTTCAGCATCTGTCGTATGTTTGCTCCTTGTTCCACAGATAGACAACACTTTTAACGATAATTTTTCAAACTTGTTGTCTATTGATAATACATTTCTCCAATAGATAACACTATTGTCAACATTTTTGTGACACTATTGTAAAAATGCATTTTAATTAATAATACTTTTATTACTTTATAAAAATATGTTCTATAAAATTCACTAAAATTATGTTATAGATATTTTAATAAACTCTTCATTGGAATTTTAGTAATTAATAATATATTTGAAATAAAATAATAATTATGATTTTATTTTCTATATTGCATTTTATTTCAATAAACTTTTCATTTGAATTATCGGATCGACCCGATAATCTTAATATATTATAAGGGAATAAGTTGGGCCGAGCCGACTAATTTTAGACCCTACTCGAAATATGGCGCTAGCCTAACGGGCCCGTCCCTACTGGGTCGAACCGTCCGAATTGCCACCTCTGTGGTCAGGTTATGTTTTCACATGTTTTTGTTCCTATTTCTTCAACTTATTATTTTCTTATGCAACAGAATATTAACTAATTTTTTATTTTTATTTTCTAGCTTATTATTTTTCTAGCAATCGAATCAATCAGTCTTTATCCTTCCCTTTCTTTTTCCTCATTTCTTGAGCAGCTATAAAGATGAATATTCTATATTTTTAAATTATCTTTTTAATCTTTAATAGGAAAGACCACATTGACTGAAAAGTTAAAACAAATGAAAATACAAATGTGTAAATATTAGTATATTTGTTATATATATTTTGTATCATGAAAGAAAAGAAAATGAACTTATATAATTTCATTTAAAAAACAAATAAAATTATGCTAGAAGAAAATAAAATTAACTTTATATCGTTTCTCTCTTTCCTTTCTCTTGCACTCTCTCACATTCCCCGCCATTACTCTGTCTCCCCCTCCACCGCTGCTCGTTGTTCCATCCTCTGGGCCGCAGCCTGGCGTTGTCTCTCAATGCCGCTACTCGGAGTTCCGCCCTAGGCAGCGCCATCAAATGGTACTTCGACCCAAATTGAAAAATAAAAATGGAGCCCTAACTGAATTTCGACTTTCCATCCAAATTGAACTTCGATCGCACAAGTTTGATGAATTTCCACGCCTCCGATCGCACTCTTTCTCGCTCTCCTCCAATCACTTTCTTCGTCTCTCTCCTCTAATCGCACTCTTTGTCGCTCTCCTCCAATCGCACTCTCCGTGACTTCTGTAAGTCTCTCCACGACTTCTGTAAGCCTCTCCCTCGAGGTACCATAGTTACGTACACGTATGTGCATATACTCATCTCTCTGTGTATTAACATGATTGTGTGTTTTTTAAATTGTGCGTCTATATTCATATAAAGATGGTTTGGTCACCTGTTTTTAATTTTATATCCAAGTTTCAAAAATTATGTTTGTTTATATCATGCCATATTGTGGGACACATGCTTGGTCATTACCAAGTATAACTGATCCAGACTTGTAACTCTTGAAATCACTGAACCAGCTGAGATTGGGACACATGTACTCCTAAAATCACTGAAACAGCTGAGATTGGGACACATGTGGAAGCCGCAACCTGAGTCCAATATCCACTTTTCTTCAGCCTTTCCTTCTGTGATGTTCAAAACATCTGCATCCTCTTCTCCCTCAACCAAATCAGTTGTACTTCATTTCTGATTCTTCTGAGCTTGCTTCTGTTTACACTCAAAACAATTTTTCTTCAAATGCCTTGGCTTCTTGCAGTGATGGCATCTTCTTGTCTCTTTTTCGTCATTGGTCTTTGGCTTGTTCTGAGACTTCTTGCCTTGATCAGTTTAGAATGGCCTCTTCTGTTGCTTGAAAGCTTTTCCACCTTTGATGTTCAATCCAGATGCCTGAGGATCATTTCTTGACTTACTTGAATTCCACATCTCCTTGGCTTTGAGAGCAGTTTGCACCTCAGCTAGACTTATCTTGGATTCTCAGCCATAAAACATGGCATCTTTCAAGTGTTCATAACACTTAGCCAGTGCATTCAACAACATAATAGCCTTATCTTCATCCTCTATCTTAGCTTCAATGCCTTAAAGATCATCCAGATTTTTATTTAATTCCTCCAACTGGTCATCAATGGTTTTATCCTCTGAAATCTTGACTGAGTAGAGTCTTTGTTTTATATATAGTCTACTCACCATAGTTTTCTTCTTGTACAACTCTTCTAATTTGTTCCAAACATCTTATACTGACTTTTCTTTTGCAACTTCTCTAAACACTTTGTCTCCAAGTGATAGAATAATTGCAGAGTGCGCTTTCTCCATGATTTCCATCTTCTGGGATTCTTCCATCTTTTCTGGGAATCCCTTTTAACCCTTGAGAGCACCAAAAAACCCTGTTGCACCAGTAATGTCTTCATCTTCACTTGCCAAAGACCAAAGTCATTCCTGCCATTGAATTTCTCCACATCATATTTCATCGCAGCTATTGTGTTTTTCGTGGTTTCGATTCCTCAATGGCTTCTTAGATTCCCACAGACGGCACCGATTATTGTGGGAATAAAAAACACAAAATCAAAACCTCACAAAACACTCAAACCTAAAACTAAAATATGAAAAACAAGAAAACAAAACAAGAACAGGAATTTACGTGGTTCGATCAATGTGATCTACGTCCACGGAGTGATCTCTTGGGAAATTTGGAGGAGGAGTTTGTGACCTGGAGCCGATCTTTGTAAAACATTGTGCATGAGATTATTCTCAGTAAAAACCACATCACGAAAGGACTAAAACGATCTAAAAAATAAGAGCTTTTACGATGCGCACTCTGGTTATCAGGAAGTCGAGTGGGATTAGCTAGAAGTTGGAGGCCGTAGTATAAGAGGCTCTGGGCTGACAGAAGCAACTTCCAGTCCCGATGAGCTGGGATGAGCTCGTGTAAGGCTTCTAAACGGGCTAAGGCCTCTTCGACACCTCCATAATCTGCAAAAGGGATGAGATCAACATTAGTGGAACACTAAAAGAAGCCAAGGAAGAAAAGATACCCACTTTGGGGCTCGATGGCGAAATTAGTTAACACAGGGACGCGATCTAGAGGATTCGTGTCAGGGCACGAGCTGGGCACAAGGGACATCTAATCACCCTCCACAAGGCACCACTGGTCCCTCCAACCTCCAATTGAGTCAGGGATCCGATCTACCAACCTACCACCCACTTGGGGTTGGGTATAGAGATATATGTAACATGTTCGGCTACCTCGCTTCTTCTTGCGACCACCCCGAGGGGCTTCGACACCTTCATCCTCGGAGTCAGAATTGTCCTCCTCTTCAACACTTGAGCTCGTCCTCCTCTGCGAGGCTCGGTATTGGTGTTCAAACAAAACTAGTTATTAATCTCCATAACATCAGGGGCGGCCCAATCACAAGATGGGTAGAGAACAATCATTCCCAGTAAAGATTTCCACCCGTTTGGATGTATTTGTGCTCAAGCTATCCCCCAGTGGTGAAGGTAAGCTGTAATGATAAGGGGGAGCGGGAACCGAACTCCCGATTTGAACATCTCAAGTATCACTGCTACACACCCCATAGGAGGACGGTCCATGCGTCTTCAGCATCGGGGAGGTATAAACGAACATTGTGAGGAACTTGGAACTCCCATGCCCAATGTTCCAAGTCGATGGTTGTGGAGGTGCTAGGGTAGTTGCGAGCTGACAGCCTTGAACGACCTGCCCGAACTCGAGATCGTATCTCGGGATTCAGGACATAGGGACGACCTGAAGTTGAGGTGAACTTTTTGGGGATATAATATAACCATTGAAACGCAGGCTAACGGGCTCGTTCTCTAGGTCAGTGAGGAAGTAAAACTCATATTCCCACCCAGCAGGAAGTGGTGGCCCAACGTCGCGTTTGGGCAATGGCCTAACTGGGCTCTATGCAGGAGAAACAGGGCCACCCTCAGGAATGTCCCTCAGAATTTCGAGAACAACTTCGCTAGGAACTTCAATATCATTAGAGGAAGAGTTGGCCGGAGGGCTATCGATGATGACGTAACTACGGTGCACGAAACCCTTCGAGGTTCCAACATGCGCAACCTCCTCACTAATGTCATCTAGAAACTGTTCAATGGAAGGATCACCCCCGACGACGGGACGAGACCCTCGTTAACCACCGTCGCTTCCCTGGTAGATGGTGAAAAAACAGGGATAGCCTCCGTAGACTGATCGGCCATGAAAGCAGAGGAAAGAGAAAAACTGAAAGATAAGAAAAAGGGAAAGGAAAGAGGTAGACCTTTCACGCGGATGGGCAAGAAAGCTTGAAATCTCCAGAAAAACTCGAGGGTAAAAATCAGGGAAGCAAAAAATGGAGTTAAGAGAAGATGAAGGGTATAAATAGGTGAGAAAAGTGGAAGACCAAGAGGCAAATCGAGCCCTGATCGTTGGATGCGAAACTGTTGTGAAAATAAAACACAACCCTTGGATGAAGCTTCTAAGAGAAGCCAGGGAGCCACCAAAGCGACGAGCAACACGTGGCGAAATAGTTGTGACAGATGGCGGTCGCATCTCAGAAGAGCGAAAAAGAAGTGGGAAACTTACCAGCGCGAATATTTGAATCAGCGACCTGACCTCATCAGCTTGCTAATCCAAAGGGGACAGTTGTGAATATGTTGTCCACTTCAGTTCGCTGACTAGTTCCAGGACGGTGGACACATCATATGGAGAAGGACGTGGCATATACACGACATGCTGGCAGGGACTGAGTGACATCATAACACGTCGTCTAAACGACCTTGCCAATAAAGACGAGAGGACAGGACGAGCCATTACTGCAAAATAGGTCGCCCTTGGTGACCTCGGTTGTTTTCTCCGTCGCAAACTCAGCTTAAGTGGAAGACAAAGGTGAGTGCCCCTTGAACAGGTCTTGCATGGATGACACATGGCGTACATGCCCGCTTACACGATCTTGATGGGACATTTCCGATTTGAAAGCCTCATGATAATGTTTCCCACTAATTTTCAGCCCTATAAATAGAGAAGTTGAGATCAAAATCAGGGATAGCAATTCTAGTGAGTTAAAAGGTTGATATCACCAGTCTTAAGAGAGAGAAATTGAAGAACTGCCCGTGTGTTCTGGCAAGTGCATTTATAAAAACACGATTATTTTATTCGTGAATCTGCCTTTTTTTTTCCATTCTCGTGAATTGTTTCATATTGCATGTGTTAGTTGTGGTGATAGTGTGGAAGTCCAATACAAGTAGACAGCCACGTTAGAGTCAATCCATGTAATTTACCACACGTCCACATCTATATTTATGTTTTTCATAATTTCTTAATTTCTATAAAATATTGAAAATACAGAAGATAAAATATCTTTAATATACTAAATGAATAACCACTAGCGCCACGTGACTGAATTATAGTGTTTATAGGATGATGTGTAATTTATGTATTATTAATTTATTAAATAACTTAATAAAATAATCATATATATGGCTAGAGATATTTATGGAATAAACTACCTACTCATCCACTCCACAAATTGTAACTATCTCAAATTAAATGAAACTAGAATTCCACTATGATAATAAAGAGGAAAACTTTTAAAGTTTTTTTATTTTAAGAAAAAAAACAAAAAAAAAAAAATATATAACACAATACTATGGTTCTGTGTTCTAACTTCTACTCCCCCCGTTCCATATTAATTGACGTTTTAGGATGTTCTTTTCTTTTCCAATTAATTGACGTTTTACATACTTTTCATCAATTCTACCAATTTTCTCCCTAACTGAATCCTAAAATATCTCTATTTTTTAATCTATGAGAGATATTTTGATTTGGTAAAATATTTAGGTGAGGGTATATATGTTAAAATAGTTCATCCTTACTTCTTTCCTTTCATCCTAAAACGTCAATTAATATGAAACGGATGAAATATTTGTTTTGTTGATACGTCCTTAAATCGACCCTCCTGTTCCTACAAAACTTTTTAGTTTGTTTATATAACTAGCAAATTATGAAATCATAAAACTGGTCACAAAGAGGGACATATTGATGTTTAAAGGTTTTATCTCCAAATTATTAATGATGCGGTTGGTTTCCTTCTATATGAGATCTTGATACGATTGTTATGCACATATTAATTTGTGCCCACTACGAATAGGAGAGCATAATTGATTATTGTCCATAATAAAATAATAACAACATATCACCCCCTTATTAATTTATTTGTTAAAGTTAATTTATGAATTTAGCTAAATTATATTAATTATAAAATTATTGTATTTTTAACTAATAAGGTGGACTCATCCAAGATAAAACTTCTTCACTTTTCCTTTTAAAACTTTATATTACGTCTACAAACCGTGCATCGCACGGGTACATTACTAGTGATAATAAAGAGGAAAACTTTTAAAGTTTTTTTTTTTTTTTTAAATATCCAACAAAATATCAAATCTAATCACTATATGAAATATCACTTGGTAGCAAAATTTAATTATACCTCTTATAATTCATAAAAGAATTATATTACTAATTATTTTATTTAATTAATTAACAAACTAAGTTTTTAATTCTATAAAATCCGTGAAATACATGGGTTCTATACTAGTTAAAAACTAATATTGGGTTGTTAACTCTCCAAAATGGGATGTCTCATGGTTTCTGTTAAATTTTGATGGAGGGGACCATATCTGAGAAAAGTGGACTATATATAGGAAAATGGGTCGGTGGAATTTTGGACCGATCAAACTCAACCCGACTTACAATATTAACCAGATAAACTGAATCGAACCATTTGAATTACCAGTACCTAGAGGCGGCCTGTAGGGGGGCAAGGTGGCGCCGCCACACCGGGCCTCCGATTTTTTTTTTTTTCTTTCTATTTTCTGTATAAATCTGTTTTTTCGTATATATGTTTACCATATGCTAAGCATAACATAAATCGACGTAGCTCAAAGCGATGAATTTTCGAAGCGAAAAGATTAGACGGATGGGAAGAGGGATATATTTCTCCTTAAGTAACAATAAGTTGTTTATATATTAAATGATATGATGGACCTGTCACTTGGAGGTTCATTCAAACATAGTCCGAGACTCATTTTTAGTTGATTAAAATTATTTTTAAAATAATAATATTAATATTGTAAGGGGTCTAATTTTTTTTTTTTTTAAATCGAACTCTTTCAAAGATTGGACCAACTCTGGCAGTACCGCTATTCATTACTACCTAATTCACATATATTTTAGTCAATTTAATTGTCGTTATGAACTTCTCTAACTGAATTGCGGTCACATGTGACCAAATGAAAGAATAGATTATTATTAGAAAAAATAGTAACCTAATCAACCAAACAAAGACTTTCTTCATGCACTTCTGTCATATTAAATTTAGTCCATTACACATGTCAAAGTTCTGATGCTTTTTAACTCAACCAAGGATTGAAAAGAACAGACGATATTTAGTCTAATTTTTAAGTGTATTACGATTTTTTTAAATTGATCAATGTTAGTTACTTGTTATAGTTTTTCTTCTTTTAATTATATTTTTTACTTCTTACTATGTCGTCATCACTATCATTAAATACGTATTTGAGAGACTTTCACATGTCCACAATCGATTTAACAATTTGCCACTGTCACTACCATGAATCAAGAATTGTGGCATGACAACTAATATTTAAATTCTCGATTCACTAATTTTTTACAAAGAATTAGCAAAATATATAAGTGGTGAATGTAGGACGGTATCATCAAAGTGCAACTAATAAAGATAGTGACAAAAAAATTAAATGTAAATATATTCGATGTTGTAATCGAGGGGAAAAAAAGAAATAGTTGATAACCACCATTTATAAATTTTAAAACTCATTCCAAATGAAATTTGGACTCGAGATGACGATTTTTACGGTACCCTTTGTATAATAATGAAAACATATTTTTCGCATTCTACTTCCCATTCATGTGGATGATATAAAGTTGCATTTGAATTGGAAAAAAATTAGATAATGAATTACAAATTACTCCATACAAACAAGATGTCAAAACCATCACAAATTTGCTTTAAAGCCAATACAAAATGAGAGAATGAAACTTCATATAGAGACCAAATTGCTATAAAAAGTCAAATTTTTATGTTTAAGACTAATTTTTGGTAAAATTTCAAATTTGTTCAACCTTTAATAGTAGGTGGAATTGTAGCAAAGTAATTTTTTACAAATTTAAGTATGTGTTTGGGATTAGATATGTGAGTGGTATTTGACCTCGTTTGCTTTTACCTCGGTTTATCAATTGCAAAATATTATAGTTCATTTTGTGATCTCCACACATCTATAATGTCGCCACAATTAGGAGTGTTCACGGATCATTTAATCGGTCGAATTGAAATGGAACTGAAAATTTGGTTGGTTATAAATTTCTTTTGGCTCGCTATCAATTTTAGAAAGCGGTAAATCGATCCAAATCGAAAATTAAATTAATTTTTTTTAAATATTAGATATTTTTCTTTTATTTTTATCATTGCATTTTTAACAAGAAACAAACATGAGGAAAAATACTTTCTAGTCCTATATATTCGGCCTAGTTGTATTTTTATGACTTTCTCTTTGGTGTTTATAATTCTAGCCCTCTAACAATAAAATATATCGCGATTTCAGGACTTTTAACACTGGACTTTGTTGGTCTCATCGGAAATGTGACGTGTGGCACATGAATTTGGACGGTTCTAGTGACAAAAGTTCTGAAAACGCGATATATTAGAGGATTGAAAAAAGACAAAGGAAGTGTTATAATGGAAAGAGAGAGATAAATAAACAAACACGGAATTTACGTGATTCACTAATAATGTGTTAGCTATATTAACAGGCATAAGAGATGAAATATATATTATTATCAAGATATTTACAAAGTACAAAATGATTCTACGTCAATTAACAGGGCTATTTATATATAAACTCCGTTAAGCCAAGCAGAGAGGACAAAAATATTCTTCCCGTAAACATGCATGAAAGTCTATCCTAGAAAATTCCAAGACATCATCATTGATTTACTGTTGATGATAACGAGAAAAGACTTGGCAACAAATCTTTGTTAAGTTTTTCTGTTGTTAGTTAAGTTAATTATTTGATGGAGCAGTGGGTGCACCAGCAATACTACCAGAGGGGAAGTTCAACTAAGTTTTCCCCCCACACTATCAAAAACCTAACCCCGCCAACCTCAGACACACTCTCTCTCTTCTTTTTCTTGTGTATAAAAAGGAACTTCTGTTGCATTCATCCATCACACCAAAACATTTTAACACTCACTCACCCCAACCAAAAATGGAGATCTTCAGAAACAGCCCCTTTTTCTCTGTCTTCTTCTTTTCAGTGTTGCTCCTTTTCACGACCTTAGCAAATGCTAAAGTTCACTTCCATCATTTTGTCGTAAGCCACTTTCTTCCTTCTTTAATCACTCATTATTTTATTACTATATATATGTTTTATAGTTTCCCACCTATATGTGTACAGGTGCAAGCAACACCAGTGAAGAGGCTGTGCAAAACCCACAACAGTATTACAGTGAATGGCATGTATCCAGGACCAACTTTGGAAGTCAACAATGGCGACACTCTCGTTGTCAATGTCGTTAATAGAGCTCGTTACAACGTTACGATTCATTGGTAACATGATACACTGTTATATTTGGTGTTCCATCTTGTATGATCTGTATTTTTACAGAAGTTGCAGCTTCTAATGCATTATTAAATATATATAGGCATGGAGTGAGACAAATGAGAACGGCATGGGCGGATGGACCCGAGTTTGTGACTCAATGCCCCATCAGACCGGGAAAGAGTTACACGTACCGGTTCACTATCCAAGGACAAGAAGGCACTTTGTGGTGGCACGCCCACAGCTCATGGCTCCGAGCCACCGTCTACGGAGCTCTCATCATTCGTCCCAAAGAAGGAGAGTCATACCCATTCCCCAAGCCCAACCGTGAAATTCCCCTTCTTCTTGGTAATTTACTCTCTTTCTCTTAAAAGGATAGATGTTTTGGGTTTTGAATGATTATGAAATGTGACTGTGACAATGGTGATCAGGTGAATGGTGGGATGCAAACCCCATTGATGTTGTGAGAGAAGCTACAAGAACTGGAAATGCCCCTAATGTATCTGATGCTTACACTATCAACGGCCAACCTGGTGATCTATACAATTGCTCCAAAAAAGGTTAGTAGTTAGTTCAATTAATTCCTAGAATTTCAATATAATGTCAGTTAATTTTACTCCTCTTGTTACATGCTGACAATTGCTTACACATCTTTCGTCATACTCTTACATGCACAGATACAATAATAGTTCCAGTGAACTCCGGAGAAACAAATCTCCTAAGAGTAGTAAACTCTGCACTCAACCAAGAACTCTTCTTCAAAGTCGCCAACCACAAGCTAACGGTTGTCGGAGCCGATGCCTCCTACCTCAAACCCTTCACCACCTCCGTTATCATGCTTGGCCCCGGTCAAACCACCGACGTCCTAATCACCACTGACCAGCCGCCCAACCGATACTACATCGCAGCACGCGCCTACGCCAGCGCTCAAGGTGCACCCTTCGACAACACCACCACCACCGCCATCTTACAATACAAATCCGTTGCATGCCCCGCCAATTGCGCCGTCAAACCCGTCATGCCAAGAATGCCAGCCTTCAACGACACTGCCACAGTCACTTCCTTCACTACCAGCTTCCGGAGCCCCCGAAAGGTACCCGTTCCCACCAAAATTGATCACAACCTCTTTTTCACTGTCGGTCTGGGGCTCAACAACTGCCCGCGAGGGGCCCGTCCTAGGAACTGCCAGGGCCCGAACGGGACGCGATTTACTGCTAGCATGAACAATGTATCATTCGTACTCCCGTCAAACTTCTCCCTACTCCAAGCGCACCAGCAAGGTATACCCGGAGTCTTTACGATGGATTTTCCGGCAAATCCACCGCTGAAGTTTGATTACACCGGAAATGTGAGTCGATCATTATGGCAACCTGCTCGAGGTACGAAGTTATATAAGTTGAAGTACGGAGAAACGGTGCAGATAGTGGTGCAGGGGACGAGTATCTTCACGGCAGAGAACCACCCAATTCATCTTCATGGGTATGATTTCTATATCGTTGCAGAGGGATTTGGGAATTTCAAGTCGAGCAGAGATACAGCGAAGTTTAATCTGGTGGATCCGCCTCTCCGAAATACAGTAAGCGTACCTGTTGGTGGATGGGCAGTAATCAGATTCGTCGCCGATAATCCAGGTTAGCACTACGAAAAATACCAAAATGCAAAAATTTTGCAATGACCGTATTGAAAAATTAAAAAAAAAAAAAATATATGATATCGTGCCAAATCTTCGGCATATATATGAGTTCTTCTAATTATTGATCATGTGAAAACAGTAACATATCAAATTATATTGACTTTGTCTGAATTGTACTAATTTATAATTTTAATTTTAATTTATGAACTAATGTTAGTTGGGCCTTCCACTCATGCATAAGTTGTTACGATATAAACAGGGGTATGGCTGATGCACTGTCACTTGGATGTGCACATAACATGGGGATTAGCAATGGCTTTCCTTGTGGAAAATGGTGTTGGTGAAATGCAAAGCTTGGAGCCACCTCCACATGATCTTCCCATTTGTTAATAATTCGAGCTAGCTACCAACTTTTGATGATTTCCTTCAAGGATGATATTTTGTATTTTTATTTTGGAGTAGGACAAGTGTACGTGTAGTTTCCCCGCATTTGGGGACTACATTAGTTGTTTTTATTTTTTGTTTATTTGGACATGATCAACTAAGAAAGATGTGTTAGAGTTGACGTGGACCATTATTTGTTAGCATCGCTATTTTTTTATTTTGTACTTGTATTATTTTCCACAATCAGTTAAATAGTTATTTGTGATAGTAAATTTGCAATGGACCTATTTTGTTTTTACTTTTTTAATTTTTTTAATTTTTTTTTTTTTTTGTGTGCTAATACTTCACGTTGTCAAAGAAATCATTATATTTTACACTAAAATTAAGTCAGTGTAAATATTAGTACTTTTTTCTAAAATATAAAAACAAATCTTGTGCCCACCACTTGGTCCAAATTCCAATAGTACAAGTTGTGGAAGAAAAGTAGCCTAAAAGGACTTTTTTTATAAAGAAAGAAAGTAAATTATAAGTCAGTAGAGATGTAATGCAGCAAGTTATTGAAGACAAACACCTAAGTAAAGAAGAGGCAATAAACATTTAGTTTTGTGTCAATTTAGGAGGATGATGAATAGAGGTGAGGCGGCTCAGTTGGGCCAGCCCATTGAGTCGACATCATATATTGGGTTAGGTCATGTTAGTTCAAAATTTTATCGAGCCTAAAATTATTAAACACACTTCAATATACCCCCTTAAATATACTAAAATTTTCACAAAGGTTTATTGAACTTTTAGCTCATTGAATCGGATCTATTAGATTCGATATTACTTCGAGTCGACATTCATATAGTTCAGCCAAGCTAAAATATCAAGCAAGCACAGTAGGTCATCGAACCGGACCAATTTTACCAGCTCTATAATAGGTAGTGTCAATGCAAATTTTTAATCCATCGAATTAGATCTGTTGGACCGAATGATACTTAGAATTACATTTTATGACTCAACTCAATTATCGATCGAGCTGAGTCGATCCATTGATCCGCACCAATTTTAGCGGCTTTAATGATGAATGGCGTCAATGCTCTGAAAATTGAGTGTCGTTGATACGGCATGAGAAAGGGGTTGGTCGAGCCACATTTATAATTCATATACATAAATTATCATTCTTGCGATCCTTCACTATTAAAATTAAGGTTTTTTTGTCATTATAAAATATAATTCAAAAAAAAATAGTCATAAAAATAATTTTAATAATCACATTTAGAATGTGATTATTATAGAGTAGCCACTTATATTAAGATGCAAAAAAAATTTTTGCAACTACTTTGTAGTTACTAATGTATTTGTAATTACTTTTTGCAACTATTTTGTAGTTATTAATATATTTGTAACTATAAAGTAGTTGCAAAAGAGCTTGTCATAGTGTAGCAAATTTGGTTGAAATTGTATGAAATATTTTATATTACTACTAATAATTACAAAATGAGTTATTTTTAGTAACCACTTTGTAGTTGCAAAAAGAGTCGCGACAAATATTCTTTTTTCTTGTGGTGCCTTTTCATTTTGAGCTTTATTTTAGTATGTATATTATTGTTTTATAGATGGGAAAATATTAGACAATCACTTTAATTGTATGTATTTATAGTACACTCAGTGTACACGAATCAATCCGTTCGTAAATTATTCGGATTTTAATTCGTGAAAGTTCGATCGGGCACGTCTAATGTGGTTCGTTAAAATAAACGAACCAAACTCTAAGATTGATGATATTCGGTTCGTTAACTCGTGAGCAAGTTCGTTTGTTGGCTCGAGAGCTAGTTCGTAAAAATTAAGCTTTCCTAATTTTATAGTTATATTTATAAAAAATATAGAATTATATAATTAAAATCATACATTTGTATATATGTAAATATTAATTTTAGTAGGTATATTATAATTTTAAGAATTTATAGCTTATTTATAATTAAATAATGATTAGTAACATCTTTATAATTTATATTTATTGAATTTTTTGGGCTCGATTAGGCTCGCGAGAGGCTCGAGTAAGCTCGTTCATATATTTGATCAATTAAAGCTCGAATTTGGCTCGATAGTTAATGAACCAAACTCAAACTCTTAAATATTCGGTTCAGCTCGATTCGTGTACATTTCTAATAGACCTGTAACTGAATATTGTAATTATTCAAGAACATATTTACACTAGGTCTAATTTAATTTTTTGTTATTAAAGCTGACTTTTCCTAATAAAATTTATACTACCTTCGTCCCGTCTTGATTCGCCTATTCTGATCGGGCACGGAGCTTAAGAAAAAGCAAATTTTTTGGAATCTTTGATTTTTTCAAAGATGGAAATTGAGGAATTTTGAGGGTGGTGATTGTGAGAGAAATTTCATTTTTTGAACTAACAAAATTATTTAGGATAAACCAAAAAGATAAGTAGACAAATTAAATTGGGACGGATGAAGTAGAATTTAGTTGATACTTGATAGAAGCCTTTAATAATGGTCCATTTCTAAATATTATTTGGGTTCTAATATACGTAGGGCATGACTTTTCTTAAATACGATGATTCTGCAGTTTGTAATATTTTGAATTTGTAGGTAATTTATATTTTGCACCTACTTTGATCTCTTTCTTATATTATTATTACAATTGTTTTAACTATTCTTTTACCATATCAAGTTACTACTATTACTTTTATAGTCGTTTATAGCAGCCAATCTTTCACCCTTGCATGGTACGGCTTATGATATTTTTAAATTATAAAAATAGATATTCATCTATAGTAAATTTAGTTATATATTAGCGTAGGGATGATACAATGTTAGAATGTCTAATTAGCATACTTTGAAATTAATAATATTTGTATGGGTAATATCACTCCTATTTAGAACCCTAATACGAGTGATACGTGGGCAATCGTCTCATATATATTCGAATTATCCTATCGTGTTTATTTTATTTTAGTATAAACAAAATAATAATAGAGTTGGCTTAATTCTGAAATTTGTTTTATCAAGTCGTATTATTAGATAGATGTTTATGATGTGTTTTATTGTGTGTCGTTATTATATCGCGTCAGTAATTGTTAGTCCAACCTGTAAAGTTTATACTTGACAGGCCTAATTTTTAACCCTAAAATATCGCAAGTGTACGGGTGTAAATGTGTATAGGACAAGTCAAGGTCTTCTAACCCTAAAATATTGCAAGTATACGGGTGTAGATGTGTATAGGATAAGTCAAGGTCGATCCACAGGAAATGGGTTAACGAAGTTTGATACCCTAAGTATCTAGGATTATCCTAATTAGATACTCGAATTGAGAATGATTTGATTAAACTAAATCGCATATACTAATAAACCAAATTACTTAACAAACAGGAAGTTCCAATCAAAGAGGATGTGTCATAGGATTTGATTTCAACAATTACGCTAATGATGATTAATCTCTAATTTATAAACTTTAAAACCAATTTTATTATCTATTAGGCAGCACTTAATTAACCTAACCCTTCTTTCGAAGCGACTAAGTCGTAGATTGAATAAGATAATTACTCTCTCGAGTCAATTAATCCTAACAAATCCTAACAGTCCCTTAACCTTTTGCCTATACGATCTCGAGTCAATTAATCCTAACAAATCCTAACAGCCCCTTAACCTTTTGCCTATACGATCATAGACAATCGCGCTACGTGTTATCGTTTATTAACAATTCCCTTCTCTCGAAGGAAAATCGTTAAAGAAGTAAATTAAACCTAACACTTAGATAGATAAAACAACTGGAGTCTATAAATTAAACAATTAACTCAACATTGTTGTAAAACCTTACTTTCTAATCCTAGGACACGAGTAGTTTAGCTACTCATATCTACGAATAAATCTAAACCCGGATTTCGCTAAGAAAAGACTTTAGACGCGATCGAGTTGCGTTTTGATGTGACCGCGTCGAGATGCGGCTAGAAGAGTTTTCAGGTCTGATTTCCAAGCCATTTTTAGGGTCTTCCGTTTATTTTTTGGATTTGCCTCTTTTAGGTAAAGTTGTAGCCCTTTGAATCAGCTTTCTAACGCCACCAATTTCACCTTAATCGGAGTTCTAAATCTCAAGATAGGACCGAAAGACTAGAGATGTGTCAAGCTGACAGAAAACTCCACTTTTTGGGAATTTTCTGACGCGACCGCGTCACATGCTTCTAGATTTTCCATGTTTCTAAGCCACTTTTGACGCGGCCGCGACCATAGAGGTGGCCGTGGTCGACCATTTTGCTCTTTTAACTTCTTTTTCGTTTATTTTTTTACCATATTTGACTTTGTTTCTTCTCCGAACTTCGTCCAAATGGAATAAATTCTCCTAATTAACTCCAAAATAAGTTAAGACAGGTGAAATGACTCAATATAACACATATAAATGATAACACGTTATTTATGCATGTATTTAGGTCGATTTAGGATCATATTTTATAGCATATACGTGTATATTTGACCAGCACTTATTGATATTTATAATATTTGGGCCATTTGACGTGTTTCGACTTGTTTTGAAGATAATTAGGTATTTTTATGCCATTTGGATGAAGTTCGAAGGAGAAACAAGTCAAATAGAGTGAAAACCGGCCCAAAGGAGTAAAAACCGTCCAAGAATCGGTCCAAACCGGTCCGAACCGGCCTGAACCGGTCCAGGAGCAAAACGGGACAAGAACCGACACAGCCGCGTCACAAAGCAACACGGCCGTGTCAAAAGTGGTCTACAAAGTGCTGTTGGTTCTGGAATAGAACACGGCCGTGTCACAAAGCAACACGGCCGTGTCAAATTGTTGCTGGAAAAGGGGAATTTGCAAATCAACACGGTCGTGTCACTTAAGAACCACGGCCGTGTCAGAAGGGTTTTTCTGCGAAGATTTCCTATTTTTTTAGGATTTTGATCATATTTTCCCCAAGATTCGTCCCCAACTCTATAAAAAGGACCCCAAGCTCTAGGAAAAAGGGATCAATCATGGAAGAACATCAATTACATTATTCCACCTAGAAGAAGTCTTGGAGGACAAAGAAAACGAAAATCATCGAGACGGAGTCTTCCGGGTTTAATTATTCTTTTCTTAGTTTTAATTCTTTACAATGTTTTTATTAGAATTTTGTATTGGATTATTACTAGGCATGAGTAGCTAAGCTATTCGTGTCCTAGGGTTAGAAAGTAGGGATTTTTATGACAATGGTTTAATTATGATTTAATCTATTTAATTCCGTTCTTTACGTGTTTTATCTCTATGTTTGCGTTTAAAACTGAATTTAGCTTGATCACCTAGATTTAGTAATTTAGTTTAACAATTCCGCTTCGAGAGGAGGGAATTGTTATCAGACTTAGAACATAGAGCGCAGTTGTCTATGACTGTGTAGGCCGTAGCTTAGGATCGTTTGGGAGTTATTAGGTTTAATTGACTCGAGAGGGTAATTAGCTTAATTAATCAACGGTTTAATCGCTTCGAGAGAAGGATTAGATTATTGTCGTGCCGCCTAATAAACATTAGAATTGGTAAATTAATAGGTTAATCATATTCAACATTGGAATAATATCCTGAAATCGAAGCCCTAGGATACCTTTTCTCAGTGATTGTTAATTCTCTTTGTTTGTCAAGTGTTAGTTAAATTCTTTACGTCGTATTAAGATCAACTTTTGAAACTTAGTATCTAGTTAGGACATTCCTAGAGTATTAGGGTATCAAACTACCTAAAACTATTCCTTGTGGGATCGACCTTGACAATAGTACTACACCTACATTCGTACACTTGCGGAACACTAGGTTAGAAACCGACGTGTCAAGTTTTTGGCGCCGTTGCCGGGGAATAGGATTTAGCGCTTAGTTTTTATCTTGAAAAATAGGAGGAAACTAGACTAGATTTTACTTTTTTCGTAATTTTAATTTTAATTTTCGTTTTTATTTTTTGGGTTAATTTTTGTATTACGCGGTAGTTCTTGTTTTTGGTGTTTTTAGGCGTCGTATGCACACCAGATCAAAAGGAAAAGAAACTCTTCTTCCTTTCGATCCAGAAATTGAAGCGACAGCTCGCAGACACCGAACCAGATGAAACTTCGCATCTGAGATGGAGAACCCACCACAGCATCCGAATCAGGATGACGCACTTAACAGAGTACTGACAGCTCTGGCACGGTTGGATGATCGAGTCACGAATATACAACAGCAGCTACCTCCACAAGGGCCACAGCTACAACAGCAGTACGGCCCAATTCAGATAGACCCAGCTGCAGGCGATGAAGATGACACTCCCATTAGCGACTGCTTGAAGCCCAGTCCAAACCAGCAGGCAGGAGGAGTGCAACCTCCACCACTGAATGCCAACAATTTTGAGCTGAAGCCTGCACTAATCAACATAGTGCAGCAAAATCAGTATGGGGGAAGTGCTTTGGAGGATCCGAACGCGCATCTGATCAAGTTTCGCAGACTGGCCGACACAATCAAGATCAATCATGTGCCGCACGAGCAGGTCAAGATGAGACTGTTCCCTTTCTCACTGAAAGACAGAGCACTACAGTGGTTCGATTCACTGGAAGATATCAGAGATTGGGAAGACTTAAGTACTTCTTTTCTGTTGAAGTACTTTCCACCAAGCAAGATGCTCGACCTGCAGAACCAGATCAACCAGTTCAAGCAATTGGACCAAGAGCCATTCGGAGAGGCTTGGGAGCGATTCCGGGATCTTATCCGGAGTTGCCCTCAACATGAGTTCACCAAGAAGCAGCAAGTATGCAAGTTCTACAATGGTCTACTTGCTTCGACTAGAAACCAAGTGGATGCAGCTGCAGGTGGAAGTTTGATGGAGAAGTCAGTGAGGATGGCATTCTCAATCCTGGATGCTATGGCCAGAACGAGCTACCAATGGTCGAATGAAAGAAACATGCCAAGGAGGGTAGCAAGTGTCCAAAAAGTCGAGCCCGTCAATAATGAGCCAATTGAAAAGCTCACAGCACAAGTAACAGCATTGACGAGCCAGGTGAATTTGCTAACTAATCTAACGTTAGCACAACAGCCAGGGGGTCCGGAAGAAGTTGAAGAAGTCAAATTTGTGAATCAACGAAACTTCAACAATTTCCAGAACAATCAGCCTCGGTACAATCAGTACCCTCAGAATCCGAACCATCAGAAGTTTTCATATGGGAACGCGCAAAATACACTTAATCCGCCACCCGGATTTGCTGTTACAAATGGCATGATCCATGACGGTAAGAAGCCATCACAAGAAGAGATCGCGCTGTCACAATTTGAGAAGTATGATGAAAAGTTAGCTCAGTTGGAGAAGAAAGCGGATGGAAAATTCATGGAGCTAAACAAGCATATCACTGGGCAAGGGGCAGACATCAAGAGGCTCGAGAACACACTGGTGCAGACTCAAGTTAGCATTGGAGAATTGTCATCAAACATGAGCCAACTGATAAAGATAGTAGGAGCTCAACACAAGCAAGGCCAATATCCGAGTGATACAGTGGTTAATCCTAAGGAGCACTGCAATATTGTGGAGCTAGAGGAGCATGAAGAGAGCATGAAGGACCAAGAAGCGAAGGAATCAAGCGAGGAAGTCAAAAACATGGAGAAGGAGGAGGTCAACCCAATCATAGATAAGAAAAGTTCATCTCCTATTCTTGATGAGTCTTTTGATTTTTGTTTTAAAAATTCGTTCTTTGCTAACCTTGATCCTTTAGAGCAATCTAGAGCTATTGTTGTGAAACAGGAACCACTAAAGGAGAGAATCCAAGTTAAAGAGAAAATAAAGGAGTGGAAGGATGGAAAAGAGACGACGAAGAAGGAACCGAGCAGGCCCAAGAAGAACGCAACCACAAGCATGAAACCGAGAAGAGCAACAAAAGCAAAAGATCCAGGGAGTTTTACTATTTCTTGCTCAATTGGTAGTCATGAGTTTCATAATGTCATGTGTGATTTAGGGTCTAGCATAAACTTAATGTCTCTTAAGCAGTATAGGCAATTAGGATTAAGGGAAATAAAACGGTCCTTTACTACTATCAAATTGGCGGATGGATCTTCATTAACGCCGTTGGGAGTAGCAGAGGATGTAGTGGTAAAAGTGTTAAATTTTGAATTCCCTAGTGATTTCTTAGTTGTTGACATGAAAGGAAATGATGAATTTCCTTTTATCTTAGGAAGACCCTTCTTGGCGACTAGCCAAGCACTAATAGATGCACCTAAAGGGGAGTTGATTTTTCGGGTTCAAAACGAAATAATCACACTCAAAATACATAAGTCGGGTCTAAGGGGTAGGCACAATTGTAGCATTATTTACACTACCCTAGCTGCTGTAGAAAATCCTCATGTCCCAAATAGCTCTTTAATCGTTCAGAAAACATCCGACTCGAGGTGGCTAGAAAATGGTTGATAGGAAAAGGACGTCCGGCTGATGACGTAAAATAAAGCGCTTGTCGGGAGGCAACCCGATGTCTATCGTTTTATTTTTATTTCTATTTTTATTATTTCGTTAAGTTTTATGTTTTACTTGTGTTTTAGTGTTTTATGTTTTTAGGAATCAACATGGACGAGTGTTGCAAGAAACGGGGGTCGAAAAGACGAAAAATCACGTTAAAAGGAGCAGAAGAGGCAACACGACCGTGTCACACAATTGACACGGCCGTGTCAATAGGCTCCTCAAAACGTGAAACAATGTTGTAAAGCAACACGGCCGTGTCACACAAACGACACGGCCGCGTCAAAAATCAGGCCTAGAAACCAATTTTTGGTTCAACAGCAACACGGCCGTGTCAGCCTTATAACACGACCGTGTCAAAATCAAGCTACAAACGTGAATCAATGCTGGAATGCAACACGGCCGTGTCACACAAACGACACGGCCGCGTCAACAACGATCCAGAAACATCAATTTTGGCAAAAAGGTGACACGGCCGTGTCAAACCTTCAACACGGCCGCGTCATTTCCTCAGCAGAAAAATATGCAAAAATTCAGAGCGTGATGCGGAGACGGACGAACCAAGATTCAGTAGGGGTTTCAAAACGCTGCCGTCGTCGCAACGATTTGTAAGTTAGCACCAAGGCGTACCACGTTTTTTCCTCCAAACACTGGCTTTCAGCCAAGTTTGGGGGAGGGGGTAGACCGTGGGACGTCTTGGCAGCTATATTTTTAGTTTTGATTTTTTTTTTTTCGTTCGAGAGTCTTGCTGTTAATTGTGGGTCCGTGTGCCCATTGTGCTGAGTTTTATTGGTTCGATTAGTGTTATCGGGTCTGTGAGCCCAAGATTTTTTGTGTTGTTGGGTCTGTGAGCCCAAGTTGATTACATATCGTTTCCATGTTGAGTTTAGAAGTTTAGAGTCTTATTAGTGTTTCAGTTTTAGAGTAGTAAGAAGGATAAAACCCGGAAATAGGTAACAAGTGAAAAAAAAATAAAAAAAGAATAATAGGGAAAGATGGATGATGAATAGTTAATGATGAGATGATTTAGATGAAAAAATGTCACATAATAGAGCATGAGAGGTGTTTTGAGACGAAATTGAGCTTGAACTTAGAATATTCAATCAAAATTAACCTTGTGAGAATTTGAGCCTAATTATACTCCAATTTTTGGAGTCATATACTTTCTTTCGGTGTGAATTTGATTGAATATGTGTACTAGTCTCTAGAACTTGCCTTGAGTCTTTACTAAGAATGTGTCAAGTATATGTTGTGATTTAGGAAATGATCTTAGGCGATTTTTTGTTTAAGCCTATTTGTTTGAACCATGAAAATTGCCTTTGACCCATAATGGAAAAAATTGTCCCTAGTTAGCCCAATTGAGCCTTATAGCTATATTTATTCATAACCTAACAATGTAAGCCGAAACCTTTTGATTTATCTCTTTTGGCCCTAATTGGATTAATCAAGTTAGAGGGAGGAGAATTGGAAGGAATTTTGGGTGAACAATTTGTGGGAAGGAATAGGAAGTAGGGATATTTTCAAAAGATGAAGGAAATAAGAGAAAAGTGATAGGTGAAAAACGAAGAATGGCCTCTCCTAGAAAAAAAAAAAAAAAGAGAAAAATTTGTTATTTTTAGTATTTTAGAGGAGAGGCTAGGAAATAAAGTGCTTAAATTGTGAATTTAATTAGAACAGTCGGGTAGTCCCAAAAATGTGGTACCCACAGAAATGAAAAACACTTAAGTTGTACGGACTTTTGAAGGTGAAGAAGTCACTTTGCGGGGTGATTTGCTGAAATTTGAAGAGCGAGATTGAGTGATTGTATTGAGGGGTAGTCGGGTTAGACGTAACTGGATTAGTCCAATGAATAGTCACTTATATCCAAATGTATCCCACCTTACCTTAAGCCCACATTACAACCAAAATAAAGACCTTTTTGATCCTTTGTCACACGTATCAAGTACGATGTCTAGTTTAGACGATTGGCAAGCATATGGTAGACTTTGCATATAATTCAATATGAGTGAAAATTATTTTAGCCTAAACACTTGAGAGATGAGTGAAACACTTACCCGGTGAGGGTTGAATAATTCGAAAGTTCATAGTCTCGAGATTAGTTGATTTGCGCGTTATCGCATATGCTCAAGTGAATTGTGTTGCCTAGTTGTTTTAAGAAAAATCAGACTGAAACTGAATTCATCGTCTAATCGCCCTAAACAAAATGCATAATCACTTGTCTTCTTTGTGTCTTTTTGTATGATGTTCGGGACGAACAACAGTTTAAGTTTGGGGGAGTTTGATAACATGTTATTTATGCATGTATTTAGGTCGATTTAGGATCATATTTTATAGCATATACGTGTATATTTGACCAGCAATTATTGATATTTATAATATTTGGGCCATTTGACGTGTTTCGACTTGTTTTGAAGATAATTAGGTATTTTTATGCCATTTGGATGAAGTTCGAAGGAGAAACAAGTCAAATAGAGTGAAAACCGGCCCAAAGGAGTAAAAACCGTCCAAGAACCGGTCCAAACCGGTCCGAACCGGCCTGAACTGGTCCAGGAGCAAAACGGGGCAAGAACCGACACGGCCGCGTCACAAAGCAACACGGCCGTGTCAAAAGTGGTCTACAAAGTGCTGTTGGTTCTGGAATAGAACACGGCCGTGTCACAAAGCAACACGGCCGTGTCAAATTGTTGCTGGAAAAGGGGAATTTGCAAATCAACACGGCCGTGTCACTTAAGCAACACGGACGTGTCAGAAGGGTTTTTCTGCGAAGATTTCCTATTTTTTTAGGATTTTGATCATATTTTCCCCAAGATTCGTCCCCAACTCTATAAAAAGGACCCCAAGCTCTAGGAAAAAGGGATCAATCACGGAAGAACATCAATTACATTATTCCACCTAGAAGAAGTCTTGGAGGACAAAGAAAACGAAGATCATCGAGACGGAGTCTTCCGGGTTTAATTATTCTTTTCTTAGTTTTAATTCTTTACAATGTTTTTATTAGAATTTTGTATTGGATTATTACTAGGCATGAGTAGCTAAGCTATTCGTGTCCTAGGGTTAGAAAGTAGGGATTTTTATGACAATGGTTTAATTATGATTTAATCTATTTAATTCCGTTCTTTACGTGTTTTATCTCTATGTTTGCGTTTAAAACTGAATTTAGCTTGATCACCTAGATTTAGTAATTTAGTTTAACAATTCCGCTTCGAGAGGAGGGAATTGTTATCAGACTTAGAACATAGAGCGCAATTGTCTATGACTATGTAGGCCGTGGCTTAGGATCGTTTGGGAGTTATTAGGTTTAATTGACTCGAGAGGGTAATTAGCTTAATTAATCAACGGTTTAATCGCTTCGAGAGAAGGATTAGATTATTGTCGTGCCGCCTAATAAACATTAGAATTGGTAAATTAATAGGTTAATCATATTCAACATTGGAATAATATCCTGAAATCGAAGCCCTAGGATACCTTTTCTCAGTGATTGTTAATTCTCTTTGTTTGTCAAGTGTTAGTTAAATTCTTTACGTCGTATTAAGATCAACTTTTGAAACTTAGTATCTAGTTAGGACATTCCTAGAGTATTAGGGTATCAAACTACCTAAAACTATTCCTTGTGGGATCGACCTTGACAATAGTACTACAGCTACATCCGTACACTTGCGGAACACTAGGTTAGAAACCGACGTGTCAATAAACGAATTCCGGCAAAATATGCATACAAATATTACGAAATAATCATTTAAATCGACCTAAATTACATGCATACACAACGTGTATCAAAATCCCCCTAAACTTAAACTGTTGTTCGTCCCGAACAACATACAAAATAAATAGAACAAGACCAAAATGTATTAGAGCGATTAGATGATGAATCTAGTTTCAGATTGATTTTTCTCAAAAAGTTAAGCAACACAGTATGTTCGAGCATATGCGAAAATAAACTACTTTCGAGACTTTGAACTTTACAATTCATTCGATCCTCACCAGTAAGTGTTTCTCTCATCTCTCAAGTGTTTAGGTTTAAACATGTTTCCACTCAAATTTAACTACATGCAAAGCCTACCATATGCCTGACAATCGTCTAAACTAGACTTCGTACTTTGATATGTATGACAAAGGATCAGAAAGGTCTTTTATTTTGGTTGTAATGTAAGCTTAAGGTCAGGTGGGATATGTTTGGATAAAGTGACTATTTCTGGACTAATCAAGTTACTTCCTAACCCGACTACCCCTCAATACAATCACTAAATCTCATTCTCAAATTTCAGCAAATCACTTCTTACAGTGACCTCTTCACCTTCAAAAACCTTGCAACTTACGTGTTTTTTATTTTCATGGGTACCACATCTTGGGACTACCCAATTTTTATAATCAATTCAACAACTAAACACTTTATTTTCTAGCCTCTCCTCAAAATTATGAACACAAACTCTTTCTTTTCTTATTTCGAATTAGGAGAGGCTATTTTTCTCATCTTTTGACATATCTTTCTTTCATTCCCTTCATCTTTTGACTATCCACTAGTTTCCCTTTTTTTCCCAAAATCTTTGCCCAACTACCTTCCAATCATCCTCCATTACTTGATTAATCCAGTTAAGGCTAAAGGTTTAAATCAAAAGGTTTTCGGCTTGCAATGTTAGGCTATGAAATAACAGGCTATTAAGCTCAAATGGGTTAACTAGGGATAAATTATTAACTCCTGGTGCAAAATGATATCTTTTCAAAACTAAAAAATAGGCTAAAACAATAAATGTCTAAAAATCATTTCCTAAGTCAACACATATTTGACACATTCATAGTAGAGACTCAAGACAAGTTCTAGAGACTAGTACACATATTCAATCAAAATCACACCGAAAGAAATCATATTACTACAAAAATAGGAGTACAAATAGGCTCAAATACTCACAAGGTTAAATTTTGATCAAATTTTCTCAGTTCAAGCTCAATTTTATCTCAGATTACCTCTCATGCTCTACTGTGTGCTGAATTATCAATGTTTTATTCTAAATGATCACTTCATCATTAACACATCATTGTCAATCGTTTCCCTAAGTTTCTCTTTCTTTCAAGACTCAACCAACTACTCGGGTTCATTACTTCTTGACTCCAATAACCAAACATATAACTAAAAAACATAAAACCTTCTACGACCAACATGACTAGACATACAAAGAACACACAAATGGGCTCACAGATCCAATGACTAAAAAATGCCCACACAAAACGAGCACACAGGCTCCTCAAAGCACAAAATAAATAACTAACTACGAAAAAGAGATAAAGCAAATAATGCGCAAAAATGTAAATAGCGGCTAAGTCGTCCCACTATTTACCCCCTCCAAACTTGGTCAAAGGCCAAGTTTGTGGGAAAAGAGTGATACGACTGAGTGCTCGACTCACAGATCATTGCGGCGGTGGTGGTTGAAATTCGTGTTGGCTCCAAAATTGAGCCATCGCATACGATCTTGCTCTTGTCTCCAAGCTCGTTCCTCATCACCTTGTGCTATGATTGTGTTAGCTTTTCTTGGAGTCATTTTAGTGAACCTTGATGTTTGGCGCAGGGTTGTGATGCGATCGGGTCTCTAGACCGCATCGCTTCGTACTGTCCTTCTGTGGGGTTGAACTGGCTCGACCGAGTCAAAATCCGACGCGACCGCGTCGCTACTTACTACCTGGTGGTTCAAAAGTGAGGTTTTGACGCGACTGCGTTGTTGCTTCTTCGTGACAAAGGTCATTTTCCGTCTTTTCGACCCCTACATCTTTCTATCGCGTTCTTTTGCTCTTGGTTCATCAATGTTGGTTCCTAATATCATAAAAACACTAACAACACAATTAAACTATAAAATAGTAATTAATAATACTTAACAAAAATTAAACAAAACGGTAAACATCGGGTTGCCTCCCGACAAGCGCTAAATTTTACGTCTTCAGCCTGATGACCCTCTTGGTTTCTTTATTAACCAAAGCCCAACCAATTGTAGTTAGTTTCTATCAGATTAGTTACGACGTCATTTAGCAAGTTTTGACTCTTTACAGCAGTATAAACCACACAACAGTTGCCCTGTTCTTTTAGGTTCACCCTATTATAAATGGGAAGTGTGATTACTTCATTTTGAATACGAATTGCTAACTTCCCTTTAGGCATGTCTATCACAGCTTGACTTGTAGCCAAGAATGGTCTACCTAAAATGAATGGAACATCAATATTTCCTTGCATGTCCACAATAAAAAAATCACTAGAGAATTCAAAATTTTCAACTTGAATAGGCACGTCCTCTAATACTCCCAATGACGTTAGTATTGATCCATCCGCCAATTGGATAGTAGTAACGGCTTGCTTGACTACTCCTAGTCCTAATTGTGCATACTTTTTAAGAGGCATTAGATTGACACTTGACAAGTCACACAACACATTTTTAAATAATCGACTACCAATAGAGCAAGATATGGAAAAACTCCCTGGGTCTTTCTTTTTGGTAGCCCTTCGTATACAAGCATGTGTTTTCTTTAGGAGACTCATGTCTTCTTTCTTTGTGGCCTCTCTCTCAGCGTTCATCGTCTTTGAGTACATCAGCTCACAATTAGCTTCCTTCTCGGAATTGTCCTGCACTACAGAAAACGAACTAGAGCATTCTAAAGGACTGGGTTAGCAGAGATATTATCATGTAAATCAAATTTAGATGAATCATTAAAAGAAAAAAGTAGTATTTTTTATCTTTTTCGTCGTTGTTTTCTTTCTTTTAATGTTTTGTTTTCTCTCTTGCTAATCTCTTCCTTTCTGCCCGTTCCTCTTTTGCCAACTTCTTCTTGGCTTCACGTTATTCCAATTGTTTAGCATGTTCGATGCAGATTTGCTCATTCCTCCTTTTAGTTGCTGCTCGAGGAAATGGAATGGGAGGTATATATGCGAGAACTTCTTTTCTTTTCGATGGTGCAAACTCAGATTCGACCACCTCCTCTTGGTTATGTTCAGTCTCACCCCTTGAATGGATAGCATTACACTGCTCCCTTGGGTTGATTGCAATATCACTAGGAAATTGTCACTGCTTATGTTGAGCCCTAACAATCTTTATCAATTGACTTAGATTGCTGGATATTTCTTTCATGTTTTCTCCCAACTGTTTGATTTCTGCTCCTTGACTAGTCAATTGCTTGTTTAGCTCAATAATCCTTCCATCCATCTTTCTCTCTAATTGAGCTAATTTTCCATCATACTTTTCGAACTGTGACTGTACTATTTCTTCTTGTGTTGGCTTTTGGCCATCATGGATCATGCTATTTGTGACGACAAATCTGGGTGGCGGATTAAGCGAATTCTTCGTGTTGCTGTAAGAGAGGTTTTGATTATTCCGATTGAATGGGTACTGATTGTGTCTTGGCTGGTTATTCTTGAAATTGTTGAAGTTTCTTTGATTTACAAAGTTTACGTCTTCAATCTCCTCCTGGCCTACTAACTGTTGCGATGTAGTGTCATTATGTTGTGCTAACGTCAGACTAGTTAGCAAACTTACTTGATTCGTTAGAGGGTCAGCTGAGATGAAAGAGTTTCTATTGGCTTATTCTTGACAGGCTCTGCTTCTTTGCCACTAGCCACTCTTCTTGGCTGATTTCTCTCATTCGACCACTGATAGCTGGTTCTGGCCATTGCATACAAATCTGAGAATGCATCTTTTACATTCTTTTCCATTAGACTACCCCTTGCTGATGCATCTACCTGATTCCGTGCTGGAGCAAGCAATCCATTGTAGAACTTACACACTTGCTGCTTCTTTGAAAACCCGTGTTGGGGACAACTCCGGATAAGATCCCGGAATCGCTGTCAAGCCTAGCCGAATGGTTCCCGATCCATCTGTCTAAACTGATTGATCTTATTTTGCAAATCTAACATCTTGCTCGGCGGAAGTACTTCAATAGAAATTTCGCGCTTAAGTCCTCCCATATCTAGCGAGTTGAACCATTGAAGTGCTTTATCTTTCAGTGAGAATGGGAACAACCTCATCTTTACTTGCTCGTGTGGCACATGATTCACTTTTATACTCTGCCAATCTGCGAAACTTGTTTAGGTGCACATTCGGGTCTTCTAGTATGCTTCCACCAAACTGATTTTGCTTAACAATGTTTATCAGAGCGGGCTTCAACTCAAAGCTATTAGCATTCAGTGGTGGTGGTTGCACTCCTCCGAACTGCTGGTTTGACGTAGGGCAAAGACAATCACTTATGGGTGTGTTGTCTTCATCTAACTCATCCTGTCTGATCTGAACGCGTCTCGGCTACTGTGGTGGCTATTGCTGTTGTAGATTAGTGACTCTATCATCTAGATTGGCTGAAGCCCCCAATATCCGAGTCAATGCTTCCTCTTGGGTCAGATTTTGCAGTACGTTTTCCATCTCGAATGTGGGATTTTTTCTCATTCGGTATCTACGGGCAATTGCCTCAATCTCAGGATCTAGAGGGACAAGATGTTCTTTCACTTTTGATCTGGTTTGCATGCGAAACCTGCAAACACCTCCAAAAAGAAATACCACGTAAAACTAAAATAAAATAAAAAAATTGAAAAAATAAAAATCTAATCTAGTATCCTCCTATTACTCGGGATAGAAACTAAGACGCTAAACCTATTCCCGGGCAACGGCACCAAAAACTTTACAAGCCTAATTTATAACCCTAAAATACCGTAAGTGTACAGGTGTAGATGTGTATAGGATAAGTCAAGGTCGATCCACAGGGAATGGGTTAACAAAGTTCGATACCCTAATTATCTAGGATTATCCTAACTAGATACTCGAATTGAGAATGATTTGATTAAACTAAATTGCATATACTAATAAACCAATCAACGAGGATGTGTCATAGGATTTTGATTTCAGAAATTACGCTAATGATGATTAATCTCTAATTTATAAACTTTAAAACCAGTTTTATTATCTATTAGGCGGCACTTAATTAACCTAACCATTCTCTCGAAGCGATTAAGTCGTAGATTGAATAAGATAATTACTCTCTCTAGTCAATTAATCCTAACAAAACCTAACAGCCCCTTAACATTTTGCCTACACGATCATAGACAATCGCGCTACATGTTATAGTCTATTAATAATTCCCTTCTCTCGAAGGAAAATCGTTAAACAAGTAAATTAAACCTAACACATAGATAGATAAAACAACTGGAGTCTATAAATTAAACAATTAACTCAACGTTGTTGTAAAACCTTACTTTCTAATCCTAGGACACGAGTAGTTTAGCTACTCATATCTACTAACAAATTTAAACAATAATTCAAAGAAAATATTGTCAAGAAATTAAAATAAACAAGGAATAATTAAACCCGATTATTGGCTCGTCGATCTTCGTCTTCTCGCTTCCACTTCTATGTAAAAGTATGAGAGGTATGTTGTTATGTGATTCTCCCGTGTTCTATGAGTGTTCTCTTATGATGTTCTCTCAAAATCTCGAGCTTGGGCCTCTTTTTATAAGTTGAGGTTGAAATCCTTAAGTGATTAGAACAAGAATTCCTTTGGGAACCCGAATTTCGCTAAAAAAAGACTTTGAACGCGACTGAGTTGCATTTTGACGCGACCGCATCGAGATGCCGCCAGACGAGTTTTCAGGTCTGACTTCCAAGCCATTTTTAGGGTCTTCCGGTCATTTTGTCAATTTGTCTCTTTCATGCAAAGTTGTGCCCTTTGAATCAGCTTTCTACGCCACCAATTGAACCTTAACCGGAGTTGTAAATCTCAAGATATGACCGAAATACTAGACGTGTGTCAAGCTGACAGAAAACTCCACTTTTGAGGAATTCTCTGACGCGACCGAGTCAACCGCGTCACATTCTTCTGAATTTTCCATGTTTCTAAGCCATTTTTTATGCGGCCGTGACCATAGACGCGGCTGTGGTCGACTTTTTTACTCTTTTAACTTCTTTTTCGTCCGTCTTTTACCATATTTGACTTTGTTTCTTCTCCGAACTTCGTCCAAATGGAATAAATTCTCCTAATTAACTCCAAAATAAGTCAAAACACGTGAAATGACCCAATATAACATATATAAACGAATTCCGACCAAATATGCATACAAATATTACGAAATAGTCATTTAAATCGACCTAAATGCTTGCATATAATAGTAAGGGATAACTATAAAATGACCGTCGAACTATTAGCACATTTTCACCTCGGCATATAAACTATTAAAATTGACTAAACCGCCGCCAACTTATTTGAATATTACTATTCGAAAGCTGTCAGGCATAATACCGTCCAAATTTGCACACCCGATTTCGCAAAACCACCTTTTGGGACATAATTTGGTGGTATTATAGGCGGCAACTTTCAGGTAGTAATATTCAAATAGGTTGGCGGATTTTAGTCAATATTAATAGTATATATGTCGAAGTTAAAAAATGCTATTAGTTCAGCGACCATTTTGTAATTAGCCCTAATAGTAATATAAGAAATTTATAAACAAAATATGTATATTTTTACAGTTTTTTATTGGAAAAACTTGAATAACTAAAGCGCATGCAAATTCATCAACTGCATTTAGGTCAAAAGAACAAATTATAAATGAAGTAATTCATAGAAATTATTTTTAATAATATCGATCAGCGTAACTATTTAACTCGTAATCAACGTAATCACTCTAATACAGGAGTAAAAAAGTATATTTTTACTAATCAACAAATTTTAGATTAATTTAAAAATTAAGCATGCGCAGAACCTTTTTATTGTATTTACTAGTATTATACTCGTGCAATACATAGAAGTTTATTTAAAAAATAATGATTTTAACTAAAATAAATATGAAATAATCTAATGTTTAAAAATACTACCGTTATATCCTAATTAAATAAATATTTAGAAATTTTTAATTAAACATAAAAAAGTAATGTAAATATAAGTGTTCTTCACGTTATATATGAATTTAAAAATAACTTACTATATATATATATATATATATATATATATATATATTATAAATTAACATTAAGATAAAATATTAAATTAAAAATTATAATATACTCCCTCCGTCCCGGATAAATTTGCACTCTTACTTTATCGATACGTCCCACTTAACTTTGCACATTCTTAAAAAAAATTAATTCTCTTACAATCTACACCCTCAATCTCCACCTTTTATAAAAGTCATCTTAAAAGCAAAAACAATTTTTTCTTAACATCCGTGCCTCGTCAACTCTGCAGCTTTAACCTGGACGGAGGTAGTATTTATTTTCAAAATGATCATGTCTTTGACCCAAACATACATTTAGTGATTGTGTATCATTCTTGACATATATGCATACACAAATAGCTTAATTAATTATGAATGTTCAAACAAACAGAAATATCTAAATATCAACTAATGTTATTAAATAAAATAAAATAAAATAAATAATATTATAAGAAATTAGCTTTCGTTTTATTTTAACTATACATTGATTTTTCTCTCAACTTAATAAATGAAGAGAACTTCAGAAAATTCATGTAGCATAAAATAATTTGTTTAGTTGTGGTTTTAATGAAATAGTCAAATTAATAAGATACTTTTATAAGATAATTATTTGAGTGATTTTTAGTTGTACTTTGAACCAATACTATGTAGTACAACTCATAATAAACACTAAAATCAAACTCAAACAATCAACGAATACATAATCTAATCTAATATCTTATTATAATATATGTGATATGAATGTCAAATGAAACATCGTCAAATGAGGATTAATTTGATGTATTATACATAGTAAATAGATTATAGGGTTAATTTCAGAATGCAACCTGAACTGTTATCAATTTTTCAATTCTTAATCTAAACAAAAAAATATTTTCGATTGCAACCTGTATAATGCGTTTTTGTTGCATTTTGCAACTCCGGCCATATTCCTGCCTATATAGGACATGTGCACATGACCCCATGGACCAATAATATGGGATCATGTGTGGCACATGGCCTATATAGCCTGAACTATGGCCGCAGTTGCAATAAAAATGCGATAAACAAGTTGCAATGGGAAATAGTTTTTTGTTTAGATCAGAAACTGAAAATGGCTAATAGTTCAGGTTGAAAAATGTTAATTACAGAATTGTCCCTAATGTGGCTTATATATATATATGCACAACATCTCCCCTCCCCTCCCCTCCCCCCCCCCCCCCCCCCCACCCCACAACCAACCCACACACACAGACACACGTATAGATTTTTTTAATTTAGGAATTTTTTTCTAACAATATATTATTAAAAATAATCGTTTAATATATAATAGAGGAAATATTAACAATTTATCTGGATATTTCAGATGTAATGTAAAATTTTATACTTTTTCTTTATGTTCCTACTTTTGTTTTTTAATTTATCTATATAATTTTTAATTTTTAATTATAAATATTTAATTTTTTTCTTGTAAAAGTTAGATTCTTATTTGCAACTTCTAACATTTCACTTGATTGTTTCAAATATACTTAAATACTTCTTAATTTTCAACAAATCCTTACTTTAACAAAATAAAATTTAAAAGTTATTTAATAATTCGAAAAATACATTAAAGTTCGGGAATTCTTCAAAATATTTGAATATTTTCATATTTTAATTAATATTGTAATTTATATGTATAAATGTTATTTTTTTATTAGAAATATCTTATTTATTTAAAGAAAATTAATTAATGTGAACAAAGTTACTTAGGCTGTTCAGAGTAAAAAAGACATAGCTGAGGTTAGTTAGTGCGATAAAGTATTTCGGTTACAAAGTGTAAGAAACATATATACTTCAGGTTTAGTTAACACTTGTGCGCATATGATGTACCATAGGCTTTATTGTACATCAGCCCACATTAAGATCCCCGCGCGACCCGTTGCTGTTGGCCCGACTCACGCGCGATTTTTCAATTTTTTTTTGGTCTAATAGTATATATTTTGTTACCTAATAGTATATATTATGTTCCCTAATAGTATACGTTTATGAGTTACAAGTACAATAAATGTTTTTGGATAATATATTATGTTGCCTAATAGTATTTATTTTGTTGCCTAATAGTATACGTTCGTTGGGTCGCGAGCGAGAGCCGTTTGACTGACGCGAAAATCACTATTAATCATAATTGAGCGCGTTTTTTGAGTACCATGCTTTAATTTAGAGTGATGACAATAAGCCTATTGTACATCACATGCAAATAAGTTTTTGCCTAACACATATGCTCAAAGCTCTCATGCTCTCGTGATAAAAAAGTATTAGCAGACTTGATGAATTAATAAACTGAGTATATTTTTTGCCTTGATTTAATGAAGTACAATTTCATTATTTAACCACTGTTTTTTCTCTTTGTGTAACTTAAACAACAAAAATCTTTGAAAATTCATGTCAAATAAAATAAAATGATTAGTTATTCTTTTATAAAATAACTCAATTAATATTTTTCTTTGAGAATTATTTTACAAGTTTTTAGTTGCATCTAGTTCACAATAAATACTCAAATTTAATATAAATAATTAATCAAGAAGCAATCTATTGCTTCAAATAAAATATTTCATTATAATATATGTGATATGAATGTTAAATTGAAGATCGTGATAAGATGAATTATTTAATATAGTATGCATAAAAATGGATAAGAAATAAAAAGTTATTTGTATTTAAAAATAAAATAAAACAAAGTTATCAGCTTATCAAAAGTGACAAAAACTTACTATTTATGCCCTCAAAATTTAGGCGAAAAAATTAAAATTACATAAATACCCTTCATTTAACTCATATATATATATATAGATAGATAGATAAATTTAAGCTCAACAAATGAGATCTCAAATTAATTGGAGAATATATATATATATATATATATATATATATATATATATATATATATATATGGGTAATAGATATCCCCCTTAACACTAGAGAAAGACCGCTGAGGTTTTCTTTTTTGTTACATGTCAGCTTCTCAGGGCACTTCTCCAAAAAACACGCGCCATTCTCTAAAGGTTTTCTACTCATTTTTTTTTTTTTATTATATATAATTAAAAAGCATTTTTATAGTGTGCATGAGCAGTTCCGGTACAAAATTCTAAAATTCCTAATATACCCCCTTCAGTCATGTACGACACGTTTCTATATCATATGAAATGTACATAATATTGATTTGTAGCGATTGTTTTTTCGAATTTAAACTGTAATTAATTAAATACTTCCTCCGTCCCAGCTAAATTTGCACACTTTCCCTTTTTGTCCATCCCAACTAAACTTGCACACCCCTTAAATGGAAATATTTCTCAAAATTTGTACCACCAAATATTACCCTATTCACAAAAATACATCACTAAATCCTATCTCTACACTAATTAAAACCCATAATTCTCTTAACCCAAAGCCACTAACTATATTGTTGATCCTAAAACCACTACCCCCACTATCCACCACTTAAATTACTTTGGATCATTCGCGGTCCAAAGCAATCTCTCTCTCTCTCTATCTCTTTCTCTCATGAACCCTAAAATTCATCCTTCTCTCTCACACAGATTCAGCTGCCTCCCTCTTCCAGGCTGAAAACCCTAGTCAAATCATCGCCATATCCCCCTCCACCCACAACCTTCATCTCTTCTTCTTCCATCCTTACACGGATCCAGCCATTTGTTGTCTGAAAAAGCTTTTTTCGCTCCAGAAAATACGAACTGATTCCATGGATGATTCTTGCGATTTTGAGCGAGTTATCATTGATTCTAAGGAAACCATTGTCCTCGAAACTCAGTTTAGTCTTGATGATCCACATTCTCCAAACGTGAAGAAGCCAGATCTGGACTCGGATCTGAGTTTCTCTTCCGAGATTGAAGGTGGAATTTGCATGCTTGGAGTTTTCAAGGCGGATCCAAGGATAGGGATGAGTTCGTCGTTCGTCGTTCGATTCGAAGGAAAAAAGAGAGCATTTTAGGAAGCATTTGACCCTTTGGTTCCCTATTTTTGCCAAGGTGATTATGTTTCTGTCATATCTATTGTATGATGCGGAGTTATTTTGTGGTTTTCTTGTGTTGAATATGCAATTTGTGTTGCTTTGTCCCCTTTTGAGCAATTTATTTGGGCCTTTTTGTGCATGTGTGCTCTACTCTGTTGCAAGCCTTGTATGTGTGAAATTTGTGGGGGATATGCTGAATTTTGGTGTAATTATGTTTATAATGTGTTCTTAGAACATATTCGGTCAGCTAATTAGTTTGGCTAGGGTTTAGGCCCATTTGGGGAGATTTGTTGTTGTACTGATAGTTTAGTCTAGGGTCTCCTTCTGTTCGATTAAATGCTAATTTGTGATGCTGGCTAAACTAAATGATGTTGATACTGTTGTAAAATGTATGATGCTTCTATTTTGCTGATTGTTTAGGTTATGGTGTCCTTTTCTAGCTGTTGTTGTTGGTTAAATGTGTGATGCCAGCCTAAACTGTATGATGCTTCTATTTTGCTGATAATTTAGGTTATGGTGTTCTTTTCTTGTTGTTGTTGTTCGTTAAATGTGTGATGCTAGCCTAACTGTATGATGCTTCCATAAGCTGATTGTTTAGGTTATGGTGTCCTTTTCTTGCTGGTGTTGTCGGTTAAATGTGTGATGCCAGCCTAAATTGTATGATGCTTCTATTTTGCTGATTGTTTAGGTTATGGTATCCTTTTCTTGCTGTTGTTGTTCGTTAAATGTGTGATGCCAACCTAAACTGTATGATGCTTCCATAAGCCGATTGTTTAGGTTTGGGTGTCACATAATATACGGGATGTTGTTGTCTCTCTTGACTCCGGATGAGCGTCGCACTGATTGTCTCGTTCGCTATGGCTAGATATAAATAGAGCTTTTCTCCATCAACAACTTTAGACAAGAGTGGCGGTGTCAGGAGAAAATCTTTTAACTTTTCCAAAGCGATGTCACATTGGTCGTTCGATTCAAATGTTTTACCCTTTTTTATGGCTCGGAAGAAGGGTTTACACCTGTTGGATTATTTGGATATGAGCCTGCTAAGGGCCACCACCTTGCCTGCCAAGGATTGGACATCCTTAATTTCGGGGCGGTTGCAAGTCTAAAATGGCTAGGATCTTCCACGGATTAGCTTCGATCCCCCGCTCACTAACCATAAATCCCAAAAACTTTCCAGAAGCGATGCCAAAGGCACATTTCTGTGGGTTGAGTTTCATTTAAAATTGTCGTAGGATAGCAAAGGCTTCCGTTAAATGTGTCATATGATCGCTTCGATCTTGACTTTTAACGAGCATGTCGTCAACATAGACTTCCATAGTTTTGCCAATTTGCTTGGCGAACATCTTGTTCACCAAGCGCTGGTATGTTGCTCTCGAGTTCTTTAGATAGAAAGGTATTTTTGTCCAGTAAAATTGTCCACGGTCAGCCACGAAGGCGGTGTTCTCCTAATCGTCCGAGTGCATTGGTATCTGATGGTATCCTGAAAAGGTATCCATAAAGCTCATCAACTCGTGTCCTACTGTCACATCGACCAGCTGGTCAATATGAGGCAAAGAAAAGTTATCCTTTGGGCATGCTTTGTTTAGATTTGTGAAATCAATGCACATCCGCCATGTAAGATTTGGCTTGATTACTAGAATGGGGTTCGTGATCTACTCGGGATAGAACACCTCTCATATGAGACCGGTAGCCAGCAATTTCTGAACTTCACATTCAAGGGCGTCGTATTTCTCAGGATTGAAATGCCGCGTTTTTGCCTAACTGGTCGCGCCTCATGATTTATATTTAGCCGATGGGTGATTATCTCTGGATTGACACCCACCATATCTTCGTGTCACCAAGCGAACACATCGACATTCCTTTGAAGGAACTCCAGCAAAAGTGTTCATTCAGGTTCCACTAGTTCGGCACCGATCACAACCTCAATTTCTGGACGATTTGGATCGATCGGTATATTTACCATCACTTCCGCAGGTTCAGCTCTTTTCCTTTTCGGAGCCTTGCGCAGGTCCATATGTTCTCATTCTAGATCGCCTAGCTCGGAAAAGTTAGGTGCTGGGTGAGGCTCCACTATGATTGCCTCTCGATCCACCATATTTAACTCGTATGGCTATATATTATTCGTACATTCTCGGGCGTTTACTTGATCCCCCCTTATTGTAATTTCTCCATCGGGGGTTGGATATTTGAGGCGGTAATGATAAATTGACACTGCCGCTTTTTAGGCCTTCAGACATGGGCGCCCGAGCATACAATTGTATATTGACGATTGATCCACCACCTTGAAGACCAAATTATGGCGGACCCCTCGTCCGTTTTCCTCTAGCCTCACGGGCAACGTTATTTATCCAATAGCGCGGAGTTCACCAGAAGCGAAACCCCTTATAACTTCGGGATATGGTTCCAAGTAGGACTAAAGCTGCCCCTAATCTTTTGAATGTACTTAGGAACAATACATTCCCATAACTTCATGTATCCATCCTCGTTCGGTGGACTAGTGTTCCATTTATTTTGACGACAATCACCAAGGCATCATTATAGGGAAACACAAGACCGGTCTCATCCTCGTTGGAGCAATTAATTTCCTTATTTGTTGGTAATAAATCATTAATTGCCCGATCATACCCATGTTGCACCTGTCGCATGATTGTGTCAATATCTGGTCCCGACCGCTAGGGATAAGAGGGTCCTGTGGCCTCCCAAGAGGGATCTAAGGATCCTTGGGCTTCCTCTTGGGGATCGTCTGCCGGTGTTCCGTTGGGACTCCTTTGGATCCCATACTCATCTGGGTATATGTTCTCCCGCCGAAAATCGTACATCGGTGGCCCATTTTGGTAACTATTTTGGGCCGCTCTGATTTGTGTCCTCCACGCTCTTTTACTTTGCCGTGCAAAGTGATCGCTAATCCGCCCCATCACAAGTATTTCGCGGGGGGAATTTTCTTCAGGTTCAATAGCATTTCATTGTGGAGGTATGGTTCAATCAATCGGCTGTCTCGGGTGTTGCGTGTCTGCCACCCGTTGTCGTTGGTTATGGACTACTAGTTTTGGCTAATATACCGGTATAGCTTCCCATCTTCGTACAAAGTGTAAAGTTGAGTCATTAAGTCTTGATATTCATTTGTGTTGTGGCCGATGGATTCATGATACTTGCAATATTTTCGTCGATTCAACTTTGAGGGATCGGCCTGAATTTTTCATGGCTCCTTCAGGAGATCCTGCCCCTTTATCTGGAGGTATACTTCTTCCAGGCTAATGGTTAAGACTTCTTTTAACTCATGCATTGATTCTTAGTTTTCCATAGCTCAGAAGCTTTTTGCATCTCGAGGACCTACGCCTCCAGCCCTTTTTCTGCCAGTGGCGTCGTCTTTTTTTAGGGCACGACTAGGGTTTCTTCCGCTCCAATGTATTGATCCGCTTTAATCATGAAGTCCGCGAACGACCGTGGGCGCTCGATCTGGGCGGCCCACCAGAAACGGGTGTTTGTTTGGAGACCGTGCATTGCTGCGATTAACACCGCATCGTCTGACATTCTCTCTGTTTCTAACAATAGTTTATTAAATCGTTTCAAGTATTTGCTTAGTCGTTCGTCTTTCCCTGAACGATTGTCATCAGCCGCTCCTTCGACGTTGTGCGTGTCTTGAAACTCATAAAATTGACCTTGAAGAGATCGGCCAAGTGGTTACAACCTGTTATCGAATGGGGTGGCTGTGCTCGGAATCAGCGTTGCGCTCTGTTCTCTAAAGCTGCGGGGAATACTCGACACAAGGTTGCGTCGATTGGAGATAGTAGTTTCATGCAAGATAGGTACGTATTTAGGTGGATCGAGGGTGTTGTGAATTGAACCCACACACTACTACGAAACGACAAGATAAATGAAAGGAGAAAAGAATAATTAATCACACAAGAACACACGAATTTGGTAACCCAGTTCATCACGAAGCATAACTACGTCTAGGGGCGATATTGAAAAATGGGGTTTTTAGGGTGAAAAACAAGCTTAGAATATGTGTTTTTAACATGCATTTGTAGATTCTAAGCACCTGTTTGTTATATTCTTCGCATTTTCTTTCTCTTGTCGAAAAATCTCATTTTCAAGCAATTTTGTAGGTAAAATAGTCCAAAAGTACAAAGAATGTAAAGGAGTGGAAGAAACGAGGGTGAAAGAGCAAGGGACAAAAATGTCAGGCGAAAAGAGGCGAAAGTGTAGAATGCTAAACTGACACACTTTTAATATTTTGGGCATATCTTAAGATATACATATCCAATGGAGGTGAAATTAGTGGCATTGGAAAGCCATCTCAAAGGGCTACAACTGTGTGTGAGAGAGGAAACTCTAAATTCGGACCCGAAGACCTCGAATAATGACTTGGAAGTTGGACTACATGTGCAGTTTTGGCCCTGCACGACCATGATCGTGCAGCCTTGCACGACCCGTGCAATAGACCAGAAAATCCACTAATTTTGGGGTCTTGCACGGTCATGACCGTGCACCCTTGCACGGACCGTGCAAGACCTCCGGAATTTGATGGGTTTTAGCCCATTTATGTGATTTTTTAGTCCAATACCTTAAAAAACCCCCCAAAGATGTATAGAAACCCTATCACTTCAGTTTTTGAGCAATCATTCATTATTTGTATAGTTTTTAGAGAGAGAAATTAGAGAGCAAAAGAAGGGGGATTCAACTTGAAGATCAAGATCAACATTAAAATAGGTTTTATCTTTCCATTTTCATTTAATATTTGTATGAACATGATTATGTCTATATATTTGTGTTTAACTCTTATTATGATCATGGTTGGCTAAATTTCCTTAATCTAGGTTTAGAAAGTAGATTATGGATGATTAGTGATTTGTACACGACTAATTTAATCTCGTGTTATGTTATTAGTTGATTAATTGTTTATAATGCTTGTTAAATGATTTGGCCAATTGTTTAGCAATTTATTGGGGATTAAATTGGAATCGAGAGGGGAGATTTGATCTGAGATCACATTAATTGACATGTTTAAACAATAGAACCGAGAGGTTTGACCTAATTGCGGGAACTTTGATCTTAGGTTCGATTGGGAGTTGTATTTTATTAATCGACCGGAGACGGCGATTAATCCTAGACAATCAACATGTAATTCGCTCCAAGAGGGGGTCTTGCATATAATTGTGACTGTTTCCTAATACATAGCATTCGGTTTAAAGGTTGAATTGATCGGGATAATCATTGTTAATTACCGTTAATTGAAATGTAATCCTAGATTATGTTTATTAGTTGTTTAATCCCTATAATTTGTTCTCTAGTCTATCTTATTAGCTTTAGTTACTTGTTTAAAGTTCTTAAAAAATCGAAAAAACCCAACCACTCGATCGTCTAGTTAGTTATTAAAATGCTTATTTCGATTTGTCGATCCGATATCGAGCCGATTCCTCGTGGGATCGACCTTGTACTTGCTTAGTACTACTATTGACGTCGTACACTTGCGGTTGCTCAATTTTAGTTGCAAAAACTAATCTTGTGTCAAGTTTTTGGCGCCATTATATGCACAAAATATGATGATTTTCGGAATTACAATGAATGGAGAAGCATACCACTATTTATAATAGTCAAAATAACTCTAAAACTTGTCCCCCAAGTTTCAGCCGCCGCGACCTCGACTCACGCTCGCGAGGCGTATTGTCACAAGATGACGTTCGCGCCTGCGACTCACGCTTGCAACTATTTGTTCGACCAAGGCCTCTGCTTCTCGCAAACCACCTTTGCGCACCTTTGGTCGCGGCCGCGACTCCCTGTCGCAGCCGTAACATCCTCTGTGCTACTTTAGGCTCCATATCCAATAATCTCCCACTTGGAGACTAAAATATCCTCTCCATTCAACTCCTCTTGAGCTCGACTTCTTGTTTCCGCTCGGTATCACCATCTCCTCTTCTTCTTCAAGTTCCAAGGCCAATCAAAGTTATGCATAACTTTAATTTCTCTAAGGTCACCACCTTAGTAAACATGTCAGCTGGATTCTCACTCCCGAGAATTTTCACAAGTCGCAAGGCTTTCTTTTCCAACAGGTGTCGTATGAAATGATACTTCAATTCAATGTGCTTCGTTCTCAAATGAAAATCCGGATTACTAGCCAAGAAAATTGCACTTTGACTATCGCTGTAGAGTACACTATTTTCATGCTCCTTCCTAAGTTCACCCAAGAAACTTTGCAACCACACCATCTCTTGCTCGCCTCCATCACGGCTATGTACTCCGCCTCCGTGGTGGACAGTGCAACCACCTTTTGCAACTTCAATGTCCAAGAAATCGTTGTACGACCATAAGTAAAGACATACCCGGTCATACTCTTTAGTACTCGGCGACTCCTTCTTCGAAAACTTAAAGTGATCCTCTAAGGGTACATTAACTGGCTTTGAATCCTCCATATTAGACCTTTTCAGGACCTTCTGAACATAATCTGCCTGCGAAAGATACCAAAATTTTGCCGCTTTATTCCTCTCGATTCTCATACCCAAAATTTGCTTTGCTTCTCCAAGATCCTTCATGGAGGACCTCTCAGACAATTGCTTCTTCAACCTCTCCAACTCCCTCGGATCGGCTCCTACAATCAACATGTCATCAACATACAAAAGGAGGATAAGATAGCTTTTTTCAAACCTCTTGTAGTAGCAACAATGGTCAGCGTGGTATCTATGGTAACCAATGTCCATCATGGAATTGTCGAACTTCATGTACCACTGCTTCGGAGCTTACTTCAACCCATACAAGCTCTTCTTCAACTTGCACACAAGATTTTCCCTTCCATCTACCACGAATCCCTCCAGTTGTACCATGTACAACTCCTACACTAGATCACCATAAAGGAATACCGTCTTCACATCCATCTGATGTAATAACAGGTTCTCCGCAACCACCATACTCAACACCATGTGAATTGTCGTCAACTTCACAACAGGAGTAAATACGTTCGTATAATCAATACCGTGCCGTTGCTCGAACCCTTTCACAACTAACCTCGCCTTGTAGCGCTTGTTACCATCGGCCTCATTCTTAATTCAGTTGACCCACTTGCTGTGCAATGCCTTCATGCCCCCGGGAAGCTCAGTCAATTCCCAAGTGTCATTCACACGAAGAGATGCCATTTCATCTTACATGGCAGTCTTCCATCTTCGTCTGTCACCACCTTGCTCTGCCTCTGCAAAGCTCTCGGGTTCACCACCATCAGTCGGCAATAAGTAGTAGTTAGAGGGCAAATACTTATCAGGTGGCCTTTGATCTCTAACTGGTCTTTAAGGTGGTGGTGGTGTTCTTGGTTCATCATCAAGAACCTCCCCATCGATCGGACTCCCCTTACTCCCATTCAAGTCTAGATCATCTAACTCAAAAGTTCGGGGCTTTGCAGCATCAGTGCCCAAATCCTTCAACATATCCTTGTACATAACCTATTCATTGAATACTACATCCCGGCTGCGAATTACCTTTCGGCTTTGCTCATCCCATAGCCTATAGCCAAACTCATCATCTCCATACCCAATGAACGTACACTTGATGAATTTTGCATCTAACTTACTTCTATCAACATAATCTGCAAGAGCGTAAGCAACACAACCGAGAATACGTAGGTAAGACAAGTTTACCTCCTTTCCAGCCCATTCCTCCTTAGGTATCCGATTGTCCAAGGGAACCGATGGACCTTGGTGGATCAAGAACACAGTCATGCTCACTATATCTGCCCAAAACGACTTAGGCAAGCCGCTCTTCAGTCTCATACACCTTGCTCGCTCATTCAGTGTTCTGTTCATTCTCTCGGCTACACCATTCTGTTGGGGCGTTCCACGTATAGTCTCTCCGTACGAATCCCATGCTCAGCACAATAATCCTTGAACTCCTTGAGTTTATACTCACCTCCATTGTTAGATCGTAAACACTTCACCTTCAATCGCGTCTCATTCTCAACTAAAGCTTTCCACTTTCAGAAAGCATCAAATGCATTAGATTTAATCTTCAAGAAATAAATCCATACCTTTCGAGTGGAATCGTTGATGAACGTCATGTAGTATAATGATCCTCCAAAGAGATGTCACCGGCGCTGGTCTCCATAGATCGCTATGGACCAACTCTAACTTCTGTTTCTTCAGGGCCTTGCCACTCCTTGAGAAACTCATGCGCCTTTGTTTCTCGAGTACACAGTCTTCACACAGGCCAACTTTCACAATTTGTAGGCCAGACAATCTATCCTTCTAACACATCAGTTCATCCCTTTCTCGCTCATGTGGCCCAGCCATGTATAACGTTCGTTATTTCTTACCCCGAGCTACAACCATAGTTCCCTTGGCAATTTTCCAATTGCTATAGCCAGACGTTATCACGTAATCTTCCTTGTCAAGCTGTCCAACTGAAAGTAAGTTTTTCTTCAATCCAGGGATATGTCTCACTCCATTCAACATCAACTTTGATCCGTTTGATGTCTCAACCATTACATTTCCCTTTCCCACGATTTTTTATGGGTTCATCATCCGCCAAATATGCCTGTCCAAAATCGTCAGAAACGTAATCTTGCATAATACCGATATTACCGCAAGAATGGAATGACGCGCCGGAATCCAAGACCCAAGATTCCATGGGACTGCACATGCTCAAGACCAACGCCTCGCCATCATCTTTGTCCGTGGCTGCATTCGTTGTCTTCCTGTCTACATGTTCCCTCTTGTTCTTCTTTGGCACCTTGCACTGATGTTTGAAGTGACCGTGCTCGTCACAGTTCCAGCACTTCACAGAACTCATGTCCTTCTTTGTCTGACTCTTCCCTCTGGATTTCAACCTCCCACTAAACTGCCTTCCCTTCAAGCTGCATCTTTTCTCGATGTTCAGCACTGACCCTAAGGACGATCCTGATCCTGATTCGTTCCTACGAACCTCTTCCCCGATCATCAGATCACTCACCTTGTCAAACTTTAGCTTAGCGTCTGTGGCGCTAACGGTTGTAACTGTACCGGCCCAAACTGTCTGGCAGACACAATAGCATAATTAGGGCCCGAATCTTATCTTCAAATTTAATCTCCACCGAGTCCAACTGTGAGGTTAGCATGTTGAACTCATTCAGGTGCTGATGTACCGATGTTCCCTCTGCCATCCTCAGATTAAACAGTCGTCTAATCAGATGGACTTTGTTCGCCGTCGATGATTTTTTATACATCTCCTGCAAGGTTTTCAGCATCTTCCTTGTAGACTTCGTGCATGTGGTATGGTAAGCCACTTCCTTGGACAACGAAAAATGCACCGCGCTCATCGCTTTCCTGTCCAATAACTCACACTCCTCCGCAGACATCTTCTCAGGCTTCTCCTTGAGGGGCTGGTGCAAATCCTTACCATAAAGGTAATCTTCAATTTGCATCCTCCAAAAGCCATAATCAGTTCCATCGAATCTCTCCACCGAAATCTTTCCGTCGTTCATCGTGAATTCTCCCAGGAAACGAACCTGATGCTCTTGATACCAGTTTTTGTGAATTGAACCCACACATAACCACGAAACGACAAGATAAACGAAAGGAGAAAAGAATAATTAATCACACAAGAATACACGAATTTGGTAACCCAGTTCGTTACGAAGCGTAACTATGTCTGATCTGGGGGTGATACCAAGCCAGGATATGCACTAAATATGATATTTTTTCGGAATTACAATGAGTGGAGAAGGATACCACTATTTATAATAGTGAAAATAACTCTAAAACTTGTCCCCCAAGTTTTAGCCGCCGCTATGGGTCGCGGCCACGACCCCGACTCGCGCCCGCGACTGTTTGTTTGACCAATTCCTCTACTTCTTGCTCCATTGGTCGCGGTCGCGATTCCCTATCGCGGCCGTGACATCCCCTGCGCCACTTTAGGGTCCATATCCAATAGAGGGGTCGGCCGCACCATTGTATGACATGACGTTCGGCAGTCGTACCTCGTTCGGTATCTTAGCTGTCAACATAGAGGGTATAAACAGAGAATTTGATCTATATGTCGTACTATCCTCCATGGGTGATGGTGGTATCCCCGATTGTCCTTCAAGCCGACTTAAACGATCCTTAAATCTAGCTATTTTTACTTGATCTATCTCATGTTAGCTTCGACGTCTTTCCCCGCGGACGTTCTTCTGACCTCCGTTGTTGCAAATATTACTCGTGTGGAGGTTGTTCATTGGAATTTTGTTCACGGGGAGAGATGGTTCGTTGCGGTCTCCGACCTGGATCTCTACGCACCCCCTCCCTCCCCTGTTAAAAAGGGTCCCCTGCGGTGATCGAGATTTCACTATAGTTGCGGTCTTCTTTGGGGGTATTGGTTCTCTCTCCTTGTTCCTTTCTCGCGGTTGATCATTATGCGCTTCCTCCGGGGGCGCGTCGGGAGGACTCTGTGGTCGTTGTTCATTATTATCGGCCAATGGCGTTGGGGATGGATAAATGCTTTCTTCCTTCTGATCCCGATCTACCATGCCTGGTAGTCGGCGCTATGTCGCTCTTCCTTGCGACCTTTGGGGGAGACACCATCTTCATGTCCCCAATAAGGCTCTCTAGTCAGGATCGTCCTTCTAATATGCAGTTGGGCCAAATGTTGAGTTTTGTCAGTTATCTCGCGAAGTAAATTCGCCTCCGTTTGTATTATTGGTGGTGGCGGACTATTTTCTCGCCGACCTTGAGCCAGTCGCCTCATTGAAGAAACCTCAGGGGAGGTTCTCCTATTGCGCCTTGAGAGCGCATGTCTTGATGGGGTGTGTGAGGATGTAGATTCATTCGCCATTTATTTTGTTCACACGCCTCCTTCTAGTGCTAAATTCTGGACGAACGGTCTTAAGTGTATTTGTTAATCAGATTAGCTAATGATTTATAAAGAGGACTATTTTGCTTAAATTATTTTTCCACAACCAACTGAACCGGTTCGACGGTCGTTAAATAAGTTTGCAGTTTCTCTTATTTCTAATAGAAAGCAATTGAATAAATAACCAACGTAAGTTATTGATGATCTTTACAAGTGTTTGATTTGTTCCCGTATTGAGTTCAAAGTCTAGTCTAGTCTTCTCCTTTTTTCTCTTCTATTTTTCGATGATCCATTATAATGGGGGAGAGGGAGTATTTATAGCTTATTGGAAGCAGTTATTGCATGGTTGACATGTGTCTGACAAGTGTCTTGGTCTGTGCTAGGTGGCACTATGCTGCTGGCTAGATGTCTATGCCATGTGTATCCTACGTGGCGTCTTTTCATTGATCTAGGACCTCTCTCTTCCCATGTGTGAAGCTCGAGGTATAATGATTATTGTGGTTGATGGTCGAGCTCTATGTTACGGACGAACGGGATAGACGGTTAGAGCGAACGGTGATGAAACCGGGAACGATCTAGGGTCGTCGTGGTTTGGGGCGAACAACGGTCGTGATCTTGGAGCAGTCCAGCATTGTAGCGGTTTGGTCGGATGTTCAATAAAATTTCTTTTTAACGAGTCTTCCCTAGAATTACGCGAACGGTGTCCACGGATCACCGCGGCTGTAACAAAAAGGGAAGAGTAACAATCAAGGAATTCTCATCTAAATTTATATATAAGTTTATATAGCATATTTATTGCACTATTCATATTTACGCAATAAATGTTGCTACATATAATATGTAATTACATATATATATATATATAATATATATATATGGGGCAAAAACTTGTGTGCATATGATGCACCACAGGCTTATTAATTGTACACCAGCCCACATTGAGATCCACGCGCGACCCGTTGCTGTTGATCCTACCCGCGCGCGAAATTTTTTTTTTTTCCTCACAGTAGACTTATTATGTTCTTGTAGTATATTAATTTTGTGTTTAGAGTATACTTATTGTGTTATTCAGTAGACTTATCGTGTTCTTGTAGTATAATTATTTTTTGTTCTGAGTAGACTTATTGTGTTTTTACAGTAGATTTATTGTGTTCTTGTAGTATAGTAGTTTTGTGTTTAGAGTCTTATAGTATAGTAATTTTGTGTTTAGAGTAGACTTATTTTGTTCTTCAGTAGACTTATCGTATTCTTGCAGTATAATTATTTTGTGTTTAGAGTAGACTTATTGTGTTCTTACAGTAGACTTATTGTGTTCTTGCAGTAGAATTTTTTTTAAAAAAAGGCGCGACCCGCGCGTTGACCCAGTTCGTGGACGCGATTTTTTTTAAATTATATTTCAGCGAGTTTTTGGAGTTCATGTGTTAAATTGTAGTAATGTACAATAAACCTATTGTACATCACATGCACACAAGTGTTACTCTCTCTCTATACATGTATATATAAACATCTTGTGAAGAAGATAAAGGAAGTGAGAAAGCGCAATCCGATAACCCAAGGAACTCGAAGTAAAGTCCGATTCACAATGTTACCCAATGCAAGAAAATTAAAGAACACAAGATATACGTGGTTCGATCCGGAGAACTACGTCCACAGGCGTAAATAATCACCTGCCGGAGTGTTTTTCACTATCTCCCTTTCAATCTTACATGTTGTAGTTTAGAAGTACAAAGTGCGAACCCTAAATCTGAGTACAATTCTACTACTTATACTACTCAATTCAAACCCTAACTAAATCCCTACAATTGCGTCCACCAAATCTGCATGGGAGTTGGAAGCAGATCGTGGGGATCTCATTTTCCAAATATGCCGCGACTGGGCTGTTCCAGGCTCGTGCGCGCTTCTGGGCCGGCTTGGTTGTTGGGCTCATTCTTCTGGGCTCAGTTGCTCCGTGTCCGGGTCGGGTCGATCTGACCCGAAGTTACTGGGCCATACCTATCAGATGCCCCTCCACCAGCCGGAGCGAGGGAGGAGTTGCGGTTATAAGTAAAGGTGTAACAGGTGCCGATGTTAGAGCACTGTAATGACGTAACAAGCAAGGAGGGATGCTATCATTGTCGAACCGAAGTGTCCCTGGTGTGAGGGGGGTCGACCGGAGCCAAGATGATGCATTTCCGGAGTGAAGGACTCCGCGGAGACCAAACTTGACTGTTCTGAAGTACCCCAAGGTCATGGGGTTAACCTGAGCCGTACTGGAGTATCCCCGAGGTGATGGGGTCGACCGGGGCCGAAATAGAGTACCCCCGGGGTTGCAAGGTTGAGTGAGATCGAACTAGAATTTACCCGAGGTGAAGGGGACACCAGAGTGAGACCCAAAACTTCTTAGGGAAGGGTGAGGTTGATGTGATTGGCGGCGCCATCATTAGGAAAAGGGATGTGAAGTGACGCATTTGAGAATTCCAAGAAGCATGGCTCCCACGCGCCTTGGTAACTGTAACGCGCGTAACTTCCACGCACGAATCTGAGACGCAAAATTTGAAAAGGCCAGATCTGAGTCGTTGATGCAGGAGTATATATAGAGAAGGTTTGCACAGTAAACTTCATCTTCCTCATTTGCGATTTGCAAGATACAGAGAGCGGGAAAAAAGGAGATTCATCTGTGCCATTTGTGAGCCATCTCAAATCAATAACCAAGTAAGTATGTCTTCCTCCTCGTCTTCATCTTCAATTAGGGAGGTAGGTACCGATGAGGCCCCATTAAATGTACCACCCATACGCTTTATCATTCCAGAAAGAAGAGTTATTAGGATGGTATATAGGGCAGATGGTATGGAATCCGGCACCCGGGCCGTAGGGTTTAACGAGTGTCTGGAGGAGGATTTTGAGGGCAGACGATATGGAATCCGGCACCCGGGCCGTAGGGTTTAGCGAGTGTCTAGAGGAGGATTTTGAGGTGTCCGTGGAGGCACTGCGGATGACGTGGGTGCAAATAGAAACCCTGATTCCAACCTTTTACTTCCCGTTTAACTTAGAATACATAGTGCCGGAGCCTAGTGACCGAGCATGTTGCCCGCCGAAGGGCTTCATAAGCGTATACATAGACCATTTGAGAATAGGAATTAGATTCCCCCTTTGGGACTTCGTTGAACAGCTGCTTAGATATTACAACATCGCCCTGAGTCAATTAGCACCCAATGCCGTGAGGCAAGTTGTCGGGTTTACAGTGATATGTAAAAATGCCGGGGTAGAACCAAACGTAGAGTTGTTTAGGTTTTTCTTCCAACTGAAGGCCTTCGGGAAATCGAAGAGATGGTACTCCTTTAGCCCCAGGGCCCGAGGTGGCTTTAAGGTACAAAACCCGAGGGAGGGGGCACTAGATAATGCCCCGGTAGCGGAGCCGGAGCCGGAGGTTGTAAGGCAATTCCGTACTGTAGGTACGTTCAAGACCCTCTGCACCGAGGAGGAGCTGGAGGATGCAGGGTTAAGCCCGTATTACTCGGGCGGAGAGGAGGGGGTTTCCACCCGGGGGCAGGAGTCGGAAGCCGGGGCTGCCGAGGAGGGTAGGATCTTTTACAATTGCGTAATGTACAAAAACTTGCATAGGATTAACCAAAAATCTCTTTTGTAATGGGACGCTTCGGAAAGGAGTCCACGGGAAGCCCCGCGGTGCCCGCGATGGCAAAGAAGAAGGGAGCTGCGACCAAAGTAGCCCCTAGAAGTAGGGTGTCGCCCAGTCCGAGGCCGTCAGCAGGGACGGAGGAGGATGTTGTGGAAGCGGGGGCGACCCCGAGATCCAAGAGGAGGTCGGAACCATCCGTGACTCCACCGGGAGCGGGCAAAAGACTGCGCATGGAGCCGATCCCTGAGGTAAAGCACGTACAACCCTTTGCCGGAGTGAAAAACTGCAGTGGAAGCTTTGTTTGTTTGTTTTTTTTTTTTTTTAATGTTTGTTTCTTGGTATTGTGCTTTAAGGGGCAGGGGCCCACAAACGTGCTGGGCCTGGAAGGGCCGGATGCCGAGGAGCTTTTGCGGTTGGCGCAGGGGATCATGGATCTTGGCCGGAGGAGTGAGAGAGAGGCCAAGGAAGGGCTAGCCGAGGCAGTGAGGGAGCTGCATGCTCGTAATGACCGGTTAACGCATGATCTGTCCGAGGCGTGCAAGAGAGCTGCCATGATAGAAAAGGAAGTAGCGCGATTGTGCGAGGTGGAGGCAGAGGCAGGGGCTCTCCGCGGCGAAACAGCGGAACTGCGGGCGGAGATGAAGGCCAAGGAGGCGGCTGTAGTGGACGGTCAGGAGGCAGTGTTGAAGGCATTTGCCGAAAAGTTGTTGCAAACGAGCACCTTTCTCGACTATCAGACCAACTTCGTCGCGGTCGGGGACACGACCACACGATCAGTGATGCTGGAGAAAATTAAGAAAATCTATCCGAACGTGGATGTCTATCATCCAGAGTTCGGATACGATTTCAGCGCCGTGGGTTCCGTGGAAGAGACGTATTACAAAGCACTGGCCCGTGTCCCGGAGTGGCCCTTGGTGAAGGCACTGGCAGAGAAGAAGAAGATCTTGAGTGCCGAGGAGATCACTGCCTGCGAAGCGGACCAAGATCAAGAGTTCTTGGCCTTTCGCCATGGTGAATTCATCTCGGAGCCCCGAGACAAGGATCCACCTCGGCGCATGGAGATCACCGCGGAGGCAGCGAGAGGTGACGCGGGGATGATCCGAGAGTTGCCGGAAGGAGAGCACGAGGTTGAGGTGGAGGTGCCGGAGGAAGCTGAAGGAGGCCAAGAGGGGGAGGTCAGTCGTTCCCCGTAATTTTGATGATTTGATATATGATAGACGATAGGAACAACTTGTAACTTTGTTGTAATGACCGCAGACGATGTATGCTCCTTTTTTGTTTTGAATATGAAGTCGATTGTTGTCCATACTGTTGAGTTATTGCCTTGTGATGATTTGAGTGTGTTCTGTAGTACTGATTGTGTGCTGCGATCAGGAGAATACCGAGGAGCTTCACAATATAATAAAGAAACTCATGCAGTCTTTAGACTGGTTCCGCGGAGAGAAGGATAACCTGCAAAAACAAGTGGTTCCTCGGTTTGAGAGAAGGGTGGCCATAGCGGAGAGAAGGGCCAAGGAGGCCGAGGAGATCGCGGCCAAGGCTGTGGAAAAGGCGAGAGACCGGGAGCTGAAATACTTGTCGACAGTCGCCGAACTAGACCGCGTCATCATCCACCAAAGGGAGTATGAGCGAATACAGACGGAGTATGGCCTGCTAACTTTTGAGGAGGTCGAGGAGCGAATAACCGAGATTCAGGGCGAAATCTTATCGCTGATGACGGCCGGCCATGCTGACTCCTCCGAGCTTGTAAGAAAGCGAGAAGTACTAGAGTTACTCCTTAATATGTACGAAGGCTTGAGATCCGCGGCAGGTGGCGGCACACGGCAGAAGCATATATTGCAAGCTCCAGCCGGAGCCAGGAGATCGAGAAAGCTCCACGACGGAGTAAAAAGGGGGCGGCGGGGAAAGGCAAAGGGATCGTAATCCAAGAGCCGACCCCGGTGGTTGTTGTGGAGGAGGCCCCAGTAGCTGTTGCGGAGGAGGAGGTTGAGAAGTTAGCCGAGGAGATCGAGGTGATGGACCCTGCAGAATGGGATCCCACGGAATGGGCTAAGACTCCGAGACCAGCGCCTCAACCCAGTCCTCGGGGCAGAGCGAGGAGCGACATTCCAAGGCCAGCGCCAAGAGTGAGTCCTCGGCATAGAGGAAGTCAAAGCGGGGAAAGAGCAGGAGCTCAAAGCCGAGGAGCCTCTAGATCCCGGAGGACGCAGAGAAGCTCCCGGGACGGGTCTCAACGCCGGAGCGCAGAGTATTGGCTCGGAGGCCGAAAATAATGTTTAATTGTTGTAGTAATGTATGCATATATGTAAAGAACTCCTTTTGGGAAGTAAAATGGTAGAAATATTTTGATATGTTTTGATAAGTATGTTAAATAAAAGTGATTAACTTTTGATCAGGATGCAAGTGCAATTACTTCAAATTATTTTGACATGTCATTACAAAAATAATGAGGTATTTAGTACTCGGGAGTACAATATGTAAGTAAGGCTTGGTAGAGAAACAAGGCAGAAAATCTCCCCGGACGGATCGGGCGGGAGTTAATGATTTCTCCGGATGGATCGGGCGAGAGTGAAGGGCCTCTCCGGTTAAACGGACGAGAGGGAATATAGGTCCGGGGACTAAATGTTGATCTCTCCGGACGGATCAGGCGAGAGATCAATGTGTCCGGAGACAGACAATAATGAGTCTAGGCTAGGGCGTCCCCGCAGTGTAGAGAAAAGTACAGCAAGATTCGTAAAGTGAAAACTTTATTTAAAGTAATTGTCAGAACAATTGAAAAATACAAAGAGATTCATAAACAAGAAGACGTTATAGTACGGAAACGAAATAGCGTACAAGGAATGTAAAGGTAGAAAAGATACTTGGCCATTGGTAATCATAGATAAAAGCGCCTCAGATTGGTAACATGCCATGTTCGGGGAATCGGCGTACCATTTAGATGTGCTAATTGATAGCACACGGAGTCATGCGCGGCAATGACACGGTAAGGCCCTTCCCAGGCAGCATGCAGTTTACCCTCGGGGGCAGCCTTGCTGGCAGAGTTTAGCCGAAGTACTAGGTCTCTGACGTTAAACTGAGTACCCTTAACCCGGAGGTTGTAATACTAAGTTGCACGTTGCTTACGTTTAGCTTGCTGAATGAAAGATTGATCGCGGCGATGTTCGAGCTCATCCAAGTTAGCACGGAGTGCATCGTTGTTAGCCTCGGGATCCAGAGTCACGAGGCGGGGACTGGGTACCCCTACCTCTGCAGGGATGACAGCCTCGGAGCCGTAGGTGAGGCTATATGGGGTTTCTCCGGTCGATGTGTGCGGCGTGGTACGGTAGGCCCAAAGAACCTGCGGAAGATTCTCGGCCCAGAGACCTTTAGCATGATCTAAGCGTTTCTTTAAACCAATAAGCAGTGTGCGATTGGTGACTTCGACCTGACTATTGGCTTGAGGATGAGCGACCGAGGTGAAAATTTGTTTGATGTACAACTCCTCGCACCAGGATCGGAAGGGGTCATTGGCGAACTGCTTGCCATTGTCTGAGATAATGGCGCTCGGGATGTCGAAGTGGCATATGATGTTTCGCCAAACAAACTTCAAGATGTTCTGACCGGTGATAGCAGTGAGGGGCTCGGCTTCAACCCATTTGGTGAAGTAATCCACTGCAACCACAAGGAATTTTAAGCCTCCCGGAGCGACTAGAAATGGGCTCACAATATCAATTCCCCACTGGATAAATGGCCAGGCACTTTATATGCCAGTGAGCTCAGTTTGTGGTAAATGCTTCACTCGAGAGTGTCGCTGACACTTGTCGCACTTTGTCACTAAGTTATGGGCATCATTAAACAACGTGGGCTAGTAGTATCCCCACCGAAGAACTTTCTTGGCCAACGTCCGCGAGCCAATATGGCTGGCACAGGCCCCTTCGTGAAATTCGCGGAGAACATGGTCAGCCTGTACATGGTCAAGGCAACGAAGACTCGGTTGTAAGTATGACTGACGATACAAAATCCCATCGTGGAGTGCATTCTTAGGTGCCTTAAGAACTATCCGCCGAGCTTGTAATTTATCATCTGGCAGCGTACCATCCCGGAGATAATGGACGATCGGAGTCATCCAATTGGGACTGTTCTCAGTCAATACTGAAATTGTGGCCTCATGGATGGAAGGATGAATTGCATCTTCGACGATGATGTCCAGAGACATGTTAGTAGGGACCGCGGAGGCCATTTTGCTAAGGGCATCAGCTTGAACATTTTCTTTGCGAGGCACCTGCTGGATATCGACCGAAGCAAAAGTTGACAAGAGCATAAGTTTCAAAGCGAGGTACCTTTTCAATGTGCCATCTTTGGCTGCATAGGTGCCATTAATTTGACTAGAGACCACCTCGGAGTCCGTGAAAAGCTGGATATGAGAAGCTGCAAAGGCCTGAGCGAGTCTGAGCCCAGCAAGAACGGCCTCATACTCCGCTTCGTTGTTGGTCACCTCGAACTTAAATCGCAGGACATACTTGATCTCAACGCCATCGGGGCCAATGAGAAGGACCCCGGCGCCACTGCCTCGGGTTGTAGAGGCACCATCCACGTATAATTGCCACTTGTGGGCCTTAGCTCCGAGATCGGAATGGTTAGGAGTAGTGTCACATAGAGTCGAACCGGAATCAACGAATGGTGCTTCTACCAAAAAATCCGCAAGGGCTTGGCCTTTGATGGCCTGGCGAGGTAGAAATTGAATATCGTATTCCCCTAGTTCGATAACCCACTTAGCCAGGCGCCCTGACACATTGGGTTTAACGAGAATTTGACGAATGGGGTGATTAGTGAGAACCCTGATGTCACGTCCTTGGAAATAAGGGCGCAGGCGGCGGGCCACCATGACGAGAGCCAATACTGTTTTTTCTACCACGGAATACCGGGTCTCCGCCCCTTGTAGTGCTCGGCTCACAAAATACACGGGTTGCTGACTCCCATGAGCCTCGCGGACGAGGGCCGCGCTGATTGCTTCCTCGGCAGATGCTAAATATAAAAGGGGTTCTCCGGGGACAGGCGCGGACATAGTGGGCAACTGCTTGATGTGTTGCTTTAAAGCCTCAAAAGCCTCGGTGCACTGCGGAGTCCACTCGAATTTCTTTGCTTGACGCAAAATTTTGAAGAATGGGAGCTGGCGCTCCGCGACTTTAGACAGAAAACGATTTAAGGCCGCAAGACCACCGGTAAGGTGCTGAACCTCCTTTACCGTCTTCGGTGGCTGCAAATCTAATACATCTCTGATCTTGGCCGGATTGGCCTGGAGACCGTGCTGTGAGACCACATATCCCAGAAATTTTCCCGAGCCAACGCCGAAGGTACATTTTGCCGGATTGAGGCGAAGATTATAACGTCGCAACATGCTTAACGTTTCAGCAATATCTTGTACACATGTAGTATGAGAGGAACTTTTAATAACAAGATCGTCAACATATACCTCAACGTTTCGACCGATCTGACCTCGGAAGACGTGGTCCATAAGGCGTTGGTAAGTGGCTCCCGCATTCTTAAGCCCAAAGGATATTTTCTTGAAGGCAAAGCACTAGAAGTCAGTGATAAAGGCCGTTTTGAGAGCGTCACGGCGATCCATATGAATTTGATGGTATCATTTGTATAAATTCAAGAAGCAAAGTGCCTTGTGCCCAGTAATGGCTTCGGCCTTTTGGTCGATGGAGGGCAGAGGATAACATTCCTTTGGGCAGTGCTTATTGAGGTCAGAGAAATCGACGCACATTCTCCATGCCCCACTGGACTTCGTCACCATCACGGGATTAGAAAGCCAGGAAGGATAGTGTACTTCAAACAGGATATCAGCATCTAGGAGCTGTTGTACTTCAGTTCGGATGGCTGTGTTCCTCTCCGGAGCAAATTTCCTCCGTTTTTTTGTATGGGCTTCACGCTAGGATCAATGTTTAACTTATGGGTAATGAAGTCCGGAGAGACCCCCGGCACATCCAAGGGAGACCACGCGAAAACTTCAGAATATTCTAGCAAGGTCTGGATGATGGCATTATGTAGCAATGGTGTGTCTACAGCGCCGACTATAACAGTTTACTTTGGTTTAGCTGGGTCTAGCGGCACCTTAACAGTGTTGTCTCCAAGTGATGCAGACGAATCCGAGGTGGGAGTCGAGGTGGCTACTTGAAACTGAGGCTTGGGAGGAACCTTTGTTGTCTTTTTAAGTGCTACATACATGCACTCTTTAGAGACCTGCTGGTTGCCACGGATAGCCACCTCGCCATGGGGTGTTGGGAACTTCAGTGCGAGGTGGTATGTGGAGCAAACGACCCTTGCTGGGGTGAGCCAGTCTCGGCCCAAAATCATGTTGTATGGAGATGGAGAATTGACCACATAAAAATCAACGAAGATGGTTTTTATTGCTGGATAAGTTCCAAGCGAAGCGGGAAGGTTGATGACTCCTTCAGGTCGAACCTCACCCTGAGTGAAGGTCTGTAACAGCCCGGGGGCCGGTCGGAGTTGTTCACGAGGGATGTCCATTTTCTGAAAACAGTCGGCGAATATAACGCTAACTGCAGCTCCGTTGTCGAAGAAAACCTATTTTATCGTAACATTAGCTACGGCCATGTCGATTATGATGGCATCAGTGTGTGGGGTGAGCTCGGGAACAGGATCTTCATCGGTGAAACTTACGGTTTCAGATTGGTGGAAGCGTTTGTGGCGCGGCTCCTCGGGAGGAGGCCTGCGCGCTTCCGCCTTCAAGGCACTTCGGGAAGCCCAGGTTGAAATGGCCCCATAGATCAGATTTATGACGTGAGTGGGTGGATTGTCTCCAGTTCCTCCATGAGGAGGCGGTTGCGGCAGCAACTGGGGTTGTTGACGGTATCCCTGGTCTTGCCGAGCATAGTTGTTGTATCCAGGCCTGTTATTCTGCCACTGAGGCATGTTTTGTCGCGGACCTCGGTCATTGTAGCCTCGGCGGCTTTGTTGTGAAGCTCCATTTTGATTTGACCGAGACATGTCCTCGGTCCGAGCGACATATTTCCGTAAGAAACTCCTCTTTAAACAGTATTCGATTTCTTTTCCAAGTTCTCGACATTCCTCGGTGTCATGTCCATGATCATGGTGGTACGCACACCACTTGTCACGATTACACTTTTCTGCCGGAGCAGTCATCCGCGGGCACGGTTGCAGGTCGTTCTTGTGAACAGAAAGAATTTATGTTCTCGATTTTGTAAGCGGAGTGAGTTGAGGGATATCTCCGCGAGGTTCCAAACGTCCTCTGCTTAGACGAGAGAAGGCACTAGGCCGGGTACTGGTCCCGGCTTGCGTTTTATCCGATTGCCGCTTGCTGGCATGCTTCTCGCGTTTACGGCGGGTTTGCTCCTCAGCCTTGGCGAACCTGCATACAATGCTGAATAGAGCCCGGGTTGTAGTAGGAGGGTTTCGGACAAGCTCGGTGTAAAGCGGCCTGGGGCGAAGGCCATTCATAAAAGCATTGATGATAACATCATCAGATCGGCTTCCCACCTTAAGGCTATCTGCCGTAAAGCGATCAAGAAATTGGGGAACAATTTCCCCGTCCCGTTGTTCCAGATTCATAAGATCGGCCAAGGTGGCCATGGGTTTTGCTCGCGTATGAAAACGCGCCCAAAACTGTTCGGCGAGATCCCGAAAAGAGGTAACGCTGCCCCGGGGTAAAGAATCGAACTAGAGTCTAGCTTCATCCTGAAGATACTCAGGAAACACCTTACACAAGTGGTGAGGTGTACAATTGCGGTTGAACATAGCATACTTGAAGGCGTTCAGAAAATTACTGGGATCTCCAGTGCCGTTGTAGATAGACACGGGGGGAAGCTTGAACCCCTCGGGGAGTGGGGTAGCAAGAATCTCCTCGGAGAATGGGGTGATGATCTCCCCGTCAGCATCGAGACCCAACACTTTGTCAAGCTCCGCAACAAATTGGGCTTGTTCTTGTTCTAGGGGGTCCAACACACGGGAATTGTCTAAGCGAGCACGCTTTGGTGCATCTACAGGTCGGCGGCGATCCATGCCTTCGTGGACGTAACGAGGCCTTGACCCATTAGAGCTGCGATTATCCGCCGGAGAAGCTAATCGTGGTCGCCGACGATTATGCCTTGCTCGTTGAGGTGGATCTTCATCCAATTCACGTGGTAAATCACGAGGTGGATTTCTCACAACCTGATTGACGCCATTGTTAGCGCGCTCACCGGAGTGGGTGCGCCGATTATTCCATTCTTGGAATAGAGCAGCGTGCTCCCGAAGAAAGGCTTGTTGCACCTAAGATAACTCGGGGGCAGGTGGTGGATTAACCTGCGCCGGATCAATGGGGGGGATATTCTGCATGTCAACGTGTTCTGCGGGCGGATCTTGATTCTGTTGCCGGGGTGGAGGATTCTGATCCACAGGAGGATTACGACGTGACCGGGTAGGATTAGCAGATCGACGGGTATTCACCATAGCGATTGTGACGAGTATTCTAGGGTTTTCTTTCTCGTTCCCACAGACGGCGCCACTTGATAAAGCGCAATCCGATAACCTAAGGAACTCGAAGTAAAGTCCGATTCACAACGTTACCCAATGCAAGAAAATTAAAGAACACAAGATATACGTGGTTCGATCCGGAGATCTACGTCCACGGGCGTAAATAATCACCTGTCGGGGTGTTTTTCACTATCTCCCTTTCAATCTTACACGTTGTAGTTTAGAAGTACAAAGTGCGAACCCTAAATCTGAGTACAATTCTACTACTTATACTACTCAATTTAAACCCTAACTAAATCCCTACAATTGCGCCCACCAAATCTGCATGGGAGTTGGAAGGAGATCGTGGGGATCTCACTTTCCAAATATGCTGCGACTGGGCTGTTCCAGGCTCGTGCGCGCTTCTGGGCCGGCTTGGTTGCTGGGCTCGTTCTTCTGGGCTCAATTGCTCCGGGTCCGAGTCGGATCGATCCGACCCGAAGTTACTGGGCCATACCTATCAGGAAGAAAAAAGTAAAAAAGAGGAAAGAAACGGAAAACTATATATTTTTATTCTTTATGCCATTTTTTATTAAAAGAATCTAAAAGTGTTTTTGCTTGATTATTTTTTGTTAATAATATGGCTACGTCGAATAAATTTGCACCTATGAATGGACTACAATCTACATAAGCAAGGAGTTTTTGAAAGAATCATTTAAATAGAAAAGGAGATACCACTTATATATAATAAATAATTATTTTCCGTGCATGAACATACTAATAATTCGGTTGCAGCCTCATTGTGGTCTCTGAATATATTTTTAAAATAATAATAATGTAGGAAAATCAATATTAGACTTTCCCTTTGATTAATAATTCATGTCTGGCAAGCAGGATATGGGAAATTTCAAAGCTCCAAAACCTGTAACACTTTCTCTAGCTAATTATGTTGTTTCTGTACCTGATCGTGGTGTATGGCATAATAGACTTGGCCACATTTCTCAGAAAAACTTGTCTCTTATACAGGGTTTAAATGTGAAACAAAAGGAATTAAATAAAATAGACTGTTTCATTTGTCCATTATCAAAGCAAAAGAAGAGTTCAATTCCCATTTCAAAAACCGTTTCTAATGACTGTTTTGAGCTCATACATATTGATGTATGGGGCCCTTTTAGCATTGTCTCTATTGAAGGTGCTAGATATTTTTTAACACTTGTTGATGATTTTAGTAGGTGTACTTGGGTATATATGCTTAAATCCAAGTCTGAAGTTAGGCATTCTTTAGAGAACTTTTCTCATATGGTGAACACTCAATTTAGTAAAAAGATCAAAGTTCTTAGAAGTGATAATGGAACAGAGTTCATTTTAACTGATTTTTATCATAAAAATTGGATTATACATCAGACTTCTTGTGTTGAAACACCACAGCAAAATGGTGTAGTTGAACGAAAACATCAACATTTGTTACAAGTTGCTAGGTCATTACTTTTTCAGTCCTCAATTCCATTGAAGTATTGGAGTTTTTGCATAATGACGGCTGCTCATATCATCAACAGAACTCCTTCTTCAGTAATAGGCAACATTACTCCTTTTGAAAAATTATATGGTAAAAAGCCTGATTATAATCATTTGCGAGTATTTGGTTGCTTGTGTTTTGGGAGTATACTAGCTGCTCATAGGCAAAAATTTGATCCTAGAGCAACAAAATGTGTCTTTGTGGAGTATCCTTTAGGAACCAAAGGTTACAGGTTGCTTGATTTAACTTCAGGAAAAATAATTTTGTCTAGAAATGTTAAATTTTTTTAACATATTTTCCCTTATGCTGATAAATCTACTGTAGACAACATTGTGAATCATATGCTTTTAAAACCACATGAGTTTCCTAATGATGACATATTTACTCCTGAAGGAACTCATATTGTTGATGAAATAAAGCCTACTAATCCTATACATGATGAACCTGGTATTGATTCTATAAGTGCAAACATACAAGATAAACCTGACACTGCTTCTATAGGTGCAAATCAGAATACTGATATTATACATGTTGAGCTAGAACAAGAATTGAGTGATTCCATTATTGATATTTCTGATGTTACTGATGTTTCTCCTGTTACTGCACCACCTGCTCTAAATGAAACTGATAATCAAGCTGCAGTAGATAACAATGAAATAATGATCAATCCTCAACATCAAAACCTGAGAAGATCAATTAGGCAAAAGACTTCACCTGCTTACTTAGATGTTTATGATATAAGTCTGCTTTCTTCACTAACCCACAATTCTGCAAGTTTGTTTGCTACTTCATCCAGGTATCCCATTGCTAATTACTTGTCAGTAGATAAACTTTCCTTAACACACAAAGCATTCACTGCCTCTATAACACAGCTTGTTGAACCCAAAACTTATAGTCAAGCTGCAAAAGACATAAACTGGCAGAATGCCATGCAGTTAGAGATCAGTGCTCTAGAAAGGACTCATACATGGTCTTTATAGGGTTGCCAAACGGGTCAGCCCTAGCGGTTTCGGGCTAGCCCTAGCGGTTTTCGGGTTTATAGGGCCTCGGGCTTATCGGGCCATTTTATCGGGCCAAGAATATGGTGAACCTAACCCTAACCCTATCGGTTTTCGGGCTAAACGGGCCACTATCGGGCTACATGTCAAACTTTAAAAATTATATGTATACTGAAATCCAACAACCTTAGTAATTCAAACATAAAAATATTTAGGGCTCAAAATATCAAATAAATCACCATTCATGTACATACATGAAAAAATAACATAATGTTATCAAAGTTAAGTATCATTCGCGCGGTGTGGGGGAGTTGACGCCTGCTGAAGTAAAGAGTTGTTGTAGGGCTGGAGCGATGAGTTATTGCGGCGCTGGAGTGAATTGGAGCCAAGGAGAGGGGGAACGGCAATTGGGATGTGTATTACTATATATTATTATATTATTATTAGTATTATTGCTTTATTATATCAATATTATTTTGTATCACAATATGTAATATGTATTTTGTAGTATTGACTTGAGTCTATTGAGTCGACTAACTTAAAATTTCAGGCTCCAAATACAAATAAATTATAAATACATATATATCTCGGGCCAGCCCGGCTAAATTGCGGGCCAGCCCGCATAGCCCTACAGGTCCGGGGGTTCGGGCCAAAAAGCCCGGATTTTAAACGGGCCATAAATACCTAAACCTAACCCTGGGTTTTTTCGGGCGGGCTCGGGCCGGCCCGTCGGGCTAGGGCCATTTCAGCAACCCTAGGTCTTTAGTCCCATTACCTGAAAATAAAAATACCATAGGCTGCAAATGGGTCTATAGAATAAAATATAAACCTGATGGCAGCTGTGAAAGATACAAGGCTAGGTTAGTAGCAAAAGGCTACACACAACAGGAAGGGTTGGACTATTTTGACACTTTTTTCACCAGTAGCTAAGATAACAACAGTAATAATTTTATTATCAGTGGCTATTTCACAACATTGGCATATACATCAATGTGATGTGAACAATGCCTTTTTGCATGGTGACTTAATTGAGGAAGTTTATATGATTCCCCCTCCAGGTTATTGTAAAACAGGTGATAACAGGGTCTGTAAGTTAAACAATCGTTATATGGCCTAAAACAGGCCTCTAAACAATGGTTTGACAAGCTTACAGACACTGTAACAGGTTTTGGGTACACTCAATCAAAGGCAGACACTTCACTTTTCACAAAAGCCACACGTGATACATTTACAGTTTTATTATGTTATGTAGATGATATCATCTTGACAGGTAACAGTATTGAAGAAATAAACAAGGTTAAAACCTTCTTGCATCACAAATTTACAATAAAAGACTTAGGACTCTTAAAATATATCCTTGGAATTGAAGTAGCCACATCTAAAAGTGGACTTCAATTGTGCCAAAGAAAACATGCATTAGATATTTTAAATGATTCAGGTTACTTAGGCAGTAGGCCTTGCACCACACCCATGGATTCCAAACAAAGTTTTTCACAAACCGAATCCACATTACTCAAAGATCCATCCATTTATAGAAGGCTTGTAGGCAAACTTTTATACTTACCAATAACTAGACCAGATCTTTCCTATGCAATACAAACCTTATCACAATTCATGAGTAAACCAACTGAACCTCATTTAACTGCAGTTCACCGTTTATTGAGATACCTCAAGTCCACTATTGGACAAGGCTTATTTTACCCATCTAACACTAAATACAAACTGCAGGCATTTTCAGATTCAGACTGGGCCAGATGTGAAAGCACCAGAAGAAGCATTACAGGCTATGCAATTTATCTTGGTGATTCACTCATATCCTGGAAGTCTAAGAAACAACCCACAGTCAACAAATCTTCTGCAGAAGCAGAATATAGGGCAATGGGATCAACAGCTTCAGAATTACAATGGATATCTTACATATTACAAGACTTGAGAACCAACTTCACCAAACCAGCAATCGTCTATACAGATAGCAAAGCGGCATTTTGCATTTCCCACAACCCAATCTTGCACGAGAAGACAAAACATATTCAAATCGACTATCACTATACAAGAAAAAAAATCAAGGAAGGGCTTTTAAAGATAATCCAAATTCCCACTGAGAAGAATATGGCCGATATACTCACAAAGCCTCTAGGACCTGGTCTCTACAAAGACTTCAAGTCCAAAATGGGCCTCTTGAACATCCACTCTCATTTTGGGGGGAGGGGGGTTGGGGGGGTTATAAAAGCCAAGGTGGTTAGTTAAGTAAATTAGAGTTAGGCTTTAGTTAAGGCTTAATTAGTTAGTTAACTCTCTGTTTTCTATCCTCTATATAAAAGGAAGAAACACTTCTTCCCAGACTACTACTTTTTGATATTGTAAAATTGATTCCACGATTTTGGAGAATGAAGAAAGCCTTCAATTCATGAAACTCTACAATAGTATCATGTAAATGAATTAAACACATAATTCAATTTTTGAATGTAATAAATAATTATTTTCCGTGCATGAACATACTAATAATTCGGTTGCAGCCTCATTGTGGTCTCTGAATATATTTTTAAAATAATAATAATGTAGGAAAATCAATATTAGACTTTCCCTTTGATTAATAAGTCAAGTCTGGCAAGCAGGATATGGGAAATTTCTAAGCTTCTTTCTGTTGGTATGTAGCCATCACATCCAAAAGCTCATAATGTATGTTTGGCCTTCTTGGATGGGGTAGACCATCCACGTAATCTGATTAATTATTAATTCCATCATACAGGACCTGTTAATTTAATAGGGTTAATTACGTAAACATTCACGAGCTTTTAGTTAATTATCATTTACAACAGAATTTTTTAATTGTAATGTATAAACGCACCATCTTTATATTTTTTTCAATTTAATGCCTACGAGCAAATTGCTTGCTCTAATTACTGACATGGAGCTCGATATTGTGAAATTAACATGTCCAATTGCATTGGTGTCGTTGTACGAATTCTTTTAACCCTTAATTTAAAGGAAAAAAATATATTATTTTATTATTAAACATAAGCATTAAACCTTATACTTTTCGTGTAATTAGACGTTTATAAATATTGTATAATTACACGTCTGGAGTTGGGATAGCCAAAATCTCGATTTCGGGCTCCACGTCAGCAATTGGAGCAAAAACTTATTGAGACTTATTGAATTGAAAAAATTATAAAGGTGGTGAATTTCTATGTTATGTTTGAAAGGTCATGTTGTAAATGATAATTGACCAAAATATCGTGAATTTTCACGTAATTAACTCAATATAATATTTGAAGTACCTTGCACATCTTGAATTTATAACCTACTAGTAATATTCCCGTGCGATGCACGGAAGTTTATTTAAAAACTAATAATTATAATGAAATATGATTAATCTAATATTTAAATATGAGATCGTTTTATCCTAATAAAATATATATATTTTTTAAAATATAGGATATAGCATAAATAAAATTATAAGTAATGTAAATATAAGTTTCTCGCATGTTAAATATGAATTTAATATAACTTACTTTATATATAGGTATATATATATATTATAGATTATGATTAAGATAAATATTTAATATAAAAAAAAATCTTTTTCAAAATGATCATTTCTTATCTTTGAAATCCAAACATACATTTAGTGTGTCTGCAGCATTCTTCACATATGTTCATAATCTCTTAATTAATTATTATGAATGTTAAAACAAACATAAATATCTAACTATCAACTCATATTATTAAATAAAATAAACTGGATAATGTTATAAGAAATTTATTTTTCTTTAATATTTTCCATTTTACTTTAAATATTTTAAGTTATCTAAATAAAGTTTAAAATTTTAACTATAACTATTTCCTTTTAAAAAATCTTATTTGCAAGTTTTAGTACTTTACTTGGTATTTTCGATAGACAAAAAATAACAAATTAACAAAATAAAATTCAAAAGTTATTCAATAGTTTGAATAACAAAATAATTCAATAGTTGGAATAACAAAATAAAACATATGAGTGCTCCAATATTTCTTAATACTTTCATATATATGTTGAAAAGTTTCAATTAAATTATAAATTTATATTGTAGTAGATTCATTTAAAGATATACATTGGTTAATGTAAAGAAAAATGCCTAGGTTGCCAAATGTGATAAAAGAAAAGAAAAGAAGACATAATTGAGATTGGTTAATGTGACTCAGTATTGTTTAGGTTGCAAAGTCTAAAACACATATAGTTCTAGTTGGTTAATTTTGCTTATTTAAAAGAAGTTTGGTTGCAACTTTATAATATCATAGTATAGGTTGCAAATTGTAATTATTTATAGAAAAATAAAATTAACATATCTACAATATAAAAAATTAATAAAAAAAAAATTTAAGATTAATTATCATATATAAAGTTATATATATGAGCGAAAAGATCATAGTTTTGTGATTTATCAACAAAAATAATTAGTATATCAAATAAGCATTAGCAAATTCAATAATTTAATAAGCTGATTATAAATCAAATATTAATTTGAGATAATTCATGTCAGATAAAACAAACTGATTAGGTGTGGTTATGAAATAATCAAGTAAAATAATTTGTAAAATAGAAATATTTGAATGATTTTTAATTGTATTCCAAATCAATAGTATATTTTTTGTACAACCCACAATAAACACTGAAATCTTACGTAAATAATCAACGAACAAATAATATAATATTTTAAATATAATATCGTATTATTATTATATATATATATATATATATCATATGGATATCAAATCAAACATCGTCAAAAGATGATTAATGTGATATAGTATACATAATAAATATATTAGAAATGAAAAAAAAAAAAGATATTTGCAACTTTAGAAAGTAAATAAATTTTGATTCATACCAAATGTGACAACAACTTACCAATCACAGTCTAAATTTTAGGCTAAAAAATGTTACTTACAGAATTGTCACAACTATGTTATATATATATATATATATATATATATATTTTAATTAACCATAAATATATAATAAAAGGAACAATGATATTTTTTTCGTATCATATGTAATGTAAAGTTTAATAATTTTCTCATTATGTCTGTGCTTTTATTTTATATTTAACTTTTAATTTATCTAAATAAACTTTCAAGTTGTAATTATAAATATTTATTTTTTTCTTTATAACATTGGATTTTCATTTGCAACTTTTAACATTTCATTTGGTGATCTCAAACATACTTAAATAATTTTATTTAATAAAATCTTATTATAACAAAATAGAATTCAAAATTTATTTATTGATTCAAATAACAAATTAAAGTCTTTGGTTTCTTCAAAATATTTGAATATTTCCTTATTTTATTTAGTATTGTAAATTATTTATATAAATGTTATATCCTTCTCATAAATAATTTATTTATTTGAAGATAAAAATTGATTAATGCGAACAAATTTACTTAGATTGTTAAGAGTAAAAAAGGCATTCGATGTTAATTTGTGCGACCAAGTATTTTTTAGCTTAGAAAGTGTAAAGACATATAATTGAAGTTTTAGTAAAAGTAGAAAATTTAAAAGATTGCCAAACGTAATAAAAGTCATAATTTAGGCTACAAAGAGTAAATTTTCTTAAAAGAGTAATTTTAACAAAATACTCATTATTAAAAATATAAATAGGTAATTAAAAATAATTTCAGTAACTATTTTAATACATAATTATATATATGCTCAAAGTCGTGATAAGAAGATATTTTAGCAGATTTGATGATTTAATAAGTTGATTATAAAATAGATATTGTTGTTTAACTTTTGATTTAATAAAGTAGGACTTTCATTATTTAAACGATTGGTTTTCTTCCTGACTTAAATAAAAAAAATATTGAAAAATTCATGTCAAATAAAATAAATTGATTAGTTGTATTTTTAAAAAAAAAATACTCATATTTTTCTGTAAAGAAATTATTTTGCAAATTCTAGTTGCAACTAAAACCAAAATATTATAAGTTCAATTCACAATAAATATCAATTCTAGCACAAATAATTAACCAACAAACAATTTGTTTATTCAAATCAAATATCTCAATATAATATATGTGATATGGATGTCGAATCGAAGATCGTGAAAAGATGAATAATTTGGTATATTATGCATAAAAATCGGATTAAAAATGAAAAAGTTATTTGCGTTTTGAAAAAGTAAAAGAAAGTTATGAACTTACCAAAAATAAGAAAAAATATACCAATTTTAGTCTAAATTTTTTGGAGGGAAAGTTAAAATTACGTTAATGCCCTCCATTTTACTTTTATATATATAGATTAATTTGACATTTACAAATTTTATCATACCTCACTTTACTTATTTCAATACAAATATCACATTTTGCGATTTGAATAATCGTGCATATTCTGAATGTGTCCAATCATATATGTTCCGACAAGTTCTATCTTAATCTAGACATCTAGATTTGTGGTTTTGCTTCAATAATATAGAGGGTAAGAGTAGAGGTGTTAAAATTGGTCGGACCCGATATATCGATTTAGGAGGTCCGATATTTTAGATGAGTTTAGCCATATAAATTTTACCTGAAGCACTATTTGGCTCGATCAAATTGATCCGATTGATCAAAAGTTTAAAGGGTTACGAGTCTGTTCGATAATCTTAGTATATTACAAAAAAATATACTGAAACGAACCAATTAATTTTAGATCCAATAAAAAATATAGTGTTGAGCCGACGTCGAGCGAGGCCACTTGAATTCGATACAAGCGGAGACTAGAGTACATAACATAAGAGTTTTTAACGGCAGAATAAGACGGCGGCAAGATTTTTGTTTACTTTTTATGTTTTATTTTGAAATGGCCGCCAAGATGATGTGATCAGGACATAAAATATAATAATTGGATTGATCGGTCAAAGTTGACTGCAAGTCCACAATTTAGCCGTCGTATGTGACGAATGAATAGAAAACGGTTAATATATATTTTCTCATAGTTTTTGTATTTTTAACTATAAAGTTTTGTGGGCAAGTATCAAAATGGAATTTATTTACGTAATTACGAGTTATTTCAATTTTTTTAAGAATTATAATTTGGATATGAGTCTTTGAATTATTAATTTAGTTATAAATTAGATTCATCACACGTAATGAGATATATATAATCGTTACACAATTTTTTTATTAACTTTAAGTTATGGATAAGTGCAACGTGCACCTTGTAATTGAGGTTGGTAGTCGTGCATAACTTTTACCATTCATACGAATTTGAATCCTCTATGATAAAGGCAAAATGCATGTTAGATTCCTTAATTATTCGTGAATATTTGTAAAGGTCTCCCAGTTATTGTAATAGTGGTAGAAGTCCATCAGTTATTGAATATGAATTTGTATAGGTCCCTCGGTTATTATAATAATGGTAGAGGTTCCTCAATTATTGAATATGAATTTGTATATATCCTTATGTGTTGGAATGTGACGAAAGTTTGTATGTCCACCATATTTTCTAACTTAGCAACCGACAAGTCCTTTTTAATTACGTGGGATTAATACCCCCAAATTCACTCACAAACATCAATGTGTGTACAACATTAATAAAACAAAATGGAATGACTTATAAAAATTCATATTCAATAACTGACGGGCATTTACTACTATTATAATAATTTAGGAACCTTTACAAATATTCATGGATAACTAGGAACCTAAACATGCATTTTGCCTTTAACATATGACTATGTATTTAAAGAGAGAAAGATGCACATTATATAGGCTCCACATATTTATATTATGTATATTTATATTTTGTCATTATATTAGTATCTTCTAAATGCATGATATTTACTACAGAGGATCCAGATCCCGATCCACACTCATACTAAAACTTGCATTGAAAAAGAATGAAATTTCTTAACTTAGTTGTTATTGAAACTATATATAAGATAACTTTAGTTTTTGTGACAAAATTCACTTCACAACAATATATATAAAATATGGAAATACGGGTTCTCAGAAATTACTGCAAGAATATTGTTAGCTTCTTTACCACGAACGACGGAGAAAATTAAGCAAACATATATTCGTCAAATTCATTTTTCATCACGTATATCGTTAAAAATAATTAATTATTTTATAACAATTAACCTATGTGTTAAATATTGAGATTGATTCCTGGGTTGTGCATCGAACTCAAAATTTATTAAATTGTACCAAAAATCGAAATGAAAGCATATCAAAGTCAAAAAAATCATTGATTTTTTTGACTCCCTTCAAATAAAATTGTACTGAAAAAAAAAAAATATATTGTATGGTTTTAGATATTCAGTAGTATATATACTGAGAACCGTATCAAACAGTATCAAAATGACTTGAATTGTCCCGTACTGAAAACCAAGATTACAAAATATACAAATATATTAATCATTTCAGCCATAAAGTTGTTTATAAGTATTGTGAATAATTTTCGTGCATTACCACTTTTGAACAACATTAATATTTGAAATGTTTACTTATGACTTGATATTTTTGTCAACGTAAATTTTAATTTTGGTTGCAACTCTGCTGAGGGTATGTTGATTTTTGTTTTCCACTTTTAACTTTGTTATTAAAAATTTTGAAAAATCTCCGAGGAATCGAGTATATCGTACTGAACCAAATTGTCTCATTCGATTCATTAGATTTGAAATATTGTACCGAATTGTCCCGAAATATATAAAATTTTTGTTTTGAATTAAAATTGTACAAGTAAAAAGTTAAGGGACCAAAAATGATTTTATCCCGCTAGGTTGATTATGAATATATAAGAAAAAATGTAAATACTAGTCTAATATATATGTGTGTATATATATAGGAGTTAATATCATTTTGCACCCTGAACTTTGGACCTTTTTTCCGTTTTTAGCCTAAACTATGTTTTGTATCAGATAGCAACCTATAGTTCACTCCGGCGAAGAATTCCGGCGAGAAAAATATAAAAAAATATGAAAAATATTTAAAAAATTCATAAAATTATGTAAAAATTAGAAAAATCAGAAAAAAATATATTTAAATTCTAAAGTTCATTTAAAATATCATAAATTAATTGAAAATATTATTTTAAAAAATAATTTTCATAAAATAAAATTTTTTACAAAATCTTTAAAATTCTTTAAAAGGATTTTAAAATTTTAAATTTTATGAATATAAAAAAGTTATTTATTTATAAATAAATTTTAAAAAATCTAATTTTCGGAGATGATCGGGATTTTTTAAAATATTAAAAAATTAAATAAATTGAAACTAATAATCATGATAAATCCTTAAATTATTTAAAAAAAATACAAAAATATATAGATTAAAAAAATTCAAATTATTTAAGGATTTTTCAAAATGGTATATATTTAATTTTTTTTTCCAACTTTCAAATTTTTTAAACATTTTCAGAAAATCTAAAATTAACTGGATTGTCGTAAAATTATTTACGTTTTTTTTTTTTTGAAATATATCGTATAATTTTTATTAAATCTGAAAATTATTTGAAATCTAAAATAATTCATTCAAGATACGTAGAAATATCTATAAAATTTTTGGAAGTATTTTTTTTTAAAAAAAAAAGTCAATTTTCTTAAAAGAGTTTATTTATGAAAAATATTAAAACTATTTAAAATATAGAAAATAATTTTTTTAAGAAAATATAATTTTTTAAAATAAGTAATTTTTTTAAATTCAGAAAATTTAAAATTTTAAAGTCCTTTTAAAGAATTTGAATTTATTCATAATAATTTCTATTTTATGAAAATTACTTTTAAAAATTTCAGTTAATTTTATAATATTTTAAATGAACTTTAGAATTTAAAAATATTTTTTCTGATTTTTTCTGATTTTTACATATTTTTCTGAGTTTTAAATATTTTTTTATATTTTTCTCGCCGAAATTCTTTGCCGAAGTGAACTATAGGTTGCTATCTGATACAAAACATAGTTCAGATTAAAAAGGGAAAAAAGGCCCGAAGTTCAGGGTACAAAATGATATTTAACCCTATAGATATATGTATATAACTTTATGAGTGCAAAGAAAAACAGAAATATATGTACTCGCCAAAGTGGACTAACATTTTGATTTTTGAAGTCATCAACTCTTACATGGAAGCAAATCGGTCATACTACCTCCGTCCCGGCTTATTTTGCACACTTTTTCTTTTCAACCGTCTCACTTTATTTTGCACACTCCGAAAAAGGAAACTTCTCCTACAATCTCCACCCTCAAAATCTCAACACTCAATCTTCACCTTTAAAAAAGTCAAAGAAAAAGCAAAAGCTACTTTTTCTTAACATCCGTGCCCCTTCACCTGTGCAAAATAAGCCGGGACGGAGGGAGTATTAGTTAGCAGAAAATAGTGGACGTAACATACTTAAAAATTAAAATGAAATGAAAGTAGTGATGTTTTTCTGGTAATTAATGCAGGCGACAACATTGACCGTGAGAATTAGATATGACTTTCCACGTTGTATTTATATGAGATCATTCTCCGACAACACTTAATCACTTCCACAGTAGAGCAGGCATAAAACAAAAATGGCCTGGATTTGGACACTATTATCAGTGCTTGCATTTGTTTATCTCCTAAAGAAACTTCTGACTCCACCGGCGGCCAAAAACCAGAAAAGGCTGCCTCCGGGGCCGAGAGGGCTTCCCATTTTAGGCCATTTCCACCTGCTGAGCAGCAACCCTCACCATGATCTCCGTAATCTAGCCCGAAAACATGGTCCGATCATGGGCATCCGCTTCGGCTTCGTGCCAACCGTGATCATAACCTCACCCGCCGCTGCGGAGCTCATCCTCAAGACCCATGATCACGTCTTTGCGAGCAGGCCGCGTAATGATGCTGCGAAATATATAGGGTACGAGCAGAGGAACTTGGTTTCGGGGCCATACGGCCCGTACTGGCGCAACATGCGCAAACTAGTGACCTGGGAGCTGCTGAGCAGCCACCGGATCACCCATTTCCAGCCGATGAGGAACGCCGAGATCGCCCTCATGATTGATGCGGTTAAACAGGTTGCTGAGACGAGGAAAGCTGTTGATCTTAGTAAAACAATTTCTGGACTGAGTGGGGACATGAATTGTCTGATGGTGTTTGGAAGGAAGTATTCTGATTTGGAACAGATAGGATTCAAATCTGTGATAGCTGAGACTATGGAGCTTGCTGCTAGATTCAATCTTGCTGATTATTTCCCTTACATCGGAGTACTTGATATTCAGGGAATTAATCGCAGGTTGAAGCATTTGAGCAAGATTTTTGACGGCATAGTTGAAAAGATCATCAATGATCATGTCCAGAAGAAGCAAAAAGATCAGCCCAATGAGGATTTTGTTGATACTATGATGTCGATTCTTGAGTCTGGAAACGCTGGATTCGAATTCGGTCACCTCCATGTCAAGGCCATCCTCCTGGTAACTTATAACTCACACCACTGCCAAAAATCATTTTTTGTCTCATAATTTTTACTCATATAATTAATTTAAGAAAAGTTAAAAACCGTAACTTTAGAATTTCTCCGGATTTAGTCCTTTTTCACCGTGGGTAACTATTTTGGCCGAAAAATTGCACATGCCGATCACGTGACTCATTTTTCTGACCAATTTTCAGATACATGGCACCGGCCAGACGTTGAAGTAAATTCTTTTTTTAAAAGATATATTTTTTATTTTTTTAATTCCTCGTTTAAAAATCAGTTGGGAAAATGAGTCACGTGAATGCTACGTGTGATTTTCGGGTTAAATTGATCACGGATGATGAAAAATGACTAGATCTGAATTAATTCCAAAGTTACGGGACTAAGTTGAATTTTAAACTTTTTTAAGACTAAAATTATACAAGTGAAAAGTTATGGGAGCAAATGATTTTAACCCAATTATTTTGTGTTATCGAAATACAATTAGAAATTAACATGATTATTTTTTCAGGATATGCTTATTGCTGGAACTGATACATCAGCAACATCAATCGAATGGACGATGTCAGAACTTCTGAGGCATCCACACGTGTTGAAGAAGCTCCAGAAAGAGTTGGAAGAAGTGGTGGGATTAGACAACAAGGTCAACGAAACACATCTCGACAAGCTCGACTACTTATACATGGTGCTCAAAGAATCACTTCGTCTCCATCCTGTGGCGCCCCTGTTAATCCCCCACGAATCCATGGAAGATTGCGAGGTCGAAGGCTACCACATCCCTAAAAAATCTCAAATTATAGTGAACGCGTGGGCTATCATGAGAGATCCAAATGTTTGGGCCGACCCTGATACCTTCAACCCTGAGAGGTTTCGCGATATCGACATGGACGTAAGGGGCCTCGATTTTAGGCTGATACCGTTTGGATCGGGCAGAAGGGGTTGCCCTGGAATGCTGTTGGCACTGCAGGTGGTTAGGCTGGTGGTCGCTCAATTGGTACATTGTTTTGATTGGGAGCTTCCAGATGGTATGGAGCCCAGTAAACTCGACATGTCCGAGCACTTTGGGATAGTCACTAATAGAGCTAAGCCTCTAATGGCCATTCCCAAATATCGCCTAAAGATATAATGTGCAAAATTTATATGTCTTGCTAATTTGTCATGTACTTTATATCTTGTATTTTGTCTAATCATAATCAAACATGAGGATGTACTTCTTTGATCATTTTTTTTTTTATTTTAAATAACATGCCCATTTTGTACTCTTTGAATCTTTTTAATCTTACCGCACTTTGTTCGATCTGAAATTATTTTTTATCCTTTAATTTTTTGTTCGTATAATTTTGGTTTCAAAAAAAAATTAAAATTCAATTTAGTACCATAATTTTGGTGTTGATCCGAATTTAATCATTTTTTCGCCATCGGTGACCATTATGGCCAGAAAATCGCACGTAGCAACTGTTTGGATAGCTCCTAATTTTTCTAATTGAATTAAAATCCTTGTACTGAACTATTTACATTGATTAATGAGAATCTCAATTTCAAAAAATAAAAATAAAAAAATCAATAAATCCAAATATTAAAGTTCATTTCTTCATCCCCTATGTACAAGGCCTAAAATCGAGACTTGTCATTCAATTATGCTTCCGCCAATGTGAAATATCTTCATGCCAGAGTTATAATGGATTATAAAATGCATAATGATAAAATGTATTATTTTGATATAAATGATTTAGGAAAATTTCATATATCTGTCCCATAATTTTGCATCTTTCACTAAATATCCAATAAATTCTTGCTTTTTCAAAATCGTCTCATATATATTGAAACTATCATTTTCAGTCCTAAAATTCAAATTTTCTCCAGAAAATCACGTGCAAATTGGGGTTTTTTTGCTGATGTGCAGTCGAATTTTTTGCCTGGATAATAGGATTTTTTAACATTGTAGTGTGGAAAATTGGATTTTGTCACAATTTTTTTTTTTTAAAAAAAAAAGGCTGTATAAAATAAAAAATAAAAAATAAAAAATAAAAAAACTGTAAGAAAAAATTTAAATAAAAAGTCATCATCTTCATTAAAAATTGTCCATCATTCATATTTAGAAAGGGAAAAATCTGTTTTTGGTCCACTAACTTAGGGCGAGTCCAAAACTGGTCCACTAACTATGATATTATCAATTTTAGTCCACTAACTTAGGATCGAGTCCAATTTGAGGATAAATTTTGCCGGAATTGACTAAGTTGGCCGGAATTACTCACGTGCAAGGCACGTGGTCGTTCAATTTGGGGTTTTCCGGCGATTTGTCCTTATATTGGACTCGACCCTAAGTTACTGAACTAAAATTTATAATATCATAGTTAGTAGACCAGTTTCGGACTCGCCCTAAGTTAGCGGACCAAAAATGAAATTTTTTCCTTGTTTTGTCCCATAATCCAAATTTAACAGAATACATTGATTCTTTGTCATTTTTTTACCTAGATTCAAATGGTTCTTGTCTTGATTCAAATAGTTGGAGATTTTGTAAGATACTTATATCAAAACTCAACCGTGACAATTTTTTTTGTTACTCTAACACAAAATAGTGAGGATCCTCTGTTCGATTCTTTAGTATAAAGTTGGAGATTCATTCGAACCATACCTCTTCTTGGTTTTGCGTGGTTTGATCTTCTTCCACACCACCACGTTTTCTACACTTACTCACGTGCAAGGTACGTGGTCGTTTAATTTGGGGCTTTCCGATTCAGGTGTTAAGAATTGTAGTAAATATGGTGGTGTGGGTCACAACGCAAAATCTAGGAAGTGTCTGATGAAAAATTCCGATGAAGCTGATTTGGAAGAAGATCAAAGCACGCAAAACCAAGAAGAGGTGTGGTTTGACTGAATCACCAACTTTATATTAAAGAATCGAACAAAGTATCCTCACTATTTTGTGTTGGAGTAACAAAAAAGATTGCCACGGTTGGATTTTGATATAAGTATCTTACAAAATCTCCAACTATTTGAATCAAGGCAAGAACCATTTGAATCTAGGTAAAAAAAAAATGATAAAGAATCAATGTATTCTGTTAAATTTGGATTATGGGACAAAACAAGGAAAAATTTCGTTTTTGGTCCACTAACTTAGGAAGAGTCCAAAACTGGTCCACTAACTACGATATTATCAATTTTAGTCCAGTAACTTAGGGCCGAGTCCAATATGAGGACAAATCGCCGAAAAGCCCCAAATTGAACGACCACGTGCCTTGCACGTGAGTAATTCCGGCCAACTTAGTCAATTCCGGCGAAATTTGTCCTCAAATTGGACTCGGTCCTAAGTTACTGGACTAAAATTGATAATATCATAGTTAGTGGACCAGTTTTGGATTCGCCCTAAGTTAGTGGACCAAAAACGAATTTTTTCCTATTTAGAAAGATATATTAAAAAAAAAAAAAAAAAAAAAAAAAAAAAAAAAAAAAGAGATCATCATCTTCATCAAATATATTCATCGTTCATCAGCCCAAGAGATTCACGATTTGTCACTGGCGTAGGCTCACAATTGATCGAACAACCAAGAAACAACAAATCCCAAAAAAAAATCAAAAAATTCGATGAAGCGTAGGTTTTACGATTGGTCATTGGCTCAAGAGACGGCAAGTCGAGAAAAAGAAAAAACGAGGATGAAGCAGGAAGATTATATATGCAAGAGTTTGAAAACTCGGAATTAATTCCAGATATGGTGGATCGGTTGGGTGGAAGGAACGTGGAGCTTAGTGCAATGCAAAACAAGCTCCAAGTTTTGATATTTTGATAATAATATTTTGGATCTGGGCGCTGCAACCTTCTTCATCGAATCTCTCATTGTTCCCGTCTTCTTCTCGTCCTTCTCTTTTTCAAATATAGTTCTTCAAAATGGGTTCTTGGTTCCTCGATTTTCTTCACATATTTCCCCCCTTATTCAATTCTTCTAATCAAGAATCTATTTTTCTGAAACAGATTTTAGAAACATCGAAGAAGATGAACAGTTCGGAAGATGATAAGTCAATTTTTTCTATTTTTTATTTTGATTTAATAGAATTTTTTTTAATTATTTGTGAATAATTTTTTTGAGTTATTTTTATATTTCTTTTAAGGGATGTGTGCAATGTTTAAAAAAAAAAAATATATATATATATATATATATATATATATATATATATATTATCCAGCATACTATTCCGACTCCACGTACTAAAAACACTCCAATTTAGCTGGCACGTGATCAACACGTGATTTTTTCGGCAAAAAAATTGAATTTTGGGACTGGAAACTGACAGTTTCAAATTTTATGGGACGATTTTGAAAAGCAAGAACTTATGCAATATTTAGCAAAAAATGCAAAAGTTATGGAACGATATATGATTTTTTCCCAAAATGATTTGGATTGTGAATTTTGGTAAGATAATGCTATTTTGATGTCCATTATGTGATTTAATTCATTATATGTGGAAATAAATATATTTATATGTATATGATATAAAATGATAAGTTAAATGAATAGAGTTCAGACTTAGAGGGTGTTTGGCAGCAGATAAGATCCTCTAGTCCCTAATCCTTATCTCAATCTTGTACCACTATAAAACACTACCGTTTTAACAGAAACTGAAAAAGTGTGAAACTCCCTATTCGTCAATCCGCCGAGCCGCAATCTGCCTCTGTTTCATCTTTCTCATTTTCTCTAAAGGCTTGAGAGATCACTCCAACACCACCACTATCATCGATAACTCCAAAATCGTGTGTGGCGCTATAGCCTCTCTTCTTGGTTTTGGGACTCAATTTATTTGATTCTCTAATGTACAACAATGAAGAAGTTCATATATTTAAATTAGCTAAGTACAACAGTTATGATTTAGGAGTAGTTTCATATCTAAATGGATTTAATTAAATTTATTGGTCTCGTAGTGGTTTTGACTTGCACCACGAGGAGTCATTACACAAATTACTACCTAAAATAATGAAGAAATAAATAGAAAAGCTCATGTAAGTTTATTCAGCCTGCACTTAACAAAATAAAGGGAGGAAGTGGAGTTAGAAGTTGTCCAGAATTTCAAAATAGACGTCCACTAAACTGCTAAATTCGACCTTCATGCAGCCTGAATTGGGAAAAGTACAAAACATGAAAGTTGTTGTATGATGTGTTAGCTTTATAACCCAATTTGAAACACATAAATATCAATTTTTTAGAAAAAGTTAGAGCCTTATCACCAAAATATGATGAAGTTGGAATTATCGGACTAAAAGCATGTAACGATCTAGAATTTGATAATTTGTGCATTGATTTGATTTAATTGTTATAGATTAATTACCACGGTGGGATAGAAAGTTTCAAAGGTTACTCCGGAGTAGAGGTAAGTAGAAATTCATCTGCAACTACAATGCTTCAACATAGTATTGGTGCTTATTATTTGTGTTAATTGATTACATCATGTGCAGTCGTGTATCTCTATATAAAATATTTTATTCCATTATTAATAGTAAACTGGTGAGCATATCAATCATGAGCATTAGCATTTGCTAGAATTTCCATGTGTACATGAGAGTAGTCAAAATAGCATAATTTCATAAATTGAAAATGTTTTGGGGTTGGTCATGCGAGTTATATATTATGTATGGTGTCTCTCGGGATGCTTCCGGTGATAGGCGTGTACGCGGAAGATGTTCCCACTTCAGCACCTGGTACACGTGTTTCGTGCACGCACTTTAGGGCACTTTTAGTGTCATTTTAGTATCAATAATGTGCATAATCACGTGTATTTAGTGCTTTTATACTCTCATGGGCAAAATAATGCGTTTGTGCGATTTTTGTGTTAAAACAGGTGAAAACGGGTCGAAAAAGAACCTCAAATGACCGCGGAGTCGAGGGATCGATCGAGGCAACAAAAAGAAGGGTTAATTGAAGATCTCGGCCGAGACAGGACTCAAATCTCGGTCGAGATGAGTCTCCAGGGCATTTATGAAGAGTTGGGCAGAAAGAAGATCTCGGCCGAGATACACAACAGATCTCGGCCGAGAAATGTTGCCAGAGAATTTCAAAGTTTTTCAATGACCCAGATCTCGGCCGAGATGATACTTAATCTCGGCCGAGATAGCCTTTCGACCCATAAACCCTTGAAAACCCCTTTTCACATCTCGGCCGAGACACACTCCCGTCTCGGCCGAGATTAAGTACCCTGTTTTAAAATCCTGAATGCGATTTTGCCTATTTTCGACTAGCACTTTCTCTCCTTATATATATATCATCCCATTCGAATTTAACTAAACCCTAATAACGTAGAACAACCTAGATTATTGTGGAACCTTGAGTCCAAGACATTTATGTGATTATTACGGTTAATGTTACCGAAAATATTGTGTATTCAAGTGTTTTGTGTTATTTGCTGTTATTGACTCACATTTATGAATTTATTATTGGATTGATCACCCTTTAAGGGATTTGTGAATGTGTTGCTAGAATAGGAGGTCACTATCCGTAATTGTAGGATTTCCTATTCCCGAGTAGCAAACAATAATTATTTATTGGTGATAACACAAAGTTTAACCTCTAAAACCGAGCTTGCGAGTTTTATGTTGAATTTATCTCGTTGTCCTAGTGTTTAATGCATTTGGTGATTGAATCTAAGAGAGCTTGTTCGAGGATTCGGTTAAACTGAATAGGGTTAGTCGAAGAGCTTGTTTTGATTAACTAAGATTAAGGGATAACAAGGCTATTAGAGCTTGTTAATAGCCTTGAGATAAGGGCTAGAATCACAATTGAATAGGGCATTGACAATAGTTACATAAATCGTCCAAGACCTCGGTGAAACATGATCAAGGGTGAATCGTTTTGTTATTTAAAAAACCAAAAATCTATAAAAATCTCTTTATTTGTCTTTGTTTATTTAGGTGTAGTTGTTATTTCATTGACCCCCCACTTCTTTATTGTTTTCTATCTTATATACATTATGTTTCTTCATAATAATAGCTTAACACATAAAAGCAAAATTTGTTCGACCGTTCCTCGTGGGATCGACCCTTGCTTGCCACTCTACTAGTTAGAGTAGTCGGTAAGGTTTAAGTGTATCTTCATACACGATTTAATTTGGTAGTCGGAAACGACGCTACCAGCACCTTTATGATGATGGGTATGGAAGAGGTAGACTTTCCGGTGTACTGCAAGGGCAGGCAGGAGGCGGACCCCTGGTAGTCTCGGAAGGATAGCCACTTGGTCGTACCAACCATCAATGATATCTCGGGTGGACTATAAGGGGGGAGGAAGGACCCTTGGTAGTCACGAGTATAGCCAATGAGTGATATTTCGGGGAGGTTTGTGTCAGTGACGGGAGCCAGTTCCCACCAAATATGATTTCTTTTTAGAAAGAGTTGAAAGAAATGGTTTTATAGCATACACCTCACCAATGCATCTCAAACATGACTTATAGTCAGTTGTATTTGTACACCACTCATGCATGACTTCTGCTTACTGAGCTTTAGCTCACGTAGTTCTTGCATTGTAGGTGAGTTTGACTACGCATGAGGTCGTGGACTGATCTGGCATGCTATTGGAGCTTCTGCAAGTTTTGGAGTCCCGTGTATATGAATGACGACCTGAGGGGCTAAACCGAGGACTCACTGGGCTTTTGCTAGTGTTATAACAATCATTTTGGACATGTTCAAGTTGATGAACTTTAATATGTATATTATGGTAAATATATTGTTGAATGAAGAATGATACTGTTGTGCTTGACTTGGATCTATACGAATACATGTTGGTGAGATTTTAATATCGAGGACATATTTTAGATTGTTAATTTTGAAAAAAAAAATACAGGCTTTGTAATATAAGGGTGGGTGTGACACTTAGCCAAACACCCTCTTAGTTTGTTATCAATTTTGGGGGAAAAAAAAAATAGTTTAATGTTATTTATGTTGGGTGATCTAATGTTATTATGACATAGTTACATACTATGTACTCCCCCTGTTTCAAAATAAGTGTCTTTTTAGACAAAATGAAAAATCTCAAAATAAGTGTCGGTTTAGCGCCGAAAAGAATACAATTCTTCCAATTTTATTGTAAACAACCTACTTAATTTATTGATTATTTCCTTATTCCACAAAATATATCCAATAAAATGGATTCTGTATGGAAATATTTTCCTTTTATATCCATCCTTATTTAAAGAAAAAAAAAAAAAGACACTTATTTTAAGACGGAGGGAGTAACATTAAAATGCGGTTTTTGAATAATTTTGTAAATTCTTGTATATGAATAATGAATTGCATTAATATTTATTTTAAAAAAGGTTAATTTGATATAATATTGTATTTACTGCATCATTTATTCCCAAACCCCTAATTATATCCCATCATATCCATTACACCAAAATAACCTTAATAGGGTATGTTTGTTTATGATTTAAGGGGCGTGAGAAAAATCTATCATTGAAAATCTCGGTCTAGTGCTTCTTAAATATTAAGGTTGTTGTTATCGAACAGAGTAGTATTTATAAAGTTGATTCGTTTTTCATTACTTTTTAGACTCTAGTTATACCGTAAGTGTACGGCATAGGACCAGACAGCTGCGAGCGCCGAGCAAGGTCGACCCTGCAGCGATCGGAGGTTTCAAATCTACCAAGTACTGTAATCTAAAACCCTAATTTTATCTAGATAAGCGAATACTAAAGGGTCTGGTTTTTACATTATAACAAAACTGAAAAACTAAAATCTCTTATACACCAAAAGAGAAACCACTTTGTCAAGTGTCTTTTTCTCTGCCACTTTGTCAAGTGTCATTTTCTCAAAGTTTTGAGAATATAAAATATATTTTAATATTTTTTAGAATTCTATTTTTTTTTCTACTGGATAAGGTTGATATAACTGTTGCAACTAATGACCCATGTTTCTCAGTTCTGCATAGTTGTGATTTGAAATTTCAAAATATTTCAGTATTTAAAATTTCTAAATTTTTATCTCCCTTAGATAACTTCATTAAATAATTGCAGATAATTACAATTAAGATTTCGGTAGCGTTATTAAAAATCAAGAGCATGAACTTTCAAACTAAGATATCGAATTTCGATTTCTCGTATATAAGCATTCAAATAATCTTTAACAATTCTGAAAAAAAAAACCACAGGAGAATTAAAATTTCAAATTCTGATATATCAGCAAGATTATTAGAAATTCATATATTAGTTTTCTTATTCTATTAATTTTGAAACGTAATTTTCTTTTCTTTTATTGAAAAACTAGATAGATGGTTTATAGCATAACTTATATAGTATTGAGTAGTTCTTATTATATGGACGCAATATATAGAGACCTTATGTATTTTTTCACCATAATTTGTTTTCCTTTTTTGTAATTATTCTCCTTTATTTATAATTTATTTTGTATTATTATGTATATACAATTATATTTAAGAGCCTATAAAATAGATGTGATGTGTAGAAACATTCCAAAAAACTTATTTATAATTTATTTTATATTATTATGTAAAAAATATACATTTATATTCAAGAATGAACAATTGCATGTTGCTGTGTTTTAGAGCTAAAGTAGGGGTGACTCTATGGTACCACCGAAGGATAAAAATGACATTATATATGATTAAGTGGGTCCCTCGTATTTAAATAATTATTTTTTCTTCTCATTTAATGAGCACTTCATTAATAAGATATATAATTCTTATTTACTGTGCATCAAATTCTGTACTGAATTTTTGACATACCCAATTTGTGTCGGTATCAGTATATAGCTAGATCTAATATACCGCTAGAAATTTAATATACCAAAACATACTAATATATACCGAAATACCAATTACAAAAAAAATTGATATTTTTTTTTTTTTTTTTTGTGTACCGAATATAGATAGATACTGATTTTTTTAGTATTTTGGTATAAATGAAATGCGATTTTTTTTAAATTTCATACTATATAAAAAATATGATGTACCAATATTTTTATTTCATTAATTTTTTAGTTCAATAAATATGATATTTCAATGTTTTTTTCTCATTACTGAATCGAATAATATAAGACAAAATTGAAAGAAACGTACCAAAAAAATAAAAATAAGTAAACTCGGGAATTAAAAATAAAACAAAACAAGTAACCTGGGGAGTTAAAAAAAAAAAAAAAAGTAATGAAAAAAGAAAAAAAAAAAGAAATAATAAATAGGAGATAGTTTGATTCTTTTCTTTCGTCGGTCAATTTTTTTTTTTAATTGGAGTTTGTTTTTGTTATAGAGAGAATGTATTTATGTGGGAGAAAAAGTGTTATAGAAATTAGTGATTTTCTTATGGAAAAGATAACTATGTATTGTGGCATTTTAACACTTTATACTTTTTTTAAAATTTACAAATAATTCAGTGGTTAAGATTCAATATTATAACATCTAATGACTGAAACATGACTGGGGTATTGGTACCACCGTGGTACTGGTACCACTGTGGTACCGAAGTTGGATTCTAAAAGTAGAGGATGATTAAAAATACTTTGTAGTGATGAAAATGACAAGATTTTGGACCCCACAAGCAATATGATTTACCAAAAAGTCAAAATTTAAAATAGCGTGTGTGAAAAACTATACACATTGTCATCATAGTCGTTTTTCTTATATAATATTTAATTATTATTTTTTATTACATTTTTTACTCTACTATTATAATTGATTTAAATTTCATTATTACAAATATTTTTACGATAATTCAATTTTACTATATATATGTATATATATATTCTTAAGGCTAACGATATGTTTCTTACAAAAAAAAGTAATAATTTTATAAATTAAAAAATATTAACTTTTCTACTGACAAAATACCGTACTAGTAAGATAACTAAAGTAACGTGACAAAATGAAACTTGAGGATGTTAATAGTTTTAGTATGTACTTGTATGATTGTTTTCTTGATTTTGAATAACACGTCCAATTTGTACTCATGAATTTAATCTTAGCGCTCTTTGGTCTCGTGTGTTTTCCTTTTGACAACACTGGAAGTGCAATTTCGCATTCCTCATATACAAGGTGTCACACCGGGAAAAATCAGCGGAATTTTACCCGACGTGCTGTAATACCCGTGCCTCTCACAACTCACTGGCCAATATAATTTTTGCATTTCATGCATACCATATTTTTATGTTCTATTTACGTGCTCGTTTTATAGTAATTAATTTGTTATATTTATTACGTCATTTTAGATTTTTGCAACTAATTTGGAGATGGTTAATTTGGTAGTCAAGAACCCCCTAGTCTAAAATATTGGGACATGCTTTAAAATTTAAGACTATGCGTGACAAGTTTAAAATGTGGAACATTATTTGGTACGTAGAAGTATCAGATATGTAAAAGATTATATCGTCAGAATAATAAAAACAACAACAACAACAACAATAATAATAATAATATAATAGATTTAACCGCATTCGAAGGCGGTTAATAATCTTATATGATAGTTATCCTATATACTATTAGGACACTTCGAAAACAAGAAAAGAAAAGGGGAGGCGGTGCTGGCAACTGGGAGAAGACAAAACAGGTAAGTGGAGTTCTTCTTTCCAAAACATACAATCAATTTTAAAGGTTTTACAAGATATACATCCAGTAAGTTTATATCACAATTTAAAGTTGAGAAGAGTTGCTAAAATGATTATATTGTAATGATGGTGTTTCCCATTAATGAGAGTAATAAATTGGTACCCATAACATTTATAACGAGAATGTTAAAAAAAAGGGGGAGAAAAATGTTAAATTGAATCTGTCCAGATTTTAAAATAAATGTTCAATAGTTAGCCAATTTTGACCAATTTATGAGCTGAATTGGGAAAAGTGTAAAACATGAAAGTTGTAGCCTTATGTGTTAGCTTTATAACCCAACTTAAATCATGTAAATATCAATTTTGTAGAAATAGTTAGAGCCTTATTACTAAAATGCGACGAAACTGGAAATTTTGAATTAAAAGTACTTAATAACCTGGAATTTGATAAATTGTGTATTAATTCGATTTAAAATTGTCGTAGATTGATTACCATTGTGGAATAGGAAATTTCAAAATCTACTCCGGAGGAGAGGTAAGTAGAAATCCATCTCCAACTACAATGCTTGAACATAGTATTTTGTTTGTTATTTGTGATAATTGATTGTTATATGTGTTGTTGCATACCTTTGTATAAAGTGTTTTATTCCGTTGCTAGAAACAAATTGATGTGCATCAATCATGAGCATTAGCATCTACAAGGATTACACGTGTACATATAAGAAGTCAAAATAACGTAGTTGCATGAATTGATAATGTTTTGGGATTGGTCACCACTGGCACATTGAGAGTTATATATTATATATGGTGTCTCTCGGGATGTTTCCGGTGACAGGCGTGCACGCGGAAGAGGTTCCCACTTCAGCACCTTTATGATAAGGGGTACGGGAAGAGGTAGACTTTCCGGTGGACTGCAGGGGCAGGCAGGAGGCGGACCCCTGGTAGTCTCGGAAGGATAGCCACTTGGTCGTACCAACCATCACTAGTATCTCGGGTGGACTATAAGGGGGGAGGAGGGACCCTTGGTAGTCACGAGTGTGGCCAATGAGTGTTATTTTTGGGAGGTTTGTGACAGTGACGAGAGCCAATTCCCACTAAATATGATTTCTTTTGAGAAAGAGTTGAAAGAAATGGTTTTGTGATATGCATCTCATCATTCACGCATTGGTCATGCATGATTTCTGCTTACTGAGTTTTAGCTCACGTAGTTCTTGCATTGTAGGTGAGTTTGACTATGCATGAGCGCGTGGACTGATCTGGCATGCTGTTGGAACTGATGCAAGTTTTGAAGCCTCGTGTATATGAATGACGACCTGTGGGGCTAAACCTTGGACTCACCATGTTTTTGCTAGTATTCTAATAATCTTTTTGGACATGTTCAAATTAAGAAACTTTAATATGTATATTTTTGTAAATATGGTGTTGAATGGAGTGTGACACCTTTGTAATCGATCTGAATCTATGTATATATATATGTAGGTGAGATTCTGGTCTTGAAGGAGTATTCTAAATTGTTAATCTTGAAAAAAAAAAATACAGGTTTTGCAAGGCTAAAAATTAGTATAAAATAAGTTTTTATAAGGGTGGGTGTGACAGAGTGGTATCAGAGCCCGGTTTGTGCCCTGTAGACTGTTCATACACATGAGCTCAGAACTTCTGAAGCACAGACATGCCAGTACGTTTTACTTATTTGTAATTTGCACTCATTATTTCATGAATTATATTGGCCTGTGACAGAGGGACAATAAAACTAGAAAGAAATCATGGAGGTCGTTAGAGGAGAAGGTGTTGAAGGAGATAACGAACAGGAACAAAATGCACCAGCAGTAGGTGTTGGCCTGGAAGCGATTGTGGCTCGGTTGACAGGATTAGTCGAACAACAGTCGCAACAGATTCAACAACTTATCCAACAAAGGGGTGTGGGTGAACAACCAGGAAATGGTGTAAATCAACAGCAACCTCGAGCTGAATACTTGGAGGTCATCGGAGAGAGGTTTAGAAAGCTTAACCCACCAACATTTGAGAGTGCAACGGATCCCACTGATGCAGAGGATTGGCTTAGAACTATAGAGAACATGTTTCTGTATAGTAAAGTCCCTGAGGAGGAGAAGGTATTGTGTGCGTCGTTCATGTTACGTGGAAGTGCAGGACACTGGTGGGACACAATGAAAACTATAGAAGATGTGGCGACAATGACGTGGAATAGGTTCAAAGAACTTTTTAGAAACAAGTATTTCACTGCCCCAGTTCGAGTAATGAAAATGAACGAGTTCACACAATTGAGACAAGGGGCAATGGATGTTGCAGACTACATCGCCAAGTTCGAGCAACTCTCTAGGTTTGCGGAGCACATGGTCAGTACGGATGCGCTGAAAGTAGAAAGGTTCCTAGAGGGTCTGAGGCCAGAGCTATATAGGGATGTGTGTATGGCTGGTATACATGGAGTAACTTACTCACAAGTTGCTGAACGAGCGTTGATTGCCGAACAAGCTGAAATGAAAATTAAGCGTGCTCAGGAGGTTAGGCGCCAGTTTATACAGAGACAAGGACCTCGTTTTGTAGGAGATGGAAAGAAAAGGCCGCTACAAGTGCAAGGTCCAAGGCCAAGTTCTCAACCAAAACCAGGACAACAATCATGGGATCAGAACAAGCGCCAAAAGGGTGAACAGGGAAAACCACCAGTTACACAACCTACATGTCCCACATGTGGAGGTTTGCATAGTGGAAAGTGCTTTGCGGAGTATCGGACTTGTTTTAAATGTGGAAAAGCAGGACACATTTCCACGGTTTGTCCAGAGAAGTCAAACCCTGCTACACAAAAGAAGACGCCAGCTAGAGTCTTTACCATGACCACGGAGGAAGCGGAAGCAAATACATCTGTAGTAACAGGTAAAGTTCCCATTTGTGATACGATTGCATTTGCATTATTTGATTCTGGAGCTACACATTCATTTGCATCCACTGAGTATGTGAGGAGGCTGGGTAGGAGACCTGATATAGCAGACGTTAGTTACAATGTAGTGATCCCCTCCGGAGAGTCAAAACAAACTAACCAAATTCTGCGAGCATGTGTCATCTCTATTGAAGGAAGAAAACTTTATGCCGATCTAATCATATTAGATATGAATGATTATGATGTGATTTTGGGAATGGACTGGCTATCGAAATATGGTGCTACAATAGATTGTCAAAACAAGGTAATCACATTTCAGCCGCCTGGTGACACATCTTTTATCTTTATCGGAGTAAGGAAAAGGTTCAAATATCACACGATATCAGCGGTAAAAGCAAAACGGTTATTAGAAAGTGGTTGTGAAGGCTACCTAGTAAGTATAATGAGTATGGAAGAGAAGCATTATCCGACTATTGAGGAGGTAGCAGTGGTGCAAGAATACCCTGAAGTATTTCCAGAGGAACTCCCAGGATTACCCCCAGACAGAGAGATAGAGTTTGTAATTGACATATATCCAGGGACTGCTCCTATATCGAAGTCACCATACAGAATGGCGCCAACAGAGTTGAAAGAGTTGAAGATTCAATTGCAAGATTTACTGGACAAAGGCTTCATTAGACCTAGCTTTTCGCCATGGGGTGCACCAGTTTTGTTTGTCAAGAAGAAAGATGGTACTATGAGGATGTGTATAGATTACAGAGAACTGAACAAGGTTACGATCAAGAACAAATACCCCTTACCCAGGATTGATGACTTGTTTGATCAACTCCAGGGAGCTGCCATATTCTCCAAGATTGACTTGCGTTCAGGTTATCATCAACTGAAAATTAAAGAGGAAGATATTCCAAAAACAACATTCAGTACGAGATACGGGCACTATGAGTTTCTAGTAATGCCATTCGGTTTGACAAATGCCCCAGCAGCTTTCATGGATATGATGAATCGGGTGTTCAAAGACTTTTTGGATAAGTTCGTTATTGTGTTTATTGATGACATCCTGATCTACTCCAAGAATGAAGCAGAGCATGTTGTGCATTTGAGAAAGGTTTTAGATGTTCTAAAGGAGAAACAGTTGTACGCTAAGTTCAAGAAATGTGAGTTCTGGTTGGATCGAGTAATATTTCTAGGGCATGTTGTGTCAGGAGAAGGAATTTCAGTTGATCCAAGTAAAGTTGAAGCAATTAATAATTGGCCACAACCTACAAACCCTTCAGAGGTACGTAGTTTTCTCGGGTTAGCGGGGTACTATCGGAGATTTGTAGAAGGATTCTCGAAAATTGCATCTCCCTTAACACAGTTGACTAGAAAGAGTGTAACATTCAAGTGGACAGAGGCTTGTGAGCAGAGCTTTCGGGAATTGAAGAAAAGATTAACCTCGGCACCGATCCTTTCAATACCAACAGGGACTGGAGGCTTTGTGGTATACAGTGATGCTTCGAAGAACGGTTTAGGGTGTGTGTTAATGCAGAATGGCAAAGTAATAGCATATGCATCCAGACAGTTGAAGGAATATGAGAAGAACTACCCTACTCACGACTTGGAGCTTGCAGCAGTAGTATTTGCGCTAAAAATTTGGAGACACTATCTATATGGAGAACGATGTGAGATTTACACAGATCACAAGAGTCTGAAATACTTTTTCACACAGAAGGAGCTGAATATGAGACAGAGAAGATGGCTAGAACTCGTGAAAGACTATGACTGTGTTATCAACTATCATCCTGGTAAAGCAAATGTCGTAGCTGATGCCTTAAGCAGAAAATCGTCCCAAAGTACCACATTGATGGCTTTAATTCAGAAACCGGAGTTACTAGACTTGCAAAGAATGAATGTTGAGATTGTTCAGCTGGGGGTAGTGGAGGCAAGATTAGCAGCTCTAACCCTTCAGCCTACCCTACTTGATAGAATTAAGCAGGGACAGAATGAAGATGAATATTTAGCTAAAGTAAAGAAGGATGCCGCTTCAGGGACGCCATCGGACTTTCAGTTGTCAGGGAATGATGTCTTAAGATTCAAAAACCGGTTATGTGTGCCAAATGTAGATAGCATTCGTAGAGATATTATGGCAGAGGCACATTCGACACCATACTCAGTACATCCAGGAGCTACCAAAATGTATCGAGATTTAAAGGTGCAGTATTGGTGGCCAGGTATGAAGAAAGATATTGCTCAGTGTGTAAAACAGTGTTTGACTTGTCAACCGGTAAAGGCAGAACATCAAAGACCGGCAGGAACTTTACAGCCCTTGCTGATCCCGGAATGGAAATGGGAGAACATTACAATGGATTTTGTGGTGGGATTGCCGAAAACTGTAAAGGGACACGATGCTATCTGGGTAATTGTGGACAGACTTACAAAATCTGCTCATTTTCTCCCAGTCTGTACTACTTACTCCATGGATCGTTATGCTCAGATATATATACAGGAAATAGTTAGACTTCACGGAGTACCATTATCCATTGTTTCAGATAGAGACTCAAGATTCCTGTCTACCTTCTGGAAGAGTTTACACAAGGCACTGGGAACACAGTTGTCTTTCAGTACTGCATATCATCCACAAACTGACGGACAATCAGAAAGAACGATACAGACTCTAGAGGATATGCTCAGAGCTTGTGTGTTAGATTTCCAGGGTCAATGGAGCAAATTTCTACCTTTGATAGAATTTTCCTACAACAACAGTTATCAATCCACTATAGGAATGGCCCCTTATGAAGCACTATATGGTAGGAAGTGTCGATCACCGATACATTGGGATGAGGTTGGTGAAAGAAGACTTCTAGGTCCAAGTGTAATACAAGAAATGTCAGAAGCTGTGTCACAGATTCGGGAAAGGATGAAAACAGCTCAGAGTCGCCAGAAAAGCTATGCAGATAAGAGAAGGAGAGCACTTGAGTTTGCAGTAGGAGAACTAGTGTTCTTGAAAGTTGCACCAATGAAGGGAATAATGCGGTTTGGTAAGAAAGGAAAACTTAGCCCGAGATACATTGGTCCATTTCCTATTATCGAGAGGATTGGTGAAGTTGCCTACAGACTCGATTTGCCAGCATCAATGTCTCAAATACATAATGTGTTCCATGTGTCAGTATTGAGGAAGTATGTTGCAAATCCGTCTCATGTCCTGAACAGTGAACCTGTAGAACTACAAGCAGACTTGGGATATAAAGAAGTACCAGTACAGATTTTATTAAGGGAAGTAAAACGGCTGAGAAACAAAGAAATCCCCTTAGTCAAAGTCCTATGGAGAAATCAATCAGTCGAAGAAGCTACCTGGGAAAGAGAGGATGTAATGAGAGCCAAATATCCTGAACTCTTCAAGTAAGTAAATTTCGAGGACGAAATTTTTATAAGGGGGGGAGGATGTAATACCCGTGCCTCTCACAACTCACTGGCCAATATAATTTTTGCATTTCATGCATACCATATTTTTATGTTCTATTTACGTGCTCGTTTTATAGTAATTAATTTGTTATATTTATTACGTCATTTTAGATTTTTGCAACTAATTTGGAGATGGTTAATTTGGTAGTCAAGAACCCCCTAGTCTAAAATATTGAGACATGCTTTAAAATTTAAGACTATGCGTGACAAGTTTAAAATGTGGAACATTATTTGGTACGTAGAAGTATCAGATATGTAAAAGATTATATCGTCAGAATAATAAAAACAACAACAACAACAACAATAATAATAATAATATAATAGATTTAACCGCATTCGAAGGCGGTTAATAATCTTATATGATAGTTATCCTATATACTATTAGGACACTTCGAAAACAAGAAAAGAAAAGGGGAGGCGGTGCTGGCAACTGGGAGAAGACAAAACAGGTAAGTGGAGTTCTTCTTTCCAAAACATACAATCAATTTTAAAGGTTTTACAAGATATACATCCAGTAAGTTTATATCACAATTTAAAGTTGAGAAGAGTTGCTAAAATGATTATATTGTAATGATGGTGTTTCCCATTAATGAGAGTAATAAATTGGTACCCATAACATTTATAACGAGAATGTTAAAAAAAAGGGGGAGAAAAATGTTAAATTGAATCTGTCCAGATTTTAAAATAAATGTTCAATAGTTAGCCAATTTTGACCAATTTATGAGCTGAATTGGGAAAAGTGTAAAACATGAAAGTTGTAGCCTTATGTTTTAGCTTTATAACCCAACTTAAATCATGTAAATATCAATTTTGTAGAAATAGTTAGAGCCTTATTACTAAAATGCGACGAAACTGGAAATTTTGAATTAAAAGTACTTAATAACCTGGAATTTGATAAATTGTGTATTAATTCGATTTAAAATTGTCGTAGATTGATTACCATTTTGGAATAGGAAATTTCAAAATCTACTCCGGAGGAGAGGTAAGTAGAAATCCATCTCCAACTACAATGCTTGAACATAGTATTTTGTTTGTTATTTGTGATAATTGATTGTTATATGTGTTGTTGCATACCTTTGTATAAAGTGTTTTATTCCGTTGCTAGAAACAAATTGATGTGCATCAATCATGAGCATTAGCATCTACAAGGATTACACGTGTACATATAAGAAGTCAAAATAACGTAGTTGCATGAATTGATAATGTTTTGGGGTTGGTCACCACTGGCACATTGAGAGTTATATATTATATATGGTGTCTCTCGGGATGTTTCCGGTGACAGGCGTGCACGCGGAAGAGGTTCCCACTTCAGCACCTTTATGATGAGGGGTACGGGAAGAGGTAGACTTTCCGGTGGACTGCAGGGGCAGGCAGGAGGCGGACCCCTGGTAGTCTCGGAAGGATAGCCACTTGGTCGTACCAACCATCACTAGTATCTCGGGTGGACTATAAGGGGGGAGGAGGGACCCTTGGTAGTCACGAGTGTGGCCAATGAGTGTTATTTTTGGGAGGTTTGTGACAGTGACGAGAGCCAATTCCCACTAAATATGATTTCTTTTGAGAAAGAGTTGAAAGAAATGGTTTTGTGATATGCATCTCATCATTCACGCATTGGTCATGCATGATTTCTGCTTACTGAGTTTTAGCTCACGTAGTTCTTGCATTGTAGGTGAGTTTGACTATGCATGAGCGCGTGGACTGATCTGGCATGCTGTTGGAACTGATGCAAGTTTTGAAGCCTCGTGTATATGAATGACGACCTGTGGGGCTAAACCTTGGACTCACCATGTTTTTGCTAGTATTCTAATAATCTTTTTGGACATGTTCAAATTAAGAAACTTTAATATGTATATTTTTGTAAATATGGTGTTGAATGGAGTGTGACACCTTTGTAATCGATCTGAATCTATGTATATATATATGTAGGTGAGATTCTGGTCTTGAAGGAGTATTCTAAATTGTTAATCTTGAAAAAAAAAAATACAGGTTTTGCAAGGTTAAAAATTAGTATAAAATAAGTTTTTATAAGGGTGGGTGTGACACGTGCGGCTTGATTTTACCACGAAACCAGTCAGCTTTACTAAATCTCACACCATTCGTGTTTGATTTGAACGAATCTCACACCCCCATGTTCGATTCTCCTGTTACCCGACAGATTGTATGCAACCAATTACCCGGAGCACGCAAGCAACAGTAAATAAAAGAGACACAACAGTTTACGGGCACCTCTGCCCAACCCGTACTTTACCAACTCAATAAAGTACAAGGAATATCTCGGTTGCACACAAAATTCGAGTCTAACTCTCTATATCTCCGAGTTGTGCCCTCAAGATTCATATAAATAAGCAACAGTTGATGGACATCCTCCATCAATAGGCAATATAATCCAACGGTCCGAAAACGTGCCAAGTGGCAATCGTCGCTTGCAACTCGGATGAGGCAATTTCCCGTAACTGCCCGGAACCTTATCCGCAACTCAGCATCATCCGGAACTCGCAATTGTCGCCCTGCGCTTGTCCCAAACTCCCGGCACTCGCACACCCGCGCGCGCCAAAGTTTCCTGGCACTCACACATCCGCACGCGCACCAAACTCCCGATGCTCGCAGTTTCCCGCGAGCGCCAAAGTCTCCCGGCACCCGCACATGATTCGCGCCACTCATGCACGAATTGTTCCCGACTCTCGGGGGCATCTTTTTCCCGACACTCGGCAGCAGCCTTTCCCAACACTCAATAGCAACCTTCTTTACAATCGGCAGCCACGCTGCCCGATGCTCGCAAGCATCATCACCCGGTGCTTACACCATCTTCGAACACCTGCAAGGTTAATTTACACATGCATGCAACTCATTGCACACTCAGAACCCGTCATCCGTCAATTCCCAACTCATGTACCTGACTCTCGGCCACATTTTCCCGACATCCGACAGACTAACTCAACAGGCTCCCGACAACCCACATTTATGTGTCATATGTCTAATCCCGACTCATGTTATGACACTGTTGTAGGTTGATTGTATTTATTCTTGTATCCCACATTGAGTATCGTCTGTAGAATATTCTCTTGTATTTGAATATTTAAACTATTCCCAATCATATAAAATATATCTTTTGGATCAATACTTTTACGCAGAACCTTTTTATTGTATTTACTAGTATTATACTCGTGCAATACATAGAAGTTTATTTAAAAAATAATGATTTTAACTAAAATAAATATGAAATAATCTATTTTTTTAAAATACGACCGTTTTATCATAATAAAATAAATATTTAGAAATTTTGAATTAAGCATAAATAAAAAAATAATGTAAATATAAGTGTTCCTCACGTTATATATACTATAAATTAACATTAAAATAAAATATTAAATTAAAAATAAAATATATCTATTTTCAAATGATCACTTCTTATCTTTGGCTCAAACATACATTTAGTGGTTGTGTATCATTCTTGACATATATGCGTACACAAATAGCTTAATTAATTATGAATGTTCAAACAAACAGAAATATATAAATATCAACTAATGTTATTAAATAAAGCAAAATAAATAATATTATAAGAAATTAGTATTAGTTTTATTTTAACTATACATTGATTTTTCTCTCAACTTAATGAATAAAGAAAACTTTAGTAAATTTATGTCGAATAAAATAAATTGATTAGTTGTGGTTTTAATGAAATAGTCAAATAAGATCATTTTTATAAGATAATTATTTGAGTGATTTTAGTTGTACCTCGAACTAATATTATATAGTACAACTCATAATAAACACTAAAATCAAACTCAGATAATCAACGAATACATAATATGATATTTTAAACTGAATATCTTAGTATAATATATGTGATATGAATTACAAATGAAACATCGTCAAACGAGGATTAATTTGATGTATTATACATAGTAAATAGATTATAGGGTTAACACATATGCTCATAGCTCTCATAAAAAAAAAAAAAGTATTAGCAGACTTGATGATTTAATAAACTGAATATATTTTTTGCCTTGATTTAATGAAGTAAGATTTCATTATTTAACCAATGATTTTTTTTCTCTGTGTAACTTAAATAACAAAAATCTTTAAAAATTCATGTCAAATAAAATAAATTGATTAGTTATACTTTTATAAAAAAGCTCAATTAATATTTTTCTTTGAGAATTATTTTACAAGTTTTTAGTTGCATCTAATTCACAATAAACACTCAAATTTAATATAAATAATTAATCAAGAATAATTTATTGCTTCAAATAAAATATTTATTATAATACTCCCTCCGTCCCACTTAAATTTGCATATTTTCCTTTTACGTTCGTTCCACTTAACTTTGCACACCCTTAAAAATGAAATTTCTCTCACAATCTCCATCTTCAAAGTCTCCACCCTCAATCTCCACCTTTGAAAAAGTCAAATATTCTCCAAAATCTGTTTTTTTTTTAACATCTGTATCGAGTCAACCGTGTAAAATTAGTTGAGATGGAGGAAATATATGTAATATGGATGTTAAATTGAAGATCGTGAAAGATAAATTATTTAATATATTATGCATAAAAATGTATAAGAAATAAAAAATTATTTGTATTTAAAAAAAATAAAAGAAAGTTATCAACTTATCAAAAGTGACAAAAACTTACTATTTATGTCCTCGAAATTTAGGCAAAAAAATTAAAATTATATAAATCCCCTTCATTTAACTCATATATATATATATATATATATATATATATATATATATATACACAAATTTGAGCTCAACAAATGGGCCTCAAATTAATTGGAGAACATATATATACACACATATATATATATATGAGTAATAGATATCCCCCTTAACACTAGAGGAAGACCGTTGAGGATTTCCTTTTGTTAGAGCATCTCCAACCCACCCTCTATTATAGTGTGAATTTTGCACTAAAAATACAGTTTTTGTGTACACTATCTCCAACCCAACTCTATCCCACTAAATTTACAGTTTTATGCAATCATCTCCAACCCAACTCTATCCCACTAAATTTACAGTTTTGTGTAAACCATCTCCAACCAAACTCTATTCCACTAAAATTTACACAATAAGATTACTTACTTCTAATTTTATTTATAAATAATTATTTATGTTTTACATATTAAAAAAAACCAACACTATTTATTTTAGTTAAAAAAATTTAATAATTTCACACTTAAAGATAAAACATTGCATTCAACACCATGAAAATAAAAAATTACATAAAACATTAATATTAATAATTTTACATAACAAACAAATTTAGATGTTAGCATTGCCATGTTCGTCCCACAATAATATCACGTTCATCTTCGATAATCATATTTTTCTATGTCGAGCTAGGAAATCATATTGATGTAACTAGTAATTTATCTTATTATTGTTTCATTATTTTTAAATATGCAAGATTAATAAAAAAATTAAACTATTTTTTTTGGTAATTAAATTTAATTGAATTAGATAAATTATTAAATACAAATATAACATTTATGTAGTTAAAACTGAATTTAGGGGTATTTTGAGCATATAATGTATAAATACAGTTTTTGTGTGGATGAACAGTGTCCCCCTATAAACAATTATAGAGGAATGTTTTAGAGTGTGGTTGGGGGGATAAACTCTAAAATTCTCCCCAAAAATAGAGTTATAGTGATGGGTTGGAGATGGTGTTACATGTCAGCTTCTCAGGCCACTTCTCCAAAAAATAACGCGCCATTCTCTAAAGGTTTCCTGCTCATTTATTATTTAGAAAAACCAACTATACATAATTTAACAGCAATTTTATAGTGCGCATGAGCAGTTTCTGTACAAAATTCTAAAATTCCTAATATACCCTCTATAATCATGTACGACACATTTCTATATCATGTGAAATGTAATTGATTTAAAGCGATTTTTTTCGAATTTGAACTGTAATTAATTAAATACTAATTATTGCAGTATGTCATATTAAATTCTCTGTTTTTTTTAGTTGTTATTCTAGCATTGGATAAGAAAATTAAGGCCCCATTTGGATGGAGGGATTTGATTTGCCAAGGAATTTGAAAATGAATAAACTTCAAAATCCTTAGATTTGAAATTTTGAAATCCATGGACTTGAAATTCCTTGTTTGGATTTATGGTGGATTTTTTAAAGGATTTTTAAATCCAAAATTTTCAAATCCATTATTTGGCAAAAAACTGATACAATATTTGTAAAATTCAATTTTTTTTCTTTAAAATTTAAACTAACAATTTATACTTTTTATTAAATAAAATAATATTTATACATTTAAATTAACCGAACGATTTTTTTTCCAATTATATATATACACACATATATACATATTATGTATTTTATATCCCAAAAAATTATTGGGAGCATTTCATTGGAGATAAAAGAAAAAATAAAAAAATTAAAAGAATTAAAAAAATATTATGAGCATTTTATTGAAGAACGAGAGGAAGAGATAGCGATAGGGAGAAAAGAAGAAGAGGACGAGAGGAAGAGATAGCGATAGGGAGAAAAGAAGAAGAGAGAGAGAGAGAGAGTGAGAGAGAGTGCGAGAGAAGGGGGGGAGAGAGAGAAGTGTGAGTGAGAGTGATTTGTAAATGACTACCTTTGTCAAATGATTTGAAATCCACCCAAATATAGTGTAAAATGGAGAATCTCAAATCTTGGATTTCTAAATGGGTTGATTTAAAAATATGAATTTACAAATCCACTCATTTAGTATTTTATCCAAACACATGGACTGGATTTGATAATGGATTTATAAATCCATAGCTCAAATCCCTCCATCCAAATGGAGCCTAAGGGATTTGAGAAGTAGACAAATAAACCATCAACTGATTTCCTTAAATCCCTTCATTTTTTTCTCATTTCCTTATTATAACACTTTCCATAACTATAGGGTTAATATTAGAAAAAAAATGGTAAAATAGCTATAATGACAACTATTTACAAACAAAACAAAAAAAACTAGAATGACAACTAAGAAAAAACGGAGGTAGTATATGCATTTTCAATCATTTCCAAATTGAGCATATGTTTTTTGTCAAATTAACTTTTTTTTTCAGATGTACCTATACAATATAATTAGAGTGGGACTTGGGTGCATATGGTGTACAATAGGGCTTATTGTACACCACTTCTATTTAAAGGCGAATCTAAAAAAAAAAAAAAAAGCTGAAATATAGTTTATAATATAATTCGCGTCCACGAATCAGGTTCGCGCGCGACTCGGCGAATCACACCTTTTTCTTTTTGTTTTTTGTAATACAGTATATTATGTTATTAATATAAGGTCGCGTTTGATTTAACAAATTTGATTGTGTCCCAACAGTTAGTGTGATGGGCTGAAATGCGCGGGTGGCAGGGAGGGCACCCGTTCGAATCTTGCTCGCCTTAGGTTTTCCCCATTTTTTGTTTAGTGCCACATTAAATCATTCCAGAGGTCTCATGTTTGAACATTATTCATAGATTCTATACGAAAATATTATAATAGTGTGGTATTGGTTAGGGATTATTTGCCTAACTCAAAGGTCTTCAGTTCAAGACCTATCTACTACAATTTTTTTTTACGTATTTGTATTTTTTTTTATATTAATATAAAATTGATAATAACAATTACTCCCTCTATTCCATATTAATTGACGTTTTAGGATATTCTTCTTTTTTCCTATTAATTGACGTTTTACATATTTTTCATAATTTTCTACCATTTTTCTCCCAGGACTCAATCCTAAAAAATCTTTATTTTGTTAAATCTTTATCCCCTAAAATATTCTCGGTCATTCTCGCGCCTTCTTCCCCCTCCCTCCTCATTCCACGCTTTATTCCCCTCTCCCTCCTTTATTCCGCAATATAAGCAGATTCTATTCAAAAATTATTATTGGAGACGCAAGTTAATAATAAATACGATGATCTTGGGAGAGAAGATGAAATCTTGAGAGAGAAGACGAAAGATAATTTTTTAAAGATGCGAGATTTTAGGATTCATATGAAAGAGATAACTAATTAGGTGAGGGTATATCTGTAAAAAAAATCATTCTTAATTCTTCTCTTTCATCCTAAAACGTCAATTAATATGGAGGAGTACTAAATAAATAATATTTAAATAAATAGTAAAAAAATTATACTTTACTGAATTATTCTTTAATCTAAGATTTTCTAATGATTTGTTTTGTTTCATTGTTTTTTTATACTTTCTTTTGATTTATTATATCAAATCCACCGCAATAAATAATTAACAATGTATTACTAAATGAACTTATACTTTTAAACAATTTTTTTTTGAAAAATACTTTTAAGCAAGTTAATATATACTATAATTAAATAATAATTATACTATAAGGTGTGTATATATATATATATATATAGAGAGAGTATTAGACAACATAATATACTATTAGACAACATAAGTTATACTATTAGGAAACATAATATACACTATTAGACAACATAATATATACTATTAGGCAACATAATATATACTATAAACAAATATTCCCTCCATCCCGGCCTAATTGGCATACCTTCCGTTTTTGTTTGTGCGAATCTAATTGACCAGCCCATAAATGACAAATTTCTATCACAATCTCCACTCTCAAAATCTCCACCCTTAATCTCCACCTTTGAAAAAGTTAAAGATCCCACAAAATCTATTTTTTCTTAGTATCCGTGCTCGGCCAAGGTAGGTCAATTAGGCCGGGACGGAGGGAGTAGTAGATATACTATACCCAGGAAAAATAATTATAGAGTAATATCCGAATAATAAAGAGTGTATTTGTCAACCAGATTAGCTGATAATTTATAAAGAGTGACTGTTTTGCTTAACCGTTTTTCCACAACCAACTGGACCGGTTCAACGGTCGTTAAATAATTTTGCAGTTTCTCTTATTTTTAACAGATTGCAATTGAATAAATAACCATCGTAAGTTATTGATGATCTTTACAAGTGTTTGGTTTGTTCCCGTATTGAGTTCAAAGTCTAGTGTAATCTTCTCCTTTTTTCTCTTCTATTTTTCGATGATCCATTACAATGGGAGAGAGGGGGTATTTATAACTATCGGAAGCAGCTCTTGCATGGTTGACACGTGTCTGACAAGTTTTTTGGTATGTGCTAGGTGACACTATGTTGTTGGTTAGATGTATATGCCACGTGTATCCTACGTGGTGTCTTTTCATTGAGCTAGCACCTCCCTCTTCCCATGTGTGAAGCTCGCGGTATAATGATTATTGCAGTCGACAGTCGAGCTTTATGTTGCTGACGAACGGGATAGACGGTCAGAGCGAATGGTGATGAAACCGGGAATGATCTAGGGTCGTCGTGGTCTGGGGTGAACAACAGTCGTGATCTTGGAGCAGTCTAGCATTGTAGAGGTTTGGTCGGATGTTCAATAAAACTTCTTTTTAGCGAGTCTTTCTAAGAATTACGCGAACGGCATCCACAGATCACGGCGGCTGTAACAAAAAGGAAAGAGTAACAGTCCAGGAATTCTCATCTAAATCTAAATTTATATTATAATGTAAGTTTATATAGCATACTGATTGCACTATTTATATTTACGCAATAAATGTTGCTACATATAATATATAATTACATACATATATATATAATATATATATATATATATATATAAACATCTTATGAAAAACATAAAGGAAGAAAAAGTAAAAAAATGAAAGAAACGGAAAATTGTTATGGGGAAAGCAGAAAAGGAAAGAAGAAAGATAGACACGAAATAATTTAGGGTTCTCTTATTCATCAGATCCCCATTATATTGGGTGTCAAATACAAGGGTTTCACAGTTACATAATATTTAGTGAATACCTAAATTGCCCTTCATCAATTACTTTTGACGAAGGCACACTAATTGTGGTTTTTCTTCAACACTCCCCCTTGTGCCAAGTCAAACGGGAATTGGTGCATAACTTGTTGCCTTGTTAAAAACCTTGCGAAGTAACAAAACCCAGTGGAAAAAAATAAACCTTGGTCGAAGGAAAAAAGAGTGCAACGCACCTTTGCTGAGACTCCCCCTGAAGTCTATATCTCTCCTTTGATACGTACATCTATCAAGAGAGTTTTGAAAATCTCTTCATCCTCAATTTTACATAAATCATGAGGATATTATGTGGTAGCTGGTTATAGAAAAGTGTTGGCGGTACATTCTTGGTCTCGTCACCTTTGATGTGTAGCATAATATATCCTTTTGTTGCAAATAACTTCATCTTCATAATTTCGGATAGGCTCTTCAGTGGTATAGCTCAAGTCACTAATATTTTGACCATATAGGTTAATGAACTTCTTGGGATATCATCCATGACTATGTGATAAGGTAGCTAGAGTAATTATGATAGGTTGATCTTCAATATTTCGTCGTATTTCTCATGATAATACAAAACCAGTTAAGTAATGGCCTTACATTGGCCAATGAGATCACCAACATCAATAAAACCAACTAAGGTAGTATTTGGTATTTCTGAGTAGGGGTAACTTCAACATTTTCTTTAGGAGTTATGTTTTCATTTGTAACCCTTATGACCGTTAAGAGTAGGGAACCTGTTCAGCATAAGAAGATGAAGTAGTCTCTATGTACAAGAGCATTTGACATTTTCTTTAGAGTTTACAATTTCATTTATAGTCTCTCATGTCTAATATGGGAAGAACAAATATGTTTCAATGGTTTCTTTCATATGTTAAAATACAATTTGATATCATTCAACTGATATTGCATTATCCTAAGTAAAATATAACCAACAAATTCTTTGAGAAAGTAATACATGGTTGAGTGCATGGAGCTTTTTGTACAATAATGCGCACATTTCAATTAAGTAGGGAATTTCATTTTCTAATAACTCCATCATTTCCTTTAGACTCAAATTCCTTATGTCCACACTTCAACCAATCATAGGAGTGCTAACAGATTGCACTTATCCATATTAAATCGCCTGATAATGTTTTGGATATATGCAAATCGAGGAATTAATATTCCACACACTCGGTCTTCCTTTTTTTTTATAAGGCATAGGCAGTTCCGAGTTTTTCCATGAACCTTTATCTCAATTCTAATTCAAATGCACCATGGGTTTCTCTTATTTCTTTAAGAGTATCTATTATGTCCTTAACATCGACATAAGTTGCTACAACTGCGAATATAGAACTTGTTTTCTTTATAAATGCATAGGGGCAATATTACTTGTTCTTTCCCTTCCCAATCAAGTAGTCACTTAGACGGGTATACTATTTCCGTCCAGATTTATTTCAATCAAAGTGAGCATTTCAATCTAATATTGTAAATGCACTCCTTGGACTAGAGTCACTTGAGTTCGGTAATGGAAGTCCATCTGACACTTTCATATATCTCAATAACAAGATCTCCGAAGAGATATGTTGTAACCACATTAATATGCTGCATTTTCAATCCTTCGGAAACTTATCGACAAGACATTATGATGTCCGTTGCGGGAGAATATGTCTCCTCATAGTCAATTCCAGGGCTTTGTGAGAAAACCTCGTGCTTTAAGGTAAGTTTTGCATCTCAGGACTTATTTTTCTCACTATGCTTACTGACAAAACATATTTTATGTCCTACAGGCTTTACACTTGGTGAGGCTAGCACTACCAAACCAAATATCTGTTGTTTTTTCATAGAAACAAGTTCTACATGGATTGATTCCATATAGACCAATATGCTCTTTGTTGATATCTTACAATAGAGCGTAGTTCGATATTATTGTGCTCTATGATTCATTGAGCAACAATGCATACAACATCAATGCACGTGAAATTTTTTTCCATTAACTCACATGCACTCTCATTATCTCTATAATCATATTAAACTTCGTAGCGTCCTCCAGTGATGATTCATAGACATAATTAATTAGAGATAATTTGAGAGTATTTCTTTTATTGATGATTCAAATTGTGCCACACTTGCCGCCTTCCTTGAGCAGGTGTTCATCGAACCACGTGCATACCCAATTTCTTTTTAGGAGCCACGACCTCAACCACACCTCCACTAAGTGGGTTGCAACACATTTATCTACGGTGTTGTGCCCCTTACTGGGGACTTTTAACCTTACAGGCACATTTGCAGCTAGTATATATGATCTTGTCACTTTAGCGATTTTAGCAAATGCATCAACAATCAAATCTTCCATACTTTGAAGATCAATAATTCGTTTTACTTCACTTTATATTATGAAGTGTGGGGATCCTAATGAGACATATTGGGAAACACTTCTTGTCGTTCCCATAGAAAATTCTTTTCTTATCTCCCCCTAACGACGGGAAGAATGTCTCATTAAAGTGATAATCCGTCAATCTTGCGAAAAAAAGATCTCGCCTGTTAAAAATTCCAAATAGCGGGTAATAGTTGGGAATCCATATCCAACATAAAATACTTAATCGTCTTTAAAGACCAATTTGGGTGCGCTGTGGGGGCGCAATAGGCACATATACTGCATAACCAAATATATGTAAATGTAAAAATATCAAGCTAAATTCATTTACCAACTGGTACGCATAAATTATTGGTTAGCAGTGGGTTAGAGACAAATAAAGTAAAGTTACAATGATATTGCATAACCCCATATCTGATAGGCAATTTAGTACGTATTTCAATGCCTAATCTTCCATCTATATCCTCTTGATGGTGGCATATGTGAGACCATTTCTGTGTCTGCACATGGGTTAAAAAATGTTATACATTGATCCTGACAGATATGCAATAATCATCAAATCCTTATGATGAGAACTCTCTAGAGTTAATAAGTTTTATAGACTTTATGAAGTGAGGGTGGTGAGCATTTATATGGTATTGTCTAGGAGTTTTTCAAATGCAATATTTCTTGTGGACAATGTGATGATCAGTTAGTGTGTCAAAGCATTTACCAGAACCATAAATACTTTAATGGCCCGCTTTCTGGTTTGATAGGTCCACATATATTATATTGTGTTCTTTTGTAAGAATGGAATGTCTTGCTTATATATTTGACATAGGAAGGTCTCGATCCTACTTATTGCCAAATAGTAGGCCTGGTAGAATGAGTGATGTGCCCTAAAATAGTTAATGAGGCAGAGTGGGATGTTGGTCGTGCTTTTAGTACTTTAGAAAGCATTGACTGTGTTATAATAAAATTAGCACTGACACTGTACATCGTATAAAATTTTCATCCCTTTTGTATTTCACTTGAAAGAAAGAATGTCCATATAATTTCTTAATATGGAGCATCATGTCATTACTTGAATATCTAAAGCTCTTGTACCAAAGCCTACACGAGTCAGCATTCTAAAGTCCATTATTGGTAGCAACATATGAGTCCGCATCCCAAAGTTCGTTGTGGAATACAACATATTAGTTTGTGTCCCAAAGTCAATTTTGGGTAACAACATATAAGTATGTGTCCCATAGTCTATTGTGGGTAATAATATATAATTGTGTGTCCTAAAATTCATTTTTGGTACAATATTTGATCCAACGATCATCATAGTAGTAGAGCCACTATATTAACTCATTAATTTCTCTAAGATGTGTTTCCTTTCACATTCATTAGAAGTATTATAATATATTCAATTTCATTCTCGCAGGTAGTTTCTAAATGATAATCTTTTACACGAGTATCTTTACTTAATCATGTTTAAGTAGCTCTTGGTGCATATAGAGCGTTTTGTGACTATAATAGTTATGCCATTAGGCATCTAGAGAATTCGACGATTGTTCGCCCTTTTAGTACTTATGATTCAATGATGATCGAATCATGATGGTCATTATGCAGTGATGCAGTGAGTCTCTGTTCTTTGGACTTCATGTATCTCTTACAATTAACTGCTTTAGCAGTTTTTATACAAAAGTATAATATTTCCACACTTATATAAAAGTGGATTACCAACTCTATCCCTTTTGTTAGAGGGTTCTGAGGCGTCTTTTGCACATTGTTGCCATAACCACCATGTCCATTTGAGGTAGGCACATCGGAAGGCCTCCAGGGCTCCTATGTCCCTACTTTGTGGTGTATCATTACCACTACTGTAGGGACAGACACATTCGTTCCCTTTACTTTGGGGTTATTTTCACTATTTAGTTTACCATAGTTAGGCTAGAGAATTTTCTTGAACCCAGCGCATTTGGTGTTACTCTTTAGAAGAAAATGGTCATGCCTCTCAACTACTTGCACTAGTTGATTAGCTAATTGAATATTGTAATTCTTTTATTTCATACTCTAGCCTATACAGATTCACGAGTATAAGCATTGGAGTAGGAAAGTAAAGAGATTTTATGTATCATATCATCTTCTGTGATTTCTTTACACATAAATAAAGTTTTGTTTTTAGACAAAACATGTCGTTATTAAAGTCATTGACTCTTTTGTAGTCTGGTAAGTGGATTTCTTTCCACAAAATAATTAATTTTGAAAGTAGAGAGTTATCTATTATTTCAAAATTTCTTTTATGGCAACCCACAGTTCATCGAGGTATTCTTTAACTAAATAATACTTTCAAAGTAAGTTAGGATATACTGACTTTGTTGGACGATTTTTTGTCCTTAGGGTCAATTTCGTTATAGCATAGACTTTGACTTGTTGGACGATTCTTTGTCCTTAGGGTCGGTGAATGGCATGATTTGTGGAAATATTTTTTTTCAAGTGTGATACTCAATTTCTTGTGAGTCCAATAATTCAAATTGAGTATGAATTGGTTTAGTCATTTTCTTATGAATTACTCCCTCCGTCCCACCTTATCTTGCACACTTTCCTTAAATGGCCGTCCCACCTTATCTTGCACAGCCTAAAAAAGGAAAGTTATAACATAATCTCCACCCTCAAAATCTTCACTCTCAATCTCCACCCTCAATTTACCTTTGAAAAGTCAACAAACAACCAAAAAGCAACTTTTCTTAATACCCGTGTCGACCCCCCCTGTGCAAGATAAGCCGGGACGGAGGGAGTAGATTTTTGGACCATATATCACAAGTTTTTCGATACTTTGTAAAATTACTTTATCACGTAGTTGATTTGTACTAATTATGTAACTTCCATGAATTTTCTTTATCATGAAAATATACAATAGTACTTAACTAAAGTTCATAGGCAAGTATGATCAAGTACCCAATTTATCAAGCAAATAAACTAATTTACAAAAATCTCTAAGCGCATAATAAACAACTCAGGTGATAAACTTTCAATTACATTAGAAAATATTAAAGAGGCTAGACATATGTTCCTGTGAAAATCAATTCAGTCATGCAAAATTCCATGATTTTCAAGATTGTACACAACTACTTCAAATGCACATATAAATTTATTCTCAAATTTCTCAAAACTATAATTGTATGCCATAGGAGAAACATGTACTCAGATAATTTCTCATGCTTGCTTTACAAGAATATATATCATATATAAGCAAATATCATCATGTCAATGCAAGCAAATATTAATTTTCATAATTATTTCACATAGTAGGGTAAGTCAATGTACCTTGCAGGAAAGACACGATTCTTTCCTATGACACTTCTTACATTTTATTCAAGTAGATTGTGTCAGGCAGCCTATCCTTTGTTCAATCCAATCTCACACCAATAAGTAATCACCAGTGCTCAAATTGTACCAATCAAATTAATACAAGAAAAATAATTAATCATTAAATTATGGATATAAATCCAAATAGTAATGTCAAGCTTTAAAATATTCAAGAGGAATACTCGAAACATGCGAAACACATATACGCATAAATACTCTAATTCACATTAAAATATTCTCGAACTATATTTGTTGGACGGCAAATTTATGTATTATTCCCAAAAATTAGTATAGATTGAAAACCAGAATATGTTCCAAATCTTCAAGCACATAAGAACTTGTGTTGCAAGAAGTTATATGTGTTAATAAAATCATCCAGAGAAACTCTTGTCAAAAACATAATTGTGGAGCAAATTTGAATAAAACAGATCAAATAATAAACATTATGAAATTAATGTCTCACATGCCCAGACTTAATGCATATATATATATAATCTGATGCCTAGCCTCATATGTGAGTCTCAATTTCCTAATTAGGTACTTAGATACATATGCAGGCGTAAATTCTTGTCTAACTGCATATATAATTATACAAATAATAATTTATTGAACCCTCGAATAGGCTCGGTGTATCACCGAGAGAACTGGGTTCTCGGGTGTTTTGGGTAAAGAAAACTCGAAGCAAACAAATATCTCTAATTCCATGAACCAAAATCAATTGGAGTAAAGAGATAAATTAATAAGAAACGCATAAAAGGAAAAGTAATGATTTGATTATAAAGAGTAAACAGAACATGGGTTTTGCATTTGAGTGTTGCGTCTTAATTTCTTTACTCCTATCTACATCTACTTCCGATCTTATTTTGCTGCATCTAATTTCGATCTTATATTTTATTTGGTGATCTTTTATTTTATTTGGTAGAGTTTCGTGCTGATAACGTGTTATGGGGAAAGCAAAAAAGTAAAGAAGAAAGATAGACATGAAATAATTTAGGGTTTTCTTATTCATCATATCCCCTTTATATAGGGTGTCAAATTCAAGGGTTTCACAGTTACACAATATTTAGTGAATGTTTGAATTGCCCTTCATCAATTACTTTTGACAAAGGCACACTAATTATATTTTTCCTTCAACAAAAACTATATATTTTTATTCTTTATGCCATTTTATTGAAAAAATATAACAGTGTTTATGCTTGATTTAACTTTTTTATTTTTTGTTAATAATATGGCTACGTCGAATAAATTTGCACCTATGAATGGACTACAATCTACGTAAGCAAGGAGTTTATGAAAAAATCATTTAAATAGAAAATGAGATACCACTTATATAGGGAAAAATGCAATATTAGTCTATTAAATTTTACCCACTTGCAATTTCAGTCCTTCGTTGAGTCATTTGCACATTTAGTCCTATAACTCAAGTTATTGCGCAGTTTCAAGACAATTTTGGCCGAAATTTTTCGAACTCGCCGGAAAAAGTCACATGACTAGCACATGTCTTATAAAATTGGGGATCTTCGTCTCTGAATGACACGTGACAACATCTCGCCCGTTCAAATAATAATAATAATAAAATAAAATTCGACATCATATTTTAAAATAACATCTAAGCAACTAATTTTCATATCATTTTATATTAGGTAAAAAAACCTAAAATTACAAAAAAAAAAAAAAAAGAAACTTCTAGAAAAATAAAATTAAAAATCCAAAACAAATTACAATTTGTAATAGAAAAAAATTAAGGAAAAAAAAAACTAAAACTAAAACTAAAAAAGAAGCAAAAACTAGCGTTTCTTCTACAACCCCCAATCTCGTGCACTTGTTCTTCACCCCTCGATTCTTCTTCACCTCTCTGATTCAACGATAACTGAAGAACGGATTTTGCAAACTTGAGAACTAGAATCCTTGGAACGGTGACCATTACCAATCCTTGGAACGGTGACCATTACCAATGTCCGCACACGCGGACGACAAAGAAACCAGATCTGGAACAAGCGCCCTCGAATTGCAATTGCTCCGTCCGAGCCCAGATATCGACCCAGTTCACGCCATCCTGGTCGCGGACCCAAATCTCGACCCGACACGGCTCTCCAGCCCCCACGCCGATCCGGTTTGTCACCCGTCTCCCCCATCACCTAATGTTAGATGTATATCAATTGTCTAGATCTGGCTCCAAATGTACGGAGCAGTCTCAGTATCGGACTCCCTTGACAGGGTAAGAAAGAGGACCTTGTGAGAAGTCGGAAACGGGGGAGGAAGGAGACCATTCCCTGATGGATGCAGATTGTGAATATTGTTTCCTTTCATGGTTGGTGAAGAAGGAGATGTTGAAGATGTAGAATGAAGAAGAAGATGTCGAATAATTCCTTTTCTTTTGATATTTTCTGAATTTATTTTTTCATTAAGGCAATGTTTGGTTGGGGTTGGGGTGGCTAGATTGAGAGAAGTAGCTGGAGTTAGTGGCTGGGGGAAGTAGCTGGAGATGTTTGGTTGGGTGGCTGGGGTTGTGGTTGGAGTGTGATATTTAATTATTAATTGTAAAATGTGATGTGATATGTGTAAGAGGTAATTATTAATAATTGGGAGAATGATTGAAGTAGTGTTTGGATTTGTGATTGATGTCCCCCCACCAAATCCTAATACACCGGCTTGGCCAAACCAGCCCAAAGAAATATGAGGTTGGGAGGCCCAATTGATGAGAGGTTGAGCCAACCTCAACCAAACATGCCCTAGGATTTTCATTAAATGTGATGTTATTAGATTTCTAATTTTATTTTTTTCCTAAACTTTTTTATTATTTCATTAAAATTGTTTGAATTTTTAATTTAATTTTATCCGGAAGTTTTACTTCTTTTTTTTCAATTTTTTCTAAATAATATGAAATGACATGGAAATTAGATGTTATTCTTAAAAAATGAGGTGTAAATGTTTTAGTTATTAATAATTCAAGGGACCAGATGAAGCCATGTGGAATTATGAACGGAGATCCCCAATTTCACTAGTCACATGCAACTCATGTGCTTAACTCCGGTCACTTAAACAAATTCCGGTCAAAATTGACTTAAAATTGCGCAAAATTTTGAGTTATAGGACTAAATGTGCAAATGGTTCAATGGAGAGAACTAAAATTGTAAATGGATAAAACTTAATTGACCAATAATGCTTTTTTCTCGACGTACATATACTAATATCTTTTTCTTTTTCTTAAATAATTAGTTTTTGTTAATTTTTTTTACATGCAATAAATTATTTCGGTAACTCATGTCGATTACAATAGATGCTTTTGTATTGCATTTTGTAACATTATGACCACCTTTAATTACCACTGCATTTTCTTATCATCGAAACATAGTAGCATGTAAATTATTTAAATACATAATTCAATTTTTGAATGTAATAAATAATTATTTTCCGTACATGAACATACTAATAATCCGGTTGCAGCCTCATTGTGGTCTCTGAATATATTTTTAAAATAAAAATAATAATGTAGGAAAATCAATATTAGACTTTCCCTTTGATTAATAAGTCAAGTCTGGCAAGCAGAATATGGGAAATTTCAAAGCTTCTTTCTCTTGGTATGTAGCCATCAAATCCAAAAGCCCATAATGTATGTTTGGCCTTCTTGGATGGGGTAGACCATCCACGCAATCTAACTAATTATTAATTCCATCATACTGGACCTCTTAATTTAATATTTAAAGTACGTTAAGCATTTTGAACTTATAACCTATTAATTTGACATTTACAAATTTTATCATACCTTACTTTATTTATTTCAATACAAATATTATCTTTTTCAATTTGAATAGTGGTGCATATTCTGAATGTATCCAATCATATATGATTCGATCAGTTCTATCTTAATTGAGAAATCTGAATTTAAGGTTGTGCTTCAATAATATAGAGGGTAAGAGTAGAGGTGGTAAAATCGGTCGGTTCGATGGACCGATCTAGGAGGTTCGATATTTTAGATGAACTGAGCCATATAATTTTTTACCCGAAGCGCTATTTAGCTCGATCGGATCGGTCCGATTGATCAAAAATCCAAAGAGCCACGACTCTACTCGATAATCTTAGTCTATTACAAAAGGAATAGACAGAATCGAACCAATTAATTTTAGATCCAATCCGAAATATAGTGTTGACCCGACGTCGGGCGAGGCCACCTGAATTAGATAAGAGCGGAGAGTACATAACATTCTCGCTCCATACCAATTTGCACATCCTTAAAAATGAAAGTTCCCTTAAAATCTTCATACTCAATATCCATCTTTAGAAAAGTTAATCAAAAAACAAAAATAATTTTTTTTAATATACGTATTGGGTCAATCGTATAAACTCTCGCGGAACGGAGGAAGTAAGTTTTTAACGGCAGAATAAGACGCCGTCAAGGTTTTTGTTTACTTTTGATGTTTTATTTTGAAATGGCCGTCAAGATAGTTTGAACGGGATATAAAATATAATAATTGGATTGATTGATCAAAGTGGACTGCAAGTCCACAATTTCGCCGTCATATGTGACGAAGGAATAGAAAATATATATTTTCTCATAGTTTTTTGTCTTTTAACTATAAAGATTTGTGGGCAAGTATCAAAATGGAATTATTTTATGTGATTAACAGTTATTTCAATTTTTTAATAGAATTAGAATTTGGATATGGATCTTGAATTATTAATTTAGTCATAAATTAGATTCATGTAATGAGATATATATAATCGTTACACACAATTTTTTTTCTCAACTTTAACTTATGGACAATTAAGTGCAACGTGCACCTTGTAATTCAAGTTGGAAGTCGTGCATAACTTTTATCATTCATACGAATTTGGATCCTCTATAATGGTAAAACGTATATTTAGATCCCTCAATTATTCGTGAATATTTGTAAAGGTCCCCTAGTTTATTGTAATAGTGGTAGAAGTCCCTCAGGTATTGCATATGAATTTGTATTGGTCCCTTGGTTATTAGAATAGTGGTAGATGTTCCTCAGTTATTGAAAATAAATTTGTATATGTCCTTATGCGTTAGAATGTGACGAAAGTTTGTATGCCCCCTATACTTTCTAACTTAGCAACTGACGGGTCCTATTTAATTACGTGGAATTAATACCCCAAAATTCTTCACAAACATCTGCATGTGTGTACAACACTAATAAAATAAAATGGAAGGACATATAAATTCATATTCAATAACTGAGGGACATTTATTACTATTATAATAACTTAAGAACCTTTACAAATATTCACGGATAACTAAAGAACCCAAAGATGCATTTTGCTTATTTTATTAATTAATATACTGTGTATATTTATATTTTGTCAATATATTAGTCTCTCAAAATGCATGATATCTACTAGAGAGGAACCAGATCCCGATCCACACTCATACTAAAACTTGTATTGAAAAAGAACGAAAATTCTTAACATAGTTATTATTAGCCAAATTATATATAAGATACTTTTTTTTTTTTAAAAAAGCAAACATATATTCGTCAAATTCATTTTCATAACGTATATCGTCAAAAATAATTAATTATTTTATACCAATCTATCTATATGTTAAATAATGAGATGATCCTGGCTGACAGGATTGTGCATAGAACTCGAAATTTATTAAATTGTATCGAAAATCAAACTGAAAGCATATCAAACTGAAGAAAAATCATTGGTTATTTTGACTCCCTTCGAATTAAACTATACTAAGAAAAAAAAATGGCATTGTTTTAGATAGAACCGTATCAAACTGTACCAAATTGACTTGAACTATTCATACTGAAAATCGAGATTACAAAAATATATAACTATATTAATCATTTCAGACATAAAGCGATTTATAAGTATTGTGAATAATTTTCGTGCATTACCACTTTTGAACAATATTATTTGATATGATTACTTATGACTTGATATTTTTGTCAACGTAAATTTTAATTTTTGTTGCAACTCCGTCGAGAGTATGTTGATTTTTGTTTTCCACTATTAACTTTGATATTAAATTTTTTGAAAAATCTCCGAAGAACCGAGTATATTGTACTGAACCAAACAATCTCATTAGATTTAAAATAATGTACCGAATTGTCCCGAATTCTCTAACGATGCGGTACATATTATTTTAAGTTTTGGTTCGATTCCGAACCTTAAATTTTGAAAGTACCGAACTTTAAGACGATACTAAATTTTTTAAATTCCGAATCATACTGTCTCGTCCACACCCTACCACTCATTACATTCCTATCAAATTTCTCAAAATAATGTAACATATAGAAGTAAATAAAATAAATCTACTGTGCCGAAAAAGAGAAATATAAATCTAGGAATAACTTCGAGAAGTTTTCACGCCGATGATCTTTGTTTGAAAATGCAAAATTATTTATATTAGATCACTTTTGGGGTAGATCTAATTCTCAAATAAATAATGTGTAGGGACACGTCTTATTTTTCTTTTTCGATTTTACTTATTCAATCATTTCTAATTAACTTATGAAATTAATTTTTTATATTTAAATTAGTAAAAAGTGACATTAACTTAATTCTTATTTTAGTGCAGTTTTTCCTTGAAACGGAATTTTCATTAGGCGATGATTATTCGCAACCAACAATATTTCTTAGTGTAGCCTATTATTTTAATAAATTATAATACTATTAGTAAAACACTACAACATCCTTAATGAAAAAAATAACACAATTAATTAAAATAGTATATATATATATATATAATTTTAAAAAGTAGAAGAAAAAATATTCTTTTTTCATCTTCAATTCTGTCATGTCTCTTTTTTTTTTTTAGTACTCCATAAATCCTAAATTTTGAAAGTTGTACATCAGTTATTGTTTTATTAATGACGGAGATAAATAACCATTGATGATATAAATCAATCGAGTTGAAGAAGACGGGACAAACTCAACATATTGATAATTTGACGGCCGTGGCGTTAATCATTGTAGAGTAGAAAACGAATTAGTGGCGTTATTTTATTTATAATGTTTAATTTAAATTATTTAATTTAAGAAGAAGAGTATAGTTGGCCTATATTAAGAAACGTGTACTAAACTTTTTAAAAAGGTAAATTGTATTGAGAAATGGATTGTGTTAAGAATTTTGTGGGCTGCGAATAGCCGTCGTCTTTTTTATTACTGGAGTTATTACGTTTTTAACATATATCTTTCTTATTAAATAATTTATTAGTAAAGACGACATTCAAACATATATAAACTATCATATTATAAATAAAAAATTGCATATTTTTTTGTAAATACAAGTATATAAACACACACCAATGATACATATACATTTTTATTTTCCTGAAAAGATCTAGCATTTGCTTGGAAATATTACAATTGCCCGAAATATATAGGCACTACAAGGAAAAGGGTCTTTTGAGATCACAAAAAAGTGGTCTCAAATAATGAGTATTTGCCACAACTTAAGCAAAGTGGTCTCAAATAATAAGTATTTGTCACAACTTATGAGTATTTGTCACAACTTTTTTGTCGTCTCAATAACTCCGTCGCAAATAATATATTTGTAACTCCGTCTCAAATGCGTCTCAAATATTTTTTGCAACAACTAATTGTCTCTAAAAGTATTCTTAAAGTTGTCTCAAATAATTTATAGAGAGATTTGTGACAACAAGTGGTCACAAATTACTTATTATTAGTGACCACAATTGTGGTGTCAAAAAATCTTATGCAAAAGACTTCTTTTGTTGTAATGAGGACCGACCCGTTTAAATAGAAAATATTAGGACTAGGCCTCCATTTTACAGCGCGTTTAAACATTCATGTTTTTTAACTCGAACCGCTAGGTACGCGGTTTATCCGGCCTGGCCCATTACTTCCCCCTCTTTTTTGTTGCTTTCTTCAAATTAATTGAGTTTATTAGCTTATGATAAATCCAGACTCTTATATATAATTCTTTTCTTTGTCTTCCCTTTTTGTTAATATGTCCAATCCTACCATGTATATATTAGTTATTTATGTGTAGTTATATGAGCAATATAATAATTGTAACATTAAAAATCATATGTAAAGTATTCATCATTGCATGATAATGGGGATGTGTGAAGTGTTAATACATAATAAAAGAAAAGAAATATTCAACCTACAAATTGCAGAAAAAATCTTTATACACAACATTTATAGTAATATTAGCATATTTCTTCTCTTCGTCATATATGGAAATCTTTAATTATTTTAATTTGTATCTCCGGATACTGCAACATATAACAGACTAAGCTTTTAAAAAAATAAACAAACGAGTGAAAGTAATTATCCTCGACTTTTTGTTGGCTGTCATGGCATAAGAAAATGTTATTGGAAATTATCGACGTTAAAACATGAAAAATAACTTCGCATCTAATGGTGTAACTATCGATGTTAAAACATGAGTACCGAGTTATTTTTTTCTTGGTTTTTGTAAAAAAATATTTTTATTTTTAAAAGTCTGAAATGAAAATTTGAAAATCTAAACTTGTATTTTAAAAATCTAGCTAGAAAATAATATCTAAAAGGTTCAGTTGTAATTGAAAAAAAAAAAGGATACGAGAACTCATTGAATGCGTTTTAAAGGGGGTCAAAAATCATTTTTGATCTCGTAGTATTTTCTTTATCGATTTTAGTCCTATAAATATTTATTTTTTCAATTTAGTCTCGTAAGCTTAAAATGTCCAATCAAAGGACAATTTTTGCCCAAAAGCACCAAATCAGCCGGAAATAGTCACGTGCAAGTCACGTGATCCTAATAATTAGTAAAATTCGGCAGCTCGTAGTGACGTGGCAAAAATTAGTTGAGATGGAATTGTTGTTTCTCTGTCAAATTTAAATTCAAAATAAAATTATTATCCATGTCATTAGGAAGAAATATAATTATTTGTTATATTACACAAACTCAGTTAAACATTAAAAATTATTTTCCAAATAAGAAGTCGTCCTCTATTTTATCTGATTTTTATAATTAATTGGGTTAGTGTAATACAGTTTTACAAATAATTTTATTTTTCTCTAATGACATGGATAATAATTTTATTTTGAACTTAAATTTGACAAAAAAATCCAACTCAGATAATTTTCGCCACATCACTACAAGTCGCAAGATTTTGCTAATTATTTGGGTCACGTGACTGTTTCCAGTCGATTTGGCATTTTTTGGGCAAAAATTATCCTTAAATGGGACGATTTTAGCACTTACGAGACTAAATTAAAAAAACAGATACTTTTAAAATTAAAAAGCAAATATTTATGGAACAAAAAATGATTGTTAATTAAAGCTGGTGTTGTAATAAATAGGAAATAAAATTAAAGGTCCACTCTATTTTAATATTAACCCCAAGATAAGTGTATTCATAATATGTTATGTTAGGACTGAAACTATTTTGATCTCGTAATTCTTCACTCGCACAAATTTGGTTCTAAAAAAGTTAAAAATATAATTTAGTCTCATAACTTTATAATTAGTTTGCATTTAGTCCTTTTTTCATCGTCGGTGACAATTTTAGTTAGAAAATCGCACGTGTCAGTCACGTGACTCATTTTTCCGGCCAATTTTTAGATACCTGGCACTAACGAGTGATGTTGAAGTTAAAAAAAATTAAAAATTTAAAAATGTGTATATATATATATATTTGAATTTTTTAATTCCACGTCACTTGTCGGTGTCACGTATTTAAAAAGCGGCTAAAAAAATGAGTCACGTAATGATATGTGCGATTTTTCGGACAAATTGGTGATCGATGGTAGAAAAAAAAAATATATATATATATATATAATATATATATATTATAACTTTTGTTTTGAACCAAAATTATGCAAGTAAAAAGTTAAGGGACAAAAAAATGATTTTAACCTGTTATGTTGGTTATGAATATATAAGATAAAATGTAAATACTAGTATGATATTTTTGTGTGTGTAATATATATACATATGAGTGCAAAGAAAAACAGAAATATATGTACTCGCCAAAGTGGACTAACATTTTGATTTTTGAAGTCATCAACTCTTACATGGAAGCAAATCGGTCATACTACCTCCGTCCGGGCTTATTTTGCACATTTTTTCTTTTCAACCGTCCCACCTTATTTTGCACACTCCAAAAAAGGAAACTTCTCCTACAATCTCCACCCTCAAAATCTCAACACTCAATCTTCACCTTTAAAAAAGTCAAAGAAAAAGCAAAAGCTATTTTTTCTTAACATTCGTGCCCCTTCACCTGTGCAAAATAAGCCGGGATGGAGGGAGTATTAGTTAGCAGAAAATAGTGGACGTAACATACTTAAAAATTAAAATGAAATGAAAATCATTGACTGAAACACTGTAAAATCAGTCCAGATCAAGTAGTGATGTTTTTCTGGTAATTAATGCAGGCGACAACATTGACCGTGAGAATTAGATATGACTTTCCACGTTGTATTTATATGAGATCATTCTCCGACAACACTTAATCACTTCCACAGTAGAGCAGGCATAAAACAAAAATGGCCTGGATTTGGACACTATTATCAGTGCTTGCATTTGTTTATCTCCTAAAGAAACTTCTGACTCCACCGGCGGCCAAAAACCAGAAAAGGCTGCCTCCGGGGCCGAGAGGGCTTCCCATTTTAGGCCATTTCCACCTGCTGAGCAGCAACCCTCACCATGATCTCCGTAATCTAGCCCGAAAACATGGTCCGATCATGGGCATCCGCTTCGGCTTCGTGCCAACCGTGATCATAACCTCACCCGCCGCTGCGGAGCTCATCCTCAAGACCCATGATCACGTCTTTGCGAGCAGGCCGCGTAATGATGCTGCGAAATATATAGGGTACGAGCAGAGGAACTTGGTTTCGGGGCCATACGGCCCGTACTGGCGCAACATGCGCAAACTAGTGACCTGGGAGCTGCTGAGCAGCCACCGGATCACCCATTTCCAGCCGATGAGGAACGCCGAGATCGCCCTCATGATTGATGCGGTTAAACAGGTTGCTGAGACGAGGAAAGCTGTTGATCTTAGTAAAACAATTTCTGGACTGAGTGGGGACATGAATTGTCTGATGGTGTTTGGAAGGAAGTATTCTGATTTGGAACAGATAGGATTCAAATCTGTGATAGCTGAGACTATGGAGCTTGCTGCTAGATTCAATCTTGCTGATTATTTCCCTTACATCGGAGTACTTGATATTCAGGGAATTAATCGCAGGTTGAAGCATTTGAGCAAGATTTTTGACGGCATAGTTGAAAAGATCATCAATGATCATGTCCAGAAGAAGCAAAAAGATCAGCCCAATGAGGATTTTGTTGATACTATGATGTCGATTCTTGAGTCTGGAAACGCTGGATTCGAATTCGGTCACCTCCATGTCAAGGCCATCCTCCTGGTAACTTATAACTCACACCACTGCCAAAAATCATTTTTTGTCTCATAATTTTTACTCATATAATTAATTTAAGAAAAGTTAAAAACCGTAACTTTAGAATTTCTCCGGATTTAGTCCTTTTTCACCGTGGGTAACTATTTTGGCCGAAAAATTGCACATGCCGATCACGTGACTCATTTTTCTGACCAATTTTCAGATACATGGCACCGGCCAGACGTTGAAGTAAATTCTTTTTTTAAAAGATATATTTTTTATTTTTTTAATTCCTCGTTTAAAAATCAGTTGGGAAAATGAGTCACGTGAATGCTACGTGTGATTTTCGGGTTAAATTGATCACGGATGATGAAAAATGACTAGATCTGAATTAATTCCAAAGTTACGGGACTAAGTTGAATTTTAAACTTTTTTAAGACTAAAATTATACAAGTGAAAAGTTATGGGAGCAAATGATTTTAACCCAATTATTTTGTGTTATCGAAATACAATTAGAAATTAACATGATTATTTTTTCAGGATATGCTTATTGCTGGAACTGATACATCAGCAACATCAATCGAATGGACGATGTCAGAACTTCTGAGGCATCCACACGTGTTGAAGAAGCTCCAGAAAGAGTTGGAAGAAGTGGTGGGATTAGACAACAAGGTCAACGAAACACATCTCGACAAGCTCGACTACTTATACATGGTGCTCAAAGAATCACTTCGTCTCCATCCTGTGGCGCCCCTGTTAATCCCCCACGAATCCATGGAAGATTGCGAGGTCGAAGGCTACCACATCCCTAAAAAATCTCAAATTATAGTGAACGCGTGGGCTATCATGAGAGATCCAAATGTTTGGGCCGACCCTGATACCTTCAACCCTGAGAGGTTTCGCGATATCGACATGGACGTAAGGGGCCTCGATTTTAGGCTGATACCGTTTGGATCGGGCAGAAGGGGTTGCCCTGGAATGCTGTTGGCACTGCAGGTGGTTAGGCTGGTGGTCGCTCAATTGGTACATTGTTTTGATTGGGAGCTTCCAGATGGTATGGAGCCCAGTAAACTCGACATGTCCGAGCACTTTGGGATAGTCACTAATAGAGCTAAGCCTCTAATGGCCATTCCCAAATATCGCCTAAAGATATAATGTGCAAAATTTATATGTCTTGCTAATTTGTCATGTACTTTATATCTTGTATTTTGTCTAATCATAATCAAACATGAGGATGTACTTCTTTGATCATTTTTTTTATTTTAAATAACATGCCCATTTTGTACTCTTTGAATCTTTTTAATCTTACCGCACTTTGTTCGATCTGAAATTATTTTTGATCCTTTAATTTTTTGTTCGTATAATTTTGGTTTCAAAAAAAATTAAAATTCAATTTAGTACCATAATTTTGGTGTTGATCCGAATTTAATCATTTTTTCGCCATCGGTGACCATTATGGCCAGAAAATCGCACGTAGCAACTGTTTGGATAGCTCCTAATTTTTCTAATTGAATTAAAATCCTTGTACTGAACTATTTACATTGATTAATGAGAATCTCAATTTCAAAAAATAAAAATAAAAAAATCAATAAATCCAAATATTAAAGTCCATTTCTTCATCCCCTATGTACAAGGCCTAAAATCGAGACTTGTCATTCAATTATGCTTCCGCCAATGTGAAATATCTTCATGCGAGAATTATAATGGATTATAAAATTCATAATGATAAAATGTATTATTTTGATATAAATGATTTAGGAAAATTTCATATATCTGTCCCATAATTTTGCATCTTTCACTAAATATCCAATAAATTCTTGCTTTTTCAAAATCGTCTCATATATATTGAAACTATCATTTTCAGTCCTAAAATTCAAATTTTCTCCAGAAAATCACGTGCAAATTGGGGTTTTTTTGCTGATGTGCAGTCGAATTTTTTGCCTGGATAATAGGATTTTTTAACATTGTAGTGTGGAAAATTGGATTTTGTCACAATTTTTTTTTTTAAAAAAAGGTTGTATAAAATGAAAAATAAAAAATAAAAAATAAAAAAACTGTAAGAAAAAATTTAAATAAAAAGTCATCATCTTCATTAAAAATTGTCCATCATTCATATTTAGAAAGATATATTAAAAAAAAAAAAATCATCATCTTCATCAAATATATTCATCGTTCATCAGCCCAAGAGATTCACGATTTGTCACTGGCGTAGGCTCACAATTGATCGAACCACCAAGAAACAACAAATCCTGAAAAAAAAAATCAGAAAATTCGATGAAGCGTAGGTTTTACGATTGGTCATTGGCTCAAGAGACGACAAGTCGAGAAAAAGAAAAAACGAGGATGAAGCAGGAAGATTATATATGCAAGAGTTTGAAAACTCGGAATTAATTCCAGATATGGTGGATCGGTTGGGTGGAAGGAATATGAAGCTTAGTGCAATGCAAAACAAGCTCCAAGTTTTGATATTTTGATAATAATATTTTGGATCTGGGCGCTGCAACCTTCTTCATCGAATCTCTCATTCTTCCCGTCTTCTTCTCGTCCTTCTCTTTTCAAATATAGTTCTTCACAATGGGTTCTTGGTTCCTCGATTTTCTGCACATATTTCCCCCCTTATTCAATTCTTTTAATCAAGAATCTATTTTTCTGAAACAGATTTTAGAAATATCGAAGAAGATGAACATATTTGGAAAATTTCAAAGAAGGTGAACAGATTTCTGAAATAAATTTATTTTTTGAAGATGAACAGTTCGAAGAAGATGAACCAATCGAAGAAGATGAACAGATCGGAAGATGATAAGTCCATTTTTTCTATTTTTTATTTTGATTTGATAGAATTTTTTTAATTATTTGTGAATAATTTGAGTTATTTTTTATATTTCTTTTAAGGGATGTGTACAATGTTTAAAAAATATATATACATATATATATATATATATATATATATATATTATCCAGCATACTATTCCGACTCCACGTAATAAAAACACTCCAATTTTAGCTGGCACGTGATCAACACGTGATTTTTTCGGCAACAAAATTGAATTTTGGGATTGGAAACTGACAGTTTCAAATTTTATGGGACGATTTTGAAAAGCAGGAACTTATGCAATATTTAGCAAAAAATGCAAAAGTTATGGAACGATATATGATTTTTTCCCAAAATGATTTGGATTGTGAATTTTGGTAAGATAATGCTATTTTGATTTCCATTATGTGATTTAATTCATTATATGTGGAAATAAATATATTTATATGTATATGATATAAAATGATAAGTTAAATGAATAGAGTTCAGACTTAGAGGGTGTTTGGCAGCAGATAAGATCCTCTAGTCCCTAATCCTTATCTCAATCTTGTACCACTATAAAACACTACCGTTTTAACAAAAACTGAAAAAGTGTGAAACTCCCTATTCGTCAACCCGCCGAGCCGCAATCTGCCTCTGTTTCATCTTTCTGATTTTCACTAAAAGCTTGAGAGATCACTCCAACACCACCACTATCATCTATAACTCCAAAACCGTGTGTGACGCTATAGCCTCTATTCTTGGTTCTGTGACTCAATTTATTCTTCTAATTACTAAATACTCCCTCCGTCCCATGCTATTTTGCACACTTTTCTTTTCGGGGTGTCCCACCCTATTTTGCACACCCCCGAACGAAAAAACCCTTACTACTTAAACATATTTACATTTTTGCCATTAGTTATGTTAGTAATTTTTTGGTTTAGTTGGTGACAAAACAATTAACACTAATCCTAATCCAACTAAAACCCATTACCCAACCCATCCCAACACCCAACAGATCCAGCCCATTTCCCCTCTTACTAACCCTAAAATTCTGGAAACCTCTCATCTCCCCTATGAACTCTCTCACGCCGCTCTTCTTCCCTAACTCCAAACTCTGTTCTATGATCTTCAACCCACATCTCTTCTTCGTTCACCCAGTCTATTTTGGCTTAACACCCCCGATTTGCCTCGTTTGAGATCCGAGTGGTCTCTTCTGCAACGATTGGCGAATCTAGGGTTTCGATTGGGAGATTTCAGGTGCGTCTTTTGTGTGAAACTATGGAGGACTCTCCAGAAATGAACGAAATAGCGTACGATTCCGAGGACTCCTTCGTTCCAGAAACTCAGTTGCCGAAGCCGGAGTCCGATTCAAGCGATGATGGCCATTTCGACGGCGAATGGGGTTCCGGTGCGATTTCTGAGCAGGATCCTTTGGCTCCTGGTAGCTTGTAGAGAACTAGTCCCGGATTCAGAGCCATGTACCTCGAGTGCCTATCCGTCTGGGTTCCGGCGGTCCTAAAGGTCCATGTATTCTATTCCCTTTCCTTTTGGTTGTTTTTAATTCGGATTAGGTTCTATTGGATGGTGATGTTGATGTTCGGTCATTTGTAACTTTTGTGTTGCACTGCCCTTGTGAAAGTTATGTGATGTTCTTTGCTGTCCCATTTGTGAACTTGCTGGATTTTGCCTCTGTGTGGGCTTCGTTGTTGCTGATTATTGTCCCTCGGTATTGTTGTTGTTATAAAACCCCTGTGTGGGTTCTGTGTAGTTCTTTGCTGTCCCGTTGTTTGAATTTACTGGATTTTGCCTCTGTGTGGGCTTCGTTGTTGCTGATTGTTGTCCCTCGGTTAGGTTGTTGTTATAAAACCCATGTTTGGGTTCTGTGTAGTTCTTTGCTGTCCCGTTGTTTGAATTTGCTGGATTTTGCCTCTGTGTGGGCTTCGTTGTTGCTGATTGTTGTCCCTCGGTTATAATTTGGTGATACTTGAGGTGGTAGCTTAAGGCAGCAAGTTTACTTGCTATTTTAATGTTGCCCTTCACTTAATTGGACTGCCCGATGATGATAATGTTCTGAGGGTCATCTTTTGGACTTAAAATGCTTAATAATGTTGCTAATAATGAAGTGATTTTACAAGTTGCTCTTGTTTATGGCCTAAGCAAAATGAACATAATTTTTGTGATGTTTATGCCATAAACATGAGATTCTTTACAAAAGGTAGCTCTAATATCTAGCCTAATTGTAACCTAAAGCAGCCATATCCCCCCAATCTCATAGCTTGCATTTGCTTGTTCACTTGCTAAAACTTGTTCTATGGCCTGCCTCACAACTCCCTCTTCAACTTCTAAAGAGATAGGGAGAATCCCCTCCCTTGTTAAATGACGTTTACCCAAATGTGGCAGCTTGTAATTGTTGTGCCCATGCTGCTTCATAATTTCTGTCAAACAAGCTTGCATGCTCAAAAAGACACTGTTGATCTTGCTTGTTTCCAATTGCTCATATGCTGTCGTAACATTCCTTACCAAATCCTCTACATTATAAGACGATGTTTCAATCTGAAGTGATTGGATAGCTCTGAAAAAACCTAAATCAAGAATGTTTGTATCCGGAGAATTTGGTGGTTGAAACATTAACTGAATATTAAACCCATTTCTAGATGCAGCCTCTCGAAAATCCGTGTCGAAATTGCTTATATGAGGCCTGGCATTGTCTTGCTGTATGATTATGTGTTTACTCGCATTTTTCGGCCATTTCTGCATGATAGCTGGTATAATCTGAAAAATAGTGCTTTGTCTACTTGAGTAATGCAGATTTTTGCAAAAAAAAGAACAAATTTAATGCATCTTCCAATGTCACCAATGCATAACACTTTATTGTGGATATGCATTTTGGCGGCTTGCAAGAGGCAGTTGGCTAGATGATGAATGAATTCTGATAGCTCATCAAACTGAAAAAAAAAAGGTAGGAAAGTGATAACCTTTTGCAAAATGCAATCCTTAATCACATCTTTGTTGATTGAGTCAATCGGTTTTGTTACCATCGTTCCTCGTGCTCTATTTCTGCTATTACGAAGTGCGGGTTCTTCTTTTGTGAATGGGAAAATACCAAGTTTTCCATCGAACAATAGAGCCCCCTCGACGGAATATTGAGGTCGAGCAACGGCACACATGAACATCACTTTTGTTATGAACCGTTTGCTTTTACATGACCTATAAACATCATCTTCATCTTGTAGCTTGTATGCCCTCTCGGTTGCTCTTTGCATATAGAACCATTTCTCATCGATATGAACAACGTTATGCATAGTGTCAAACCTGATTTTGTTGTTAATTGTGTCAAACTGCAAGTGGCTCAAACTGAATTTCAGCCTTTGTACCATATTTGCTTCGGTCAATGTGGGTTTAATTGCATTTGTGTGGGGTTTTATAACCCCCGATTTCACCCACCTTCCAACTTTGCTTTTACTAACTTCCAATTCCTTTGCCAACCTGCGAATGCTGCCCCGTCTACAAAAAGGAATTGCCTTGAATGTTGATATGTCTAACTCTGCCGGTTTCGGCCCAATAGTTCTTGTTTGATCCAAAAAGGCAACTGGTGACCCTTCTTCGATCTGTTTTTTTGCAGCTTCCCAAATGTAGTGCACCGTCCGACGACTAACTCCATATGATGTAGCCGCCGATCGAATCTTGCCATGGTGGACGATCCCGTCTGTACTATTGGCCAACAGATACTACGCGATCCGATTGCGGTCTGATGGAGAAATATGCGGCTGTTTCCTTGTGTTGGTCATTTATGAACTGTTTTTTTTCCTTTGCTGTAAATGAACATTTAAAGCTGATATAAATGCTGTTAGAACAGCATTTATAGAGGTTGTGTAGGTTTGAATGTAAAAGTGTTTAGGAGGGAAGTTTAAAAATTTTGAGCATGGGTGTTAGCTGAAAATTTAAGAAACTGGACGGAGGATGTAATGAACTATTGGAGGAAAATTTTCCCCTCCATCTATTTCATTAATTTTGAATGTTTTTAATTATTCTCTTAACTTGTGTATCTGAATGAAGTAGGTTTCCCAGGTATCTGAATGAAGCAGGTTTCCTCTCCTAATATTTTTTTTTTAATTTTTACCAATTCCAGTATTTTCGTTTTTTTAATAGTGGAAATCAGAAAAAAAAATTAGGAGAGGCTCTCTCCCTTAATTTTTCTTAATTATTGTTGACTTTTCAACCCAAAAAGCAAAAAGCAGATTTTTCTTATTCCACGTGCTAGAGTGGGTGTGCAAAATAGCACGGGACGGAGGGAGTACTTGTTATAGGCAGTAGAAATGGAGAAACATTTCATGGTGTTCTGTATTCTCAATTGAAATAAATCCTTATTGTTGTTCTCGTTAGTTATATTCAGATTACATAAGTTTGAATCATTTTTTGGGGGGATCTTGCCTTGAGGATTTATCTCGTGGTTCATCAACACCTTGTAGTTTGAAATTAAATCAAATTATTTTTTAAAGATCTTGCCTCGAGGGATATATCTCCTACTTCATCGGTTCGTTGTTTGTAATCGATTTTGGAGGGATCTAGATAGTGTTTGAGTGGGCATAGAGAACAATTAAAACAGGAAGATGTGAAAATAAAGAAGATGAGTGATGGCGGCTTGGCTTGGTCCTGAGATTGTCAGTTCTTACTTCTTAGTTCTGATATTGAAAACGGTGTCGTTTGCGAGTGGGATAGAGGTTGGTATAGGGGTTTAGGACTAGAGAATTCATACCCGTTTGACAGAGCTCATAAGATCTTTAAAGCATCTTATAAGATGTTCAAGAACTTAAAGCTCTCAAATTTTGTTTGGCTAGCTTTTTTAAAAGGAGCTTATAAGATGTCTAATTAAGTTCATCAAGAGATTATAATATCTTTAAAAAATGTATCAACCCTCCACTTATTTTTCATAAGGTCTTTTAAAATACACTTGTTTTGGTAATTATATTACAAAAAGATCTTATTTACCATACACTTCAGTATCTTATAAGATGTTGAAAAGATCTTATAAGTACATTTCTAGAGCTTATTTTAAAATAAGATCATACAACTTATAATTTCTAAAAACATCTTATAAGATATAAGAGCTTATAAGATGTTTAAAATAAGTTTAGCCGAACACCCTCTTAGTTTATTATCAATTTTGGAAAAAAAAAAAAAAAGAAGTTTAATTTTATTTATGTTAGGTGATTTAATGTTATTATGACATAGTTACATACTATGTACTCCTCCCTTTTTAAAATAAGTGTCTTTTTAGACAAAATGAAAAATCTCAAAATAAGTGTCGGTTTAGCACAAAAAAACATAATTCTTCCAATTTTATCATAAACAACTTACTTTATTGAGTATTTCCTTATTCCACAAAATATATCCAATAAAATGATTCTGTATGGAAATATTTTCCTTTTATATCTATCCTTATTTAAAAGAAAAAAAAACTAAAAAGACACTTATTTTAAAACGGAGGGAGTAACATTAAAATGCGATTTTTGAATAATTTTGTAAGTTCTAGTATTTGAATAATGAATTGCATTAATATTTATTTTAAAAAAGGTTAATAGGGTATAATATTGTATTTACTGCATTATTTTTCCCAAACCCCCTAATTATATCCCATCATATCCATTATACCAAAATAATCTTAATAGGGTATGTTTGTTTATGGTTTGAGGGGCGTGAGAAAAATCTATCATTGAAAATCTCGGTCTTGTGCTTCTTAAATATTAAGGTTGTTGTGATCAAACAAAGTAGTATTTATAAAGTTGATTCGTTGTTCGTTACTATTTAGACTCTAGTTATACCGTAGGTATACGGCATAGCACCAGATAGCTGCAAGCGCAGAGCAAGGTCGACCCTGCAGCAATCGGAGGCTTCAAATCTATTCAGAACTGTAATCCTAAAACTCTAATTTTATCTAGATAATCGAATAATAAAGGGTCTTGTTTTTACATGATAATAAGTAAACTGAAAAACTAAAATCTCTTATACACCAAAAGAGAAACCACTTTGTCAAGTGTCTTTTTCTCTGCCACTTAGTCAAGTGTTATTCTCTCAAAGTTTTGAGAATATAAAATATATTTTAATATTTTTTAGAATTCTATTATTTTTTTTCTACCGGATAAGGGTGATATAACTGTTGCAGCTAATGACTCATATTTCTCAGTTCTGCATAGTTGTGATTTGAAATTTCAAAATATTTCAATATTTAAAATTTCTATATTTTTTTTATCTCCTTTGAATAAGTTCATTAAATAATTGCAGATAATTACAATTAAGGTTTCGCTAGCGTTTTTAAAAATCAAGAGTATGAGTTTTCAAATAAGATATTTCGAATTTCTAATTCTCATATATAAGCATTCCAATAATCTATAACAATTCTGAAAATAAAAATCACAGGGAAATTAAATTTCAAATTCTGATATATCAGCAAGATTATTAGAAATTCATATATTAGGTTTTTTATTCTATTAATTTCGAAACGTAATTTTCTTTTCTTTTATTGAAAAACTAGATAGATGTTTTTATAGCAGAACGTATATAGCATTGAGTAGTTCTTATTATATGGACGCAATATATAGAGACCTTCTATATTTTTTCACCATAATTTGTTTTCTTTTTTTTTTAATTTTTCTCCTTTACTTATAATTTATTTTATATTATTATGTAAAATATACAATTATATTTAAGAGCTTATAAAATAGATGCGATATGTAGAAACATTGCAAACAAGTTATTTATAATTTATTTTATATTATTATGTAAAAAATATACATTTGTATTCAAGAATGGACAATTGCATGTTGCTATGTCTAGAGCTAAAAGTATGAGTAACTCTATGGTATCACCATAGTACCGGTACCACCGAAGGATAGAAATGACATTATATATGATTAAGTGGGCCCCTCGTATTTAAATAATTATTTTTTCTTCTCATTTAATGGGCACTTCATTAATAGGGTATAGAATTCTTATTTTTTGTGCATCAAAATCTGTACTGAATTTTTGACATACCAAATTTATGTGATATCAGTATATAATATACTGCTAGAAATTTAATATACCAAACCATACTAATATATATCGAAACACCAATTACAAAAAAAAAAAAAAAAAAGACTTTTTTTTTTTTGTGTACATATAGATAAATACTGATTTTTTTAGTATTTTGGTATACAATGAAATACCATATTTTTTAATTTCATACTATATAAAAAATATGATGTACCAATTTTTTTATTTCATTAAATTTTTTAGTTCAATAAATATGATATTTCAATATTTTTTTCTCATTACTAAATCGAATAATATAAAACAAAATTGGAAGGAACGTACCAAAATAATAAAAATAAGTAAACTCAGGAATTAAAAAAAGAAAAAGAGAAAGTAATCTAGGGAGTTAAAAACAAAAAAGAAAAGTAATGGAAAAAGAAAAAGAAAAATAAAAGAAATAATAGATATTGATTCTTTTCTTTCGTCGGTCAATTTTTTTAAATTGAAGTTTGTTTTTGTTATAGAGAGAGAATGTATTTATGATGAAGAAAATGTGTTATAGAAATTAGTGATTTTTTTATGGAAAAGATAATTATGTATTGTAACATTTTAACCCTTTATTCTTTCCTTTTTTAAATTTAAAAATAATTTAGTGGTCAAAATTCAATATTACAACATCTAATGACTGAAACATGACCGTGGTATCGATACCACCGTGGTAGCGAACTTGGATTCTAAAAGTAGAGGATGATTAAAAATCTTTTATAATATAAAAACACAACCGTCCAGAAATAGAAAGTTCAGCTTTTTCCCGCCCAATGAACTTTCCACTTCTGAAAACGGTTGCAATTTTGGTAAACCTCAACAATAATTGCTTAATTTCATTGCCAATTAATAGTGTAACAGCCCATTAATTTGAAATGGTCAACTCCAAATTTATAATACATCACTGTCAATTAGTAAATAAAGCAGACATCAGCGCAATTATTGACTTTTTGGTAACTCAATCAAGATTGTAAATTTTGAAAATCTCTTTAATTATTCATTGAAACTTGCATAAGACGTAAATCTATAACTAAATCTTTTCATTGAACCTAATAACTTAATTTTCACCCATAATAATAGTGGTAACAACCAATTAAGATGATTGAGTTAACTCTCTAATTTTAGTAAATATATTGACAATAAGAAAGTAATAACAAATCATCGCCATTAGTGAATTTTTTGTAACAAAATCAATGCATGACACAATAAAATCTCTTCCAATTTCCTTTCAAACCTGCACACAAAATAAATTAGTTGTAAGACTAACTTTGGTATATATTTGCATCTAGTTTTGTAGAAAAGCTTGGAAGAAGCTTGATTATAGAGAGGAAATCAGTTTACAACTTGATAAAAAACAATGAGATGGTTTCCCCCTTTGTAATACGTAAACTAATCTGTTTTAACTAATGTAACAGATTTAGTTTAACTAACCTATCTAATTTACTAATCTACCCTTTCATCTAACTTTAATAACTAACTAACTCCTCTTTCCTTTGTTACCTCCCCTCAAAATGGGAGTGTATATTTAAAAGTCCCATTTTGGACTTAAATTCTTTGAACAAGGCTGGTCCGAGCGGCTTTGTAAGGATATCTGCCAGGTTTTGTTCTGTCGGTATTTGAATGATTTTGAGGAGACGTTCTTTTATCTTTTCTCTAGTGTAGTGGTAGTCGATTTGAATGTGTTTCGTTTTCTCATGTAAGACGGGATTACGTGCGATGCTGAAAGCGGCTTTACTGTCAGTGTACACAGTTGCTGGTTTGATGAAGTCCACCTTCAAATCTTGTAAAATGTAAGATATCCATTGCAATTCTGAAGCCGTGGCACCCATTGCTCGATATTCAGCTTCTGCAGAGGATTTACTAACTGTTGACTGCTTCTTTGATTTCCAAGAGATTAAAGAGTTACCAAGATAGATGGCATAGCCCGTGATACTTCTCCTGGTTTGTTCACAGCGTGCCCAATCTGAATCTGTAAAAGCTTGCAACTTATAGTTAGTTTTGGATGGATAAAATAAACCTTGACCAATTGTGTTTTTAATGTATCTCAACAATCTATGTACAGCAGCTAGGTGAGCCACAGTAGGATGACTCATGTATTGAGAAAGAGTCTGGATAGAGTATGACAAATCAGGCCTTGTAATTGTGAGATACAATAATTTGCCAACAAGTCTTCTGTAAACAGAAAAATCAGTTAGTAATGGTGAATCACTTTGAGTAAAAGATTGTTTTGAATCCATGGGAGTAAGACATGGTCTGCTACCTAAAAAACCAGAATCATTTAGGATATCTAGAGCATACTTTCTTTGACAAAGTTGAAGGCCATTTTTAGATCTAGCTACTTCAATACCAAGTATGTATTTTAGAATACCTAGGTCTTTAATGGTGAATTTTTGATGTAGGAAAGCTTTGACCTGTTCTATCTCAGTAAGGCTATTTCCTGACAGAATTATATCATCAACATAGCATAACAAGACTGTAAACGAATTACCTGTGGTCTTTGTAAATAAAGAATTGTCTGCTTTGGACTGTGTGTATCCAAAACTGACCAATGTTTCTGTAAGTTTATCAAACCATTGCTTAGACGCCTGTTTTAAGCCATATAAAGACTTATTCAGCTTGCACACTCTGTTGTCACCTAGTTTACAATAACCAGGTGGTGGTGTCATGTACACTTCTTCACTTAAATCCCCATGTAAGAATGCATTGTTTACATCACATTGATGTAGATGCCAATCTTTTGAAATAGCTATTGATAGTAAGATTCTTACAGTTGTGATTTTTGCAACTGGTGAGAAGGTATCAAAATAATCTAGGCCTTCTTGTTGTGTATAGCCTTTTGCAACTAACCTGGCCTTATACCTATCAATGGTCCCATCAGGCTTATATTTAATTCTGTAAACCCATTTACACCCTATAGTGTGTTTATCTGCTGGTAAGTTAACTAGAGACCAAGTATTTGTTCTTTCTAAAGCACTCAATTCTGTTTGCATAGCATTTTGCCATTCAAGATCTTTGCAAGCTTGATTATAAGTTTTAGGTTCTGTTAGCTGGCTAATGGAAGCAGTAAAAAACTTGTGTGCAGTAGAAAGCTTATCAGCAGATAAATAATTGGTAATTGGGTATCTAAGCAAGTTAATACTCATATTTGACTTATGATTTATGGATGGTGGTAAAGAAGTGTTGTAAACACTTAAGTAAGGTGGAGGAGCTTTGTGTCTAACTGATCTCCTAAGAGGAGTATTCTGATGACTTTCAGTTGAACTACTAACTAACTCCTCGTCCTCACTTATGTCATTTTCATTTGTACCTGTAGTGGAACTGACTAACTCCTCTGCTAAATCATCATGTATAATGACATTAGGAAAAGTAGTATCAACACCATCAGTATTATTAGCAACATCATATCAGCAACACCAGTATTATCAGCAACATCAACAGCATCAGTATTAACATCAACATCAGATATGGAAGTATTGGGATTAACATTATCAAAATTATGAGCATCAGCTGCAACATTATCAGGATTACAAACATCAGGATAAATAGCATTTGCAACATCATCAAAACGTTTGAGACTGCTATCAGCAGAAAATTGGTTATGATTAGATGTTAATCCACTCATCATTTTATCAGCAAAAGGAAAAAACAGTTTCAAAAAATTTCACATTCCTAGAAACGATGATTTTCCCAGTATTTAAAACAAGTAGTCTATAACCTTTAGTACCCAGTGGATATCCCAAAAAAACACATTTTACAGCTCTTGGATCAAACTTATGCCTATGAGAAGTCAGGGTGCTTCCAAAACACAAACAACCAAACACTTTCATATGTGAGTAGCTAGGTAATCTGCCATATAGCTTTCAAAAGGAGTTATATTTCCTAATACAGATGAAGGTGTTCTGTTTATGATGTGGGCAGCCGTCATAATACAAAAACTCCAATATTTTAAAGGAACAGAAGATTGAAAAAGTAATGACCTGGCTACTTGTAACAGATGTTGATGTTTTCGTTCGACAACACCATTTTGTTGTGGTGTTTCAACACAAGTGGTTTGATGTAAAATGCCATGTTTGTTATAAAAATCATGCAACAGAAATTCTGAGCCATTATCACTTCTCACTATCTTAATCTTTTTATTAAATTGAGTATTAACCATATTGTGAAAAATCTCTAAAGCTGCCTTTACATCAGATTTGGCTTTGAGCATATATGTCCATGTACACCTACTGAAATCATCAACTATGGTTAAAAAATATTTTGCACCACTAACAGACGCAATACTAAAAGGTCCCCATACATCAGTATGAATAAGATCAAAAGAAGCAATGGAGACAGAAGTAGAAACAGGGAATGGAATCTTCTTTTGTTTTGCTAGAGGGCAAACATAACAGTTTGTATTGTTCATATGCTGGACTGGTACATCTATACCCTTTATAAAGGACAAGTTCTTGTGAGATATGTGTCCTAACCGACTATGCCAGATGTTGTAACTAGAAATAGATGCAACAGAGTTAGCAATAGAAACGTTTACAGAATTAGAAGCTTTTAGAAAATAAAGTCCCCCTTCTTGCTCAGCAAAACCAATCGTCTTCTTGCTGCTGCTGTCCTGTAAAACGCAATGTGAAGACAAGAAACTAACAAAGCAATTGGAATGCTTGGTGAGGTGTGATATAGACAAAAGATTATAAGTAAAATCTGGGACATATAAGACATCATACAAAATAAGATTAGTATTCAATATAATATCCCCAACAAATGAAGCTGTAGCAACAGCATTATTTGGCAACTTGACCGTAACATTAGTTGGCCTTAATTCAGAAGTGTAGAGTGCAGAATTGCAAACCATATGATCAGTAGCACCAGTGTCAAGGATCCACGTAGAACCAAGACTAGAAACAGAACTAAAACAACAGGAAATACCTCCAAATTTACCTGAAGGTACAACGGGAAGATTTTGAGCAAAAACACCAGCTGCTAGATGGGTGGAACCGACTGAGGACTTTTTATTGTTGGCATAGGCCAGAAACTGCTCAAACATCTCTTGGGTAAACAAAGGATTAGAAGAAGCAGGTTCATTATCAGTATGCATAACTTGTGAAGAATTAACATTGTTAGAACTAACTTCCGATTTTCCTTTCTTTCCCTTAGGACCTCGCCACCCTGGTGGATAACCTATGAGCTGAAAACATCTATCAACAGTGTGACTAGTGCCTTCACAGTGAGAACAAATCATATACTTCTTCTTATCTTTGTAGTATTTAGCATTTTTGGCTAACATGGCAATGGATTCAGAATCTGGAGAAGGTAAAGAAAGACTCAACTGCCTCTGGGATTCTTCTTGTAACAATATTGAGTAAATCTTGTTTAAAGGAGGAAGGGGAGTTTGCATTAACAATTGACTCCTCACAACAGAATAAGACTCATCAAGACCTTGTAAAAATTTCATTGCACAATCCTTTTCTTGAATTTGATTAACCAATTTAGGCAAATCACAAGTGCAACGACCACAAGTACAACTCAAGATAGGCCTATAACTAACAAATTCATCCCAAAGACTTTTGAAAACATTATAATAAGAAACCAAAGATTGCGAGCCTTTTGCAATAGAACTGAGAGATTTATCCAAATGGTATACGCGAGTTCCATCAGAACGAGTATACCTGACTATTAATTCATCCCAGAGATCTTTTTCAACTGTGAAGAACTCCAATGATTTCTTTATGTCTGCATGAATCGAATTGAGAATCCACATAAGGACCAGATCATTGGCACGAACCCAAGCCGAAGTAACCACCGGGTCATCAGAAACAAACGGCGACGGCAAACTGCCGTCGATCAAGGCAAGTTTATTCTTAACACTAAGAGCTTGTTTTACTGCATGGCTCCAAGACAAATAATTCGAACCAGTAAACAAATCAAGAACGATAGCTAATGCAGGATTATCATTTGGGGTTAAAGCAAGAGGCGAAAAAGGATTCAATGCTGGGTTAAGCTGAAGAACCATAGCGAACAGATTTGGGAAGAAGCTGAGGGAAAACGTCTCACCAATTCACCAGAAAACAGAGGGCGGAAGCAAGAATCAAGTCAGGATCATTGATTAATCAATTAATCAGAAAAAAAAAATGGAATGGCCGGACTCGATGATACCATGTAGAAAAGCTTGGAAGAAGCTTGATTATAGAGAGGAAATCAGTTTACAACTTGATAAAAAACAATGAGATGGTTTCCCCCTTTTTAATACGTAAACTAATATGTTTTAACTAATGTAACAGATTCAGTTTAACTAACCTATCTAATTTACTAATCTACCCTTTCATCTAACTTTAATAACTAACTAACTCCTCTTTCCTTTGTTAAGTTTTACAAGGCAACCAACTCTAAATATAAAAAACCATTATTATACAAGATTTGCATCCGGTTTTACATTTCGATGGTGGGGGTTATAAAGTTCTTGGACGGATGTGGTCATCGCTGGAGAGACGATGTTGAGGCTGGCAGGATGTATTATTTTCCGGCGGTAGTGTTGGTTTATGATGATGAGGTTCGTGGACAATATTATACGTCGAAACAAGTAATTTGAAAATTGAAGATAGCAATCTTTTTGCCCCATTTTTGAGAGATTTTCTCAAAGGTAAGTTATAGAACTATCTAGTTAGATAGAGATATTGCAACAGATTTGGTTTACAAAGAGAGAGAGCTGGGGCAAGGCTTGGGGTTGGGGAGAGGAGAGAAAGATGCAATGGGCTTTGGCGCTTCATTTGATTCTTTGCTATGATGTACCTGTTTTCAAAGATGAAGCATGGCAGAGGTAAAATGAACTATTATAAGTTGTATATTTGCTGCAATATATTATACTTTATATGAACACAAATCAAAGTATAACCTATCTGTATGGTGTCTTTCTACAGGGTTACAAATCCACGCTACTTTCAAATGTGCTGCTATGGAAGCTATCAAGCAAAAGTTTTTGACAAGTTAGATACTGTTTAAAGAGATTGGTGTTACCATTTACAAATGCATTTTATTATCTAAAGATTCAACAAGGAAATATGTATGTCACATATGTCAATGTCTTTTTCACGAATTCATTCTCTGTTTTTTAAATAATTACACATTGAATAGGTGGCGTTTAATCAACTTTAATTTTTTATTACAAGAGTCATCATACATTTAAGTAAACATGCAGCAACAACTTAAATATTATTGTTCTCTTATGTTAGTAAGTATATTAGATTTTACCTCTATCTGAAAACTGCTAAATCTAGTGCTCGCGTCTTTTGAAAAAAAAGTACTGCATGAGCCTTGAATTCACACACACACAAAAAAAAAAAAAAAAAAATCTCCAGAAATTACAGTGTTAACTATGATATTTTGACTGCTATTTGCAGAAATTGTAAATCGTTGTTTTTTGTCTTTTTCAAGTAAAAAATTTGAAAATATGATGGTTGGGGTTGAAAAATCTTATAGAGATGAGTATTTTCAACCTGAAAAACACAAAATTCACAAGTTTATGAAATAAATAGAGTATAGAGTTTTTTTTTTTTTTTTTTTTTTGTATTTTCAAAAAAATTATTGTTTCTAATAAAATGAGCGAGAGACGCAGATCTGAAAAAACAACATATATGTTAAAGGGAAAAAACCATATTTTTTTTCTATTTACAAAAAAAGATCAACGCGGATCTGCATTTTTCCTGCACTAAAATGTAAAAAACACAACAAATTCGAAGAGGTAAATTGCTAATGTGGTAAAATTCTTGAAACGGGGCTCATCTTTTAGATCATAAATTGAATTTCTTTCAAAATCTAGAAGATTAACACTAAAAAATTGCTTGATTCATCATTTTTTAAAGATCTTGTGAAAATAATAATTTGTTCACCGTGAATTGGTGATCTTTGATTCCACTCTATATAATGAAGTTGTACAACAATATTACAGAAAATCAAGGGATAGAATATTCCCAAGATAAGTACAACAAGATATCTATCCTATTTTTACACTCAATTTAGTCTACAATTTGAATTTACAATATCTTCTCTATTACCCCCCCTCAAGCGAAGTGTGGGATTAACATCAACACAGAGCTTGGAGCGAAGAAACTCAAACGAGGGGCGAGGCAAACTTTTTGTAAATATGTCCGCAAGTTGGAGATTGGAAGGAACAAAACGAGTCTCCAATTTATCCGCAGCGACGAGCTCACGAATAAAGTGACAATCGATGTCAATATGCTTTGCGCGCTTGTGAGCAATGGGATTTTGACTGAGGAATAAGGCACTTTTATTATCACAAAGCAGTAGCGGACGAGAAGATGGAAGTGCACGAAGCTCAGTGAGAAGATGAGTTAGCCAAACCATTTCTTGCGCAGTGTTGGCAAGTGCACGATATTCGGACTCACAACTGGAGCGAGCGACAGTAGGTTGCTTCTTGGCGCTCCAAGACACCAAATTGCCTCCCAAAAAAATGGAATAGCCATAGGTGGATCGACGTGACTCCACACAACGTGCCCAATCAGCATCAGAATAGCCGATAATGGCGAAGTCCGAAGAGCGAGTGAAGGATAGACCATAATGAATGGTGCCCTTGACGTAGCGAAGAATTCGCTTTACAGTAGAGAAATGATCAACAGTAGGATGCTGCAGAAATTGGCTCACATGATTCACTGCATAGGAGAGATCCGGACGAGTGATCGTTAAGTATTGCAGAGCACCGACAAGGGACCGATAGAGTGTTGGATCCGAGAAAGGATCACTGGTGCTGACTAGAGATTCGCCAGCAGCGAGGGGAGTGGAAACAGGCTTCGAATCAAGAAGCTCGGCGCGAGAGAGTATGTCACGAGCATACTTTGCTTGGCCCAAAAACAGACCATCAGAGGTATGTGATATTTCAAGGCCCAAAAAATAATTGAGGCGACCAAGATCTTTGACAGCGAATTCCGAGTTGACACGAGCAATGAACTGTTTGAGCACACCAGAATTACTACCTGTAATGATTATGTCATCCACATAAAGTAGTAAGTAAATAGTAAAATTAGAACGATGAATATAAAATAACGAAGTGTCAGAACGACTGCGTAAGAAACCGAGAGATAAAAGAAAAGAACTGAAACGCTCAAACCAGGCACGCGGAGCTTGGCGAAGACCATAGAGAGCCTTCTTTAATTTGCACACATGATTTGGATAGCGGGGATCAACGAAACCTGGTGGTTGAGCCATAAAGACAGGTTTTTGAAGAATGCCATGGAGAAAAGCATTCTTGACATCCAATTGATGAAGAGGCCAGGACTTTTGAATAACAAGAGATAAGATGACCCGAACAGTGGCTGCACGAACAACAGGACTAAAAGTGTGAGAAAAATCAAAACCAGGTATTTGAGTAAAACCTTGGGCAACAAGGCGAGCTTTAAAACGTTCAATGGAGCCGTCGGAGTGAAACTTGGTACGAAATATCCACTTTGAACCAACAATGTTTTCATTGGGAGGAGGAGGAACCAATTCCCACGTATTATTGGAGTAGAGGGCACGCATTTCGTCACGCATGGCGCGCAACCAGTGAGGTAATTTCATTGCTGATTTAAAACCTTTTGGTTCTGCAGAAGAGGTTAGAGCAGACAAGAGAGCAGTAGAAGCAATATCAACAATATGACGAGGTTTATAAATACCGGATTTTGCTCGTGTTTGCATCGGATGAGTAGACAGAGGAGCAGGGGGAGTTGGCGCAGTAGACGAGGCAGCAGCCGGCGGTGAGACGGGAGGTGCTGGCGAGGGTGCTGGAGAGTTGTCGGCAGGCGGGTCAGTAGCTGGCATGGATGGGGGCAAAGTGGGTGGTGGGTAAGACGGAATGGGTGTCGGATCAGGAGTTGTGCAAATGGCACATGGCGGGTTTGGGTTTGGCATCAAAGATGGGGCAGCGAGGTTTGAGGATGGTGGGCATGTAGGAGGGTGGGCCGTGAGGGGTAAGGGATGGGCCTGTGAGGTTGGGCCTGAGCAAGGCCTGTCTGTGCGGGAGCAAAGAGGTGTCGCTGAAGAAGTGGGCCTGGTAGTTAAAGGTAACGAAGGAGCAGCAGGTGGGCTTGAGAGAGGAGGCCCAACGTGGGCAGCAGGTTGTCCAGAAGGAAAAGAAAATTCCTGAAATTCAATAAAACGTGAATAGTCCAAAACATTAGACCGAGGAGATGATGACGAATTAGAGAAAGGAAAATTATTTTCATCAAACTGCGCATGACGAGTGACATAAGTATGACAGGTTACAGGATCGTAACACCGAAACCCCTTATAAAGACTACTATACCCTAAAAAAATACAAGGAATACTACGAGGTGCCAGTTTATGAGGGGTATAATTACGAAGATAGGGGTAAACACGACAACCAAACACCTTGAAAATACCATAATTAGGAACCGTTTTGAATAAAATTTCGAAAGGAGATTTATTATCAAGTAAGGGGCTGGGTAAGCGATTAATTATATAAACTGCTGTAGAAAAGGCATCAAGCCAGAATTCGGCAGGAACGTGAGCATGAAAAAGTAAGGAAAGACCAGTTTCGGTGATATGTCTGTGTTTGCGTTCGGCCCGGCCGTTTTGTTGAGGAGTGTAGGGGCAAGAAAACCGATGAATGATGCCTCGAGAGGCAAAAAATGCATGAACACGTTTATTAGAAAATTCAGTGCCACCATCACTCTGAAATTTTTTAATAGTAGTATTAAATTGATTCGTAACAAGAGAGCAAAAACGTTGCAAAACATCATAGAAATCAGATTTCGCGCGTAACGGATAAAGCCAAGAGAAACGGGAATAATCATCCACAAACACAGCATAGTACTTAAAACCAGTAGACGAAGCAATGGGGGCAGGGCCCCATAAATCACAATGAATTAAGTCTAAAACATGAGTAGCACGTTTATCATTCAATAAAAAAGGTAAATGTTTGCTTTTAGCCAACTGACAAGAAGAGCATAACTCAGGTTTAGGCAAAACAGAACTGACAGCTAAATGACCTAACTTATTTAATAAGCTAATAACAGAAAAGGATGTATGTCCTAAGCGAAAATGCCATAACTCAAATGATGATTTTAAAGTGCGAGAATTTAAAGCAGCAACAAGAGCAGTAGAACCACGATCAAGTAAATATAAACCATCTTTACACCGACCCTTTGCCAGAATTTGTTTTGTCCCCCGAGTCTGTATCACAAAAGATTGATTAGTGAAAATAACATCAACAGGCAAGTCGGTGGTGAGTTTACTGATAGATAAAAGATTTTTAGTTAAATGAGGAACAACGAGAACATCTAATAGAGGTAAATGAGAATTAATAATACTGCAACCAGAATGAGAAATATTTAAGGAGTCACCATTACCAACGGTGACAGTGGAATTACCCGAATAAGGTTCGAAGGAGTCTAAAGTCGAAGTAGAAGAGGTCATGTGAGCGGTGGCACCAGAATCAACATACCAGTCAGGAGTGGATGGAGTGACCGAACAGTGCTCACCGAAAGCTTGAACAAGGTTAGCGGTGTCGGACGGACGAGTGTAGCGATCCGGGCAATGATTAGCATAGTGAGGTCCTTGACAGATTTGACAGCGAGGGGAACGACGGGGACCACCGTTGCCGGAGTGGGAAGGTGTCCCGCTAGACTGCCCACGGCCGTGGGCATAAGAACTGCCACGGGAGGAATTTAAACCAGGAGAAGACCCAGAATGGTGTTGACCAGGAAACGTGGAAGGACGATATTGGCCAGATGAAGACCCACCACGGATAGCATTGTTACGACTATTAGAGCCGCGACCGGAGCCTCCACCACCGCGACCAAAACCACCATTTCCACGAGCAGCATAGAAAGCCGCAGCAGCCGGAAGAGTAACAGCGGCATAATTAACTTTATCGCGAAGTTCTTGGTCACGGGCTTGGCTAATGAGATCGTGAAAGCCAAGCGAAAGTGGGAGAGCCAAACGTAAATCTACAAAATGGCGGAATTCCGGACCGAGACCACGTAGAAACCAGCGGCATTTATCATTTTCTGAGACTGGAGTGCCAATAGCAGCAAGTTGATGACAAAGCGTTTTAAAACGCCGACTGAAATTAAGGACTGACTGAGTACCGCGTTGAAGAAATTGGAGTTCGTCACGCAACTGATTCGCACGAGACGGAGTATTCGGACTGAAGGCCGACTCGAGAGTCTGCCAGACGTCGGAAGCAGAGCGAAGGCCGATAACTTCGGACATGGCCTCCTCCGAGAGGGACGATAGAAGAACGCTAAGAACACGATCATCACGGCGAACCCAATTAACATGGGCAGGATTCGGAATGGAAAGAGTGGTGTCACCAGAAGATGTGTCGGCAGAAGCTGTAGGTGAAGTGGAGAGAATAGTAGGGGACGGTTCTGGGTCAGACCCATCAAGGAAAACGTGAAGACCATCACATTTGAGCATGGCGTAAACCTGATCTCGCCAGAGAAGGTAGTTTGTGGAGGATAGGCGTATGTTGACTAAGTGAATCATGGTGTTTAGGGGAAGGGAAGTGGTGTCAGACGCCATGGGAGAAAGTAGCAGAAGCAAGAAATGGCGAGAGAAAGAGGGAAGAAGAAGATGACGGCAGCTGTTTAGAAAGAATTAGGGTTTCGTGTGTTATATGCTGATACCATGTGAAAATAATAATTTGTTCACCGTGAATTGGTGATCTTTGATTCCACTCTATATAATGAAGTTGTACAACAATATTACAGAAAATCAAGGGATAGAATATTCCCAAGATAAGTACAACAAGATATCTATCCTATTTTTACACTCAATTTAGTCTACAATTTGAATTTACAATATCTTCTCTATTAGATCTTAACCCATCCGTGAGAGGGAGGGGTGATGTGGAGTTTGGGAGTAGGTTGAAAGACAGTTGTGTATGCAGCTGTGAAGATGAAGGATGAGGAGAGAGAAGAACGGTTGTGTTTAGACTTTAGAAATACATAGCTAAACATAAAGTAGCAGTTGTAGAGTCAATTTGCATATAATTCTAGACCCATCCTTCTGAACCATCTTTGTAGTAAGATTGGTTATAATTAAATATTGTAAAGTTTTGTCTAACATTAATATATATTTAGAATCTCCCAGCATCATTTGAAAAATATAAGAATAATCAAAATTAAAAAATCAAACACAATAAGTGAATAATTTATTTTTTAGTAAATTACCTAATAATTTTTTTATAAAATTCAATTTTATTTGCAACTTATATTTAATATAAATAGCTCAATCCACAACATATATTCAAATCTAAGCAAAATAATCAACCATCACACAAATTAAAGGCCATGAGAAAAGACTAATTTGATATATTTACTTACAAAACATTAAAGAACTGAAAAAAGATTTGCTTTTTATTTTCATTTTATTAAATAAATCAACCAAAGTTGTCACTTATAATTTTTCTATATAGAAAATTGCCAAACAAATAATAATAATCTAAATTTGAAACTAATTTTGGGGAAAGTTTTATCATATACATAAAAATCTCATTTATATTAGCATTGATTTAAAACTTAAGTATAATTTCTTTTTATAGAGTGTTCTCTTTTATTATATAGTAAGATAAGATCAGTACGTAGTGGCTAATTCGCAATTTTGTTGAAACCAATAGTTTATTATGTAATTGAAAATGTTGGCATGTTGGTATTGTTACAGAATAATATTGATTCAACTCTTAAATTTTGTAACGGTACAAGTTGGTCAACACAAGACTCAGTATACATGTACTTAAGAAACTAAATATGATTGCAAACCATGAAAACAATATTAATTTTAATTTATGGTAACTAATTAACAATAATTGTAAATAACATTTAACATTTTTCCACCCATACACAAATATATTACTCCCTCCGTACTAGTTAAAGTTGTCACTTTGACTGGACTAGGATGTTAAGAAAAAACAGTTCTGAGGGTGATGATTGTGGGATTAGTTTCTTTTTCTGGGGTGATAACTTTAGTGGGGACGGACCGAAAAGGCAAGTAGGCAACTTTAAGTGGAACGGAGGAAGTAATATATTACTAATAATGATTTACTATTATTTTATCATAAATATATATTACAAACCGTCCAACGCATGGGTACAGTATTAGTACTTTGTAGTGATGAAAATGACAAGACTTTGGATCCCACAAGCAATATGGTTTACAAAGAAGTCTTTCAAAATTTAAAATAGTGTGTGTGATATTAGGCATATGTATTACTGTTGTAGGTTGATTGTATTTATTCTTGTATCCCACATTGAGTATCGTCTGTAGATTACTCTCTTGTACTTGTATATTTAAACTATTCCCAATGATATAAAATATATCTTTTCGATCAATATTTTTATGGTATCAGAGCCTAATTGGCTAACGCCTCTTTTTTTTTCACGATGCCTCACGCAACCAATATTACAGTAAACGGCCTTCCGCCTCTGCAAAAACATGACCACGCCGCCCCTATCTTCCTCCATCTCTACGGCATCAGAATCGTCCATCTCTACTGCACTCGACACCTCGCCGCCGTCTCTTGTGGCGTTCAACACTACTTCATAAGAATCGTCCATCTCCACTGCACTCGACACCTCGCCGCCGTCTCTTGTGGCGTTCAACACTACTTCATAAGCCCCGCTTCTTGACGGCTCCTTCCCATGCCCAGCGTCCACCGTCACCACTGACGGACACTCTCAACCGAACCCGCTGCACCTTTATTGGGTTCGCCAGGATCAATTGATCCTCAGCACCATCATTGGTTCCATCCACCCCACGCTAATTCCATTTATTGCGTCCGCCAAAACCACGCATGACGCCTGGACAACCTTGACCTCTATCTACGGTAAGTCATCTCGTGGCAAGATATTGGCTCTAAAAAACAAACTGCTTAATCCTCAAAAAGGAACCCGTAGCATTACTGATTTTATGCTTGAGATCAAAGGTGTTGTCGACGAACTCTCGCTTTTGGGAGTCTCCACCGACAATGAGGATCTTGTTCTCAAAATTTTGCATGGCCTTGATGATTCCTTTAATTATTGTTTTTATTACCTTTTTTACTCTACTATTATAGTTGATTTAAATTTCATCATTACAAATAATTTTTACGATAATTCGATATTAATATATATATATATATGTATATATATTATTAATGCTAACGATATATTTCTTAAAAAAAATATTTATATATTAATAATATATTCACTTTTCTATTGACAAAAGTATAAATTCAATAGGTAAAATTTATATACAGGTACCGTACTAGTAAGATAACTAAAATAAAGTGACAAAATGAAACTTGATGATGTTAATAGTTTTAGTATGTACTTGTATGATTGTTTTCTTGATTTTGAATAACATGTCCAATTTGTACTCATCAATTTAATCTTAGCGCTCTTTGGTCTCGTGTGTTTTCCTTTTGACAACACTGGAAGTGCAATTTCACATTCCCCATATACAAGGCCTAAAGTCGACACGTGTTGATCAATTAAGCTACCTGCTAACGTGAAGTATTTTAGTGCGTTAGTGATTATGGATTATAAAATTCTTTAACGATAAAATATGCTCCCTCTGTTCCACACTAACTTCTCTACTTTAATCGGACACGAAAGTTAAAAAAAAAGTAAATTTTAAGGAATCTTTGACTTTTTTAAAGAAGAAGATTGAGGATGGAGATTGTGAAAAAAAACCGTTTATGGGCTGACAAATTAAGTTGGGACAAACCAAAAAGGAAAGTATACAAATTAGAATGGAGCGGAGTTAGTATTATTTTGATTAATTGTTTTAATTTTCTATGTAAATGTATTAAATTGTGATTTTTGTTAAGATAATCCTATTTTCATTTCCATTATGTGATTTAATTTATTAAATGTGGAAATAAATAATATTAATGTGTATGTGATATAAAATGATAAGCTTAAATGAATAGAATTCCTATCTGATTTACTTTATTATCAAAATTTTGGATAAAATAGTTCAATTTTCAAAGTAGAAAATATATTTAAGTTTATTTATGTTGGTGATTTAATTGTTGTTATGACATAGTTACATATTATGTAACATTAGCATGTGGTTTTGAATTATTCTGAAAATCCTAGTATTAAAATAGTTAACTGCATTTAATATTCAATTTTCGAATAAAGGTTAATAGTACTATTCTATTTTAGAATTCTCTATTATATTTAAGTTATGTTAAGTATTATTAATATGAAAAAATATAAGATGAATAAATAAATATAAAAATATAAAATTTTTAAAAATTAAATATAAAGATAAAATAAAACATAACTATTTAGTTAAATGATTTAATAGTATTTAGGAGAATCATAATAAATAATAATTACTAATGTAGAAGTGGGGTATGAAGTCGGTCAAAAAAATTATAATTTCAGACATTTTAGTATGGGTAATTCTAAACAAAGCCGCAATTTTACTCTTTGCAGTCATCATTTAAATTATAAAAAATAAATTACATAAGTTCTCTATTTTACCCCAATTTAATTATTTATAACCCCAAATTCCAAACAGTAACCGTGTGTTTCTTTTCTTCTTCTTGCAGCCATCATAGATGGACCAGAGGCGTTTTGGTAACCTTCTCATTTTTTTCATCTTCTCTCATCCAATCATATCATAAATAATAAACATTTGAGGCTTATTAAATAGCTGAGGTGAGATGAAATCTGGGAACCAAACCTTCAAAAATTATCGATGCATTACTCTGAATATGGTGATTGAATCGAAACTGACGAAACAAATTTGAATAATAGAAGGGAGTGTCGAAACTAAATTAAATTAGATAATTTAGGGAGCTTATTTGAGTAAGGGAAAAAAAGATTTCATTTGTGAACTGATGATTGAAATATTTACTAGACTTGTTTTTTATGAATAAATTGAAAGCATGAAGTGATAATTATGATTTCTTAATTTCCTCATCTTATTATTAATTTATTGAGAATGAAATTGTAGAACAGAATAATTATTAGATAATTTTTCCATCGTTAGCTGACCCGTGATGCAAAGGGACTTGAATCTTTCACATCACTTAGTTATCAGGGAAGATATATTTTATTTTTCAAGGTTCTTAATTAATTGAATGATGGGAATACATCAAATGAATTCCTATTAAAAGTTTGGAGATATGTTTTTTGAATGATAAAAGAGGATGTAATTAATGGCTGTAAAGAAAACAAATGAGTATGAGTTTTGTTTAAGAAGTGGATTGTAACTAAAAATAATAATAAGGATAAATATGGAGAATTTGTGCATTTTTATATTAAAATTTAAATTGGTGTCTGCATAGAGTAAAATAGGGGTTGTGTTAAGAATTACTCTTTGGATCCATTTAGATGCAGGGATTTGAGGGGTGGAATTGAAAATCCATCATAAAATCCACCCAATTTGTTTGGCAAAAAAAATCAAATCAAAGAATTTTAAATCCCTCCTAAATTTCTAGTTCATTTTGGATGAATTTCAAATTCATCCAACAACCTAGTCATTTACAAATTCATCTTACCTCTCATATATGTATAGCCATATTATCACACACATTAGACACACTATACACACAACACATTACACATACCACACACACACACACACTTCATACACTTACTACACATACTACACACACTTCACACACTACACACATATACTACACGCACACACTTTACACACACTTTCATTATCATCATCCTTTAAAAAATATGAAGAAAGAACTGAAAAAGGAAAAGTTTAAACAATTCAAATCCACTCATTTGAATTTAAATATCTAAATAAGAGATTTAAAATGGATTTGAAATGAATGGATATCCAAATACAAAAAATTGGAAATCAAATTGAAGTGCGTAAAGAGGTATTTGAGCTTACTTATCCTATGGTCACATTAGCACCACAAATATCTTTTATACTCCCTCCGTCCCATAAAAGAGTCAAGTTTAAAAAACTTTTTTAGTCCTAAATTGAGAGCCCTGTTTCAAAAGTCAATGTCTCGTTTTTCTAGTTCAAGTAAAAATTAAGATTTTTAGTTTTACAAATTAGTTAGATATGATTGAATAAGTCAAATAAGAAAAAATGTGTAAGTGAGTCTTATGGATTTTGGGGAATTGCACCTTCATCAAATGGACCAAAAATAAAAAAAGTTGTACATTTTTCAAGTAGGACTCTTTTATGGGACGAATGAAATATGAAACACATACATAGAGGTGGCAATTCGGGCGACCCGATCCGGTCAAGCCAGGCTCATCACGCCAACACCATATTTCGGTCGGGTTGGGCCGGACCAAAATTTAATCGGGTAAAAAATTAGTCGGCCAGGCCCGAGATATTCCTCTATAATATACTAAGATTATCGGGTTGACCTGGGATCCATCGGGCTTTTGGCCCTTCGGGCCGGTCCAGTCGGGTCAATATTTCTATGGCCCAACCCATCTAAAATATCGGGCCGGATTAATTTTGCCACCTCTACACATAAGTGGTATTTGCTGGATTATTTATTCCCAAACCCCCTAATTATATCCTATCATATCCACTATACCAAAAGAACCTTAATAGGGTATGTTTGTTTATGGTTGGAGGGGCGCGAGAAAAACCTATTGGTAAAAATCTCGCTCTTTTGTGCCCTAAATCTTAAAATAGATGTGATAAAATGGAGTAGTATTAATAAAGTAGGTTCGTTGTTCGTTACTTTTTAGACTCTAGTTATATCGTTGGTGTACGGCATAGCAGCAGACAGCTGGGAGCCAAGTCAATCCCATAGAGATCGGAGGTTTCAAACCTATTAAGTACCATAATCCTAAAAACTTAGTTTTATTTAGATAACCGAATAATAAGGGGTTTGGTTTTTAATTGATAAATAAAATGAAAAACTAAAATAAGATAACTAAAGTAACGTCACAAAACAAGATAAATAAGGATAACTCAGATAGCAAGAATGTATTCTAGGGAGTCGATTGCAATGTTGCTTCTCCAAAGATTTCTACTTAATTAATTAAATCTTTAAATCGAATTCTAGTTCCCACAAGACGATCACAAAGTTAGTTTAAAGTTCTCTCAGAACTGATAAACCGTTGAGTATATGCAAGAGTCACTATGTCTAATCGGTTGCTACACATGTAACTCCAAAAGACATCATCTCTAATAATTGATCAAATCATTAAATACACAAGTCAGTTTAGAACACATAGATAACAACATGGAACGGAATTTAATAATGAATAGAACTCAAAATGATCCACACAATCTACTCTCTAATCCTAGAATAAGAGAAATTAACTAGACATAATCGTATGGAGAATAAATTTAGAGAATAACATGTCTTCTACAAAGAAATTAAAAGACAAAACCATTTTGTAGCGCTTGAGTTCTTGCTCTTTTTCTCCTGTGTGCGTTGTCTTTGTTCTAGCCTCCAAAGTATGATATGTGATGATATATGTTCTAGTAATATGATGCCTTAGAGTCATTTTTATAGTTGGACAATGAGAATATGAGTTGAGGGACGAAAATCCTCCAAAATTTGGGAAAACCACATATATAATCCACCTACACCAGATGGGCCACGAAATGGATCGTGTGGCCCAAAACTGCACTTCTTGTCCAAATTCAAAACCATGTTTGGAGGTCTTCTAGTTAAAATTTGGCATTGGCTATTTCTAACAAAAAATGGTAGTCCCTTGAGTTAGCTTTCCAATGCCACTAATTTTACCTCATTTGAAAATGTATATCTCGAGATATGAGTAAAATAGTACTAAAAGAAAGCCAGGATGAGTTTTGACGCTACATTTCGCTCGACTGAGCACCGTGGTTATCTTCTAATTCTTGTCTCACGCTCGACTATACTGCTTGTTGCTCGATCGACCCCAAACCAGCTGAGTGGCTTGTAGTTTCACATATACACGCTGCTACACTTCTTTTCTAGCTCGTTTCTTTGCCAAACTTCATCTAAATGAATATAATATGGACTGTAGTTTATTGATGTTACAGCAAACAATAGTGTATATATAGTTTTTCTTATAAAATAAAATAATTATTGTAGCCTAGTGGTTTGACCTTTGTAGTTAAGGTCCTGCAAACTTGCAACCCGGGTTCGAAATCCAGCAATTGCAAATATTCAACATTTTTTTCTTTTTTAAGAAAAAATGTCACATAAAGTGTTATATGTAACATTTTTAGTGTTACGCTTAGGTGTTATATTTTGAAATCTAATGTAACACTTATTAAAAGTGTTACTAAAGATCATTCAGAGCGTTATTTTAGACTTTAGGTAACACCGGCAAATGTAACACCAAAAGTGTTACCTAAAGTCTATAGTAACACTGTTTAGGTGTTACATAAGTTCATTACAATTTCAAGAAACAGATTTACCCATGGAGGGATTTATTGCTAAATTTGAGAATCTCATGATGAGATGTGATATTTTGGAGCCTGAAGAACAAAATACCACTTGTTTTCTTGGATGACTTTGATATTTTGCAGCCATATAGGATGTGTAATGATGTATGCAAGTTTGCCCTGAATGTGGAAAAACAACAAAATGAGTTAAATGGAAGTGGTGATCATTTCTCTTCAAATGATGGCACATTTAACCGAGGGAGTGCATCTACGTCAAAGAATACACGAGCAACCGGAGGCGAAATAAAAAAACTATTGCAAGCAAGGAGAGTAATGTTGAATTTGTGAAACCAAGTGACTTTAGCACTAAAAATCATGCTTCAAGTGCAAATATTTTGGACACTTTGCTGCGGATTGCCAAATCAAAGAATTATCACTTTTGTGGAAGAAGAGGTCGAGGAAGAATCATATAAGGCATCCCCTATTTATGATGAATCTAACAAAGAAGAAGAGATTACATACGAAGATCATGGAGAATCATTGGTAGTACGTTGCATCCTCAATGCTACTAATGTTGAAGATGATTGATGGTGTCAGAACAATATCTTTCATACTCGCGTGCTTCTCATGACAAGGTGTGCAATGTCATCAGTGATGGAGGAAGTTGTGGCTATTACAATGGTGGAGAAATTGAAACTAAGAACGAAGATCATCCTCAACCATACATGCAATCTTGGCTTCGGAATGGTGATAAAGTGAAGGTAACCATGTAACACTCGACGAATTTATATACTATTTATTATTATTAATTTGTTCATTTTCATGCATAAAGAAGCCCAATTTATTTTGGGTCAAGATGCGTTGGTTGAAAGCTCACTTTCATAATTTATCTAATGAAGCTCACTTATATAAGTTGATTAATAGGTCCGTTAAGAAATATTTTTTATAAGGGCCCAATAATATTTATTTTCTCAAGAAAACAATTCCAAATATTTATTAAATTATTAATAAGACTATAAGCCCAATAATTGGCCCAATATTTCTATAGAACCCAAATATGAGATTTTAAGGTTTTGGAAATAAGTTAGATATCACGGTGTTGTATAACGACCATATATTATTTCCATCTCCTGGAATGCGTTGATTTCTTAGGGAGGTCTCTTGTGCACCAGTTAAGATTCGTGCAATCCGGGTCATGGATCAAAAGGTATTTCTATTTATGCCTAAAGGTATTACATGTGATGGGTAAAGGTGTCACGGTGAAAAAGTATCACCATTTATGCTTAAAGGTTTTACATGTTCTGGGTAAAGGTATTGTAATACCATTACCCATAATATGTAATACCTTTAAGCATAAATGGTGATACCAAACACGGATTGCACCGTGCAATTGGTGTACATGAGACATTGCCTAATTTCTTCTACATATAAACATCAATATGGAAGAATTCATACATTAAAGTACGGTCTAAAGCCTTTGCTTTTCTAAGGACAAATCTCCTACCAAGAGTACACTCAAATCTTACACCTGTAAGTTTGAATCCTTTAATAATAATTTATACAACAAATGTAGAGCCAGAAGGAAAGGAAAGTGGTAAAATTATTCTGTTACAAATCACCGTAGCACCAGATTAATTGCACACAACAAAATTGTTCTTCTGCCACAAATCCAACCCCAAAACTTTGCTAACTCCCCACTAATAGACAACAACAATCTTGTAATAAAAAACAGAGAAATAAAGGTAGAGGGAGATAATCGGAGCCACTGCCTCTTTTGTTGTTGTTGTCCCAGGCGTGCAGCAGTACCGCCCAGTGGTGTACCAAAAGGGGGTTGAGTGTAGGGGGCATAACCAAAGAGGGATAAAATGATGATCTGTTGTTAGTTAATGATGAGAGTTATTTATTTATTTTTCCGTGAATTGGGAGAAAGTACTGAAAGTGGGAGGTTTTTGCATCCGACGGGAAGAAGAAGAGGGATTTATATCTAAACAATTTATTATTTTAAAGGTTCTTTGAGCCCCGTGTGTATATATATATATATATATATATATATATATATTTGTGTGTGTGTGTGTGTATTACTTTTTGACACAAAGAATCATGCTTCAAGTGCTTTGACACTTTGCTGCGGATTGTCTAAATAGAAGAATTATCACATTTGTGGAAGAAGAGGTAGAGGATGAATCATATGAGGCATCCTCTATTTATGTTGAATCCAACAAAGAGGAAGAGATTACATACGAAGATCATTGAGAATCATTGGTAGTACGTCGCATCCTCAATACTCAGGTATTTCTCATGGCAAGGTGTGCAATTTCATCAGAGATGGAGAAAGTTGTGCGCCTTGTGGCTACTAAAATGGTGGAGAAATTGAAACTAAAGACGAAGACCATCCTCAACCATACAAGTTATCTTAGCTTCGGAAGGGTAATGAAATGAAGGTAGCCAAAAGATGTCTTGTTCAATTTTTCATTGGAAGTAAGCATAAAAATGAAGTTTGATGTGATTTTATTCCTATGAATGCTTGTCATTTGGTTTTGGGAAGACTGTGCCAATTTGATAGGAAAATACTTCATGACGACTTCAAGAATACTTACATTTTTGTGAAAGACGGTGAGAAAATTGTTTTGGAGCTATCTAAAATTGAGAATATTACTTGTAACAACCCGAATTTTCTTAAATATTTTCAAGAAATTTTTCGAAATCAATAAGAAAAAAATAAAATATTTTTTTTAAAAGACCGTTAGAGAAATATAAGTTATTCAAAGGACATTAACACTTTAAAAATAAAATCATCCAACTCCAATTAATAAAAATTAAACCTTCATAAATTCAGTTCACCAAAATTTCATTTAAATGTGCATAAATATATAAACGAAGCAATATTATATTAAAATAACCAAATCATGTAACTCAACCTATAAATAAAAGTGAATTAATTTACTAAAGAAAATTTTCTGTAACATTCTGTCACCACCAGCCATCTCTCCTCCACGTGCAACTCCATCAACTTGAAAAGAGATAAAATAACCGGGGTGAACTATATGCAACTCGTGGTGTCCAGTTTGTCAAGACCATGAGAAATCAATACAATATGAAAACAAATAACGTCATAGATTGAACCAACAAGTTAATAGAAATCATTTTAGGACTGGTTAGTTTCCTAGGCTTAAATGGACCAGCAAGTTAAAGTTAAACTTATCATGTACTGACCATTTACGTATCATGTGTTGTACAACATAACTTGTGCATGGCGTACGACCCGAGGATCCTTAGTTCAATTCCAGACCCTTTGGATCCCTGTCAAATTCATAAATCATAAATCACAATTGGAATCAATCTTAATAATTAAACACAACATTTTAAGTGTGAACTTAAAAGGAATCCCCACCTAACCTTGGACGCGTGAAATGAATGCAAATAGTCCTAAGTCTTGTAGTCTCAGTCGCTCGTGCCTTCATATATAAATATTTTAAATTAAGAAGGTACTAATTAAATCTGTTTTGTAATAGAATTTGTATCAACTTCTAAAACACTAGACTGTACACCGCACCTAGTTTATTACTTTATATAGTACAACCTATAAACACTAACAACATAACACCATATTTAGATAGATATTGTCACTATATATATATATATACACACAAACCCCAAGCACACTGCACACATCCAAAAAAAATTATAAATATAAGTTTTATATATCCATACATCATATTACCAAACACATACACATTTCAACACCAAAACGTCATTGTTCATAACTTCATGAATCCATATATGTATATCCTAGGGTTTAGAAAACAAGTTTAGTGTAATAACTTGCAAAATAAGAGGATAATAATAATAATAATAATAATAATAATAATAATAATAATAATAATAATAATAATAATAATAATAATAATAATAATAATAATAATAATAATAATAATAATAATAATAATAATAATAATAAGTTAAAGAAATATAAAGATGCCGACCTGAAATTTGTTGGGGAAGACGAGACAAAAAAGAACGAGTCAATGTTGATTCTTTTCTCTCAGTTTGTGCACTTTTTTCTAAGAATGAGAGATATACATTCATATATATTGGAGACTCTTTATTAGGTTTTATTAATAATAGGCTCTTAGTTCTAGGGCCTATAAGTATATTGATAAAATTAGGATTCAACTAGATATAAAGATTTTGGCCTTTAAAAGAAACTAAATCTCCTATTAATTTAAGTCTTTTAGAAAATTATTCAATTGGGCCTTGTGTCTTATTAAATAAATTATGAATTGGATTTTGTCGACTACGAGACCTAGTCTATCACAAGTCGGACCTATCTAAATGCATGAAAAATCAAGATAATTAATAGTTAAAGCATTTTATAATCGCAGGGTGGTTACATTCCTAAACCATCTAAAGAGGAGAAAAGCAATTCACTTTCTGAATCTGAAGTGGAAAAGATGGTTCATGAATCCATGGAGGCATTTGATTTGGTTAACTTGGAAGAAAACTAAGAGGGTCATGATGTCCCATTGCAAGTTCATTCACTTCTCCTTGATGGAAGAAATTTCCCCACGGACTCTCTTTGATGCAAAATGCTTAATATTGCATTGATTTTGTCCCTAGAGCTTCAATTCCCAATAAGGCAGCTTATATAATGAGTCTTAAGGAGCATGAAGAGTTGCAAAGGCAAGTTTAGGACCTTTTGTCTAAAGGTCTTCTCCGATAAATTAAAAGTCCTTGTGTTGTCCCAACTCTTCTTATGCCGAAGAAAGATGGTGCATCATGCATATCTGTTGATAGAAGATCGGTGAATAAAATCACTATCAATTACCACTTTCCTATCCCTTATCTTGACCTTGTTCTTGATCAACTACATTATTCCAAAATTGGCTCTAAAACTAATCTACAAAATGGCTATCATCAAATTCGATGAGGTCGGAAGATGAGTGAAAAATAGCTTTTAAGACAAGAGATGGTGTCTACGAGTGGATGGTTATTCCTTTTGGTCTTTCAAATGCCTCTTTTACTTTTATACAGTTTATAAATCACATATTTAAACCTGGGGAAGCTTATTGTTGTCTATTTTGATGATATTCTCGTGTATCTCTTGAGTCAGGAAGAGCCTTACACCACCTCTGACAGGTCTCTGAAGTATTACGAGAGGAAAAACTATATGCTAACTTGAAGAAGTGTCATTTCTTTACTGATAGCCTAGTTTTCTTAGGCTATGTAGTTTCCTCAAGTGGCATCAAGATGGATACAAACAAAATTCAGGCTATCCTAACTAGCCAATTCCTATATGCAATCATGATATTTGGAGTTTTCATGGGTTGGCTTCATTTTATCGAAGGTTTATTTGCAATTTTAGCACCATTATTGCACTTATAATCGAATGTTTAATCGAAACTTCAAGTGGGTGGATGAAGAAAAAAAAAAAAAAAAAACTTTGAGCTTCTTAATAAGAAGGTGACAGAATCTCCAATACTACAACTACCCGAATTTGATAAATTTCGATGCATCAATATAGGAATTGGTGGTGTTCTCAGTTAAGAAGGCAAAATAATTGGTTTCTTTAGTGAGATATTGAATCATTCAAGGCGTAATTATTCTACATATGACAAAGAGTTTTTTGCCATTGATTGTGCATTGAATGATTGGTAACATTCTCTACTACACTTGGAGTTTCTATTTTTTCTCGGATCATGAAGCTTTGAAGTACTTGACCACTCAATAAAAGTTGAATATTCAACATGCTAGGTGGGTTGAATTTCTTCAAGTCTTCAATTTTGTTATCAAGCACAAATCGGGAGGTCTTAATCGAGTGGTGGATGCTCTTAGCCGTTGATATTCGTGGTTGACCGTCTTGCACTCGAAGGCCATTGGATTTGAGGTTATACAAGATGTTTACAATATGATCCATATTTTTAGTCGCATTTTGGAAGAGTGTTTGAAATCTCCTTTCAAACTCTTCTTGGTTTAAGATGGATTTCTCTTTAAAGAAAAGCTTTTTTGCATTCCCGACTATTCTATAAGGCAATCAATCATTAATGAAGCTCATGGTGGAGGTCTTGTTGGAAATTTTGGAAGAGATAAAACTCTTGAACTTGTTCAAGAAAATTTTTACTACCCACAAATAGACCAAGATGTCAAGAGATGTGTTGAAATATGCTGAACTTGTCATATTGTCAAAACTCATGGGCAATACCGGTTTATACACTCCATTACCAGTTGCAGAGGGTCCATGGGAGGATGTTCATATGAACTTTGTAATTGGATTGCCTTGCAATCTAAGGAACAAAGATTCGGTAATGGTGGTTGTTGATCGATTCTCTATAGTGACACATTTTGTTCCTTGCACCAAAAACTTGGATGCTACACACACAAGTGATCTTTATTTTAAGGAGATTGTAAGGCTTCATAGCACTCCAAGAAATTTAACTTTCGACCAGGACTCTATTATGAGTCATTTTTGGCGAACATTTTGGAGAAAGCTTGGAACTAAACTTCAGTTTAGTTCATCTCATCATCCTCAAAGCGATGGTAAAACGGAGGTTGTGAACAGGAGTTTGGGAAATCTTTGAAAGAGTTTAGTGAGCAAAACTCCTCTCCAATTGGATGTAGTTTTGGCTCAAGCAAAACTCTCTTACAATCGTTCTTCAAGTCAAACTACCGAAAGAAGTCCTTTTGAGGTCGTCTATGATAGCAAGAAATTGTCAAACAAAGTGAGAAATATCAACAAAGTGCTAATACGTATAAGAAGAAACCAGTTTTCAGAGAAAGAGACTTGGTTTAGATTCACTTGAGGAAGGAGCGTATTCCTCGTGGTCGTCTTGGAAAGTTGCAGCCTAGAGCTGATGGTCCTTTTTCAGATCTTGAAGATGATTGGTGGCAATGTTTATAATGTGGAATCGCTTGGTGATTGTGGTGTTTCAACAACCTTCAATGTGGTTGATCTTTCTCCTTTTATTGATGAGGAAGAACATGGTCCATATTCAAGGACGAATCTTGCAACATCCCAAGAAAATATTCTATCTTTTTTAGTTTTCTCAGGGAGAAGTGATCCGGATCCAAGTCGACCGCATAAACAGTTCTATCAAATAAGAAATTGACCACAGATTAAAATATCATAAATAGTAAGAGTAATTATATGAAATTAGACTGTTACATGGATTTATTTACTTTCTTAAAAATAATTTATTTTACTTAAACTAGTTAGAAAAATGCTATTTTAATTTCTATTTGTAATTTTCAATACCAGAAGTTGAAGGAAAACTTTCATTAACCAACTCTCTTGAGTGGCTTTTGAATGGGGATTGTTCGATTTGAATCAGAGATTCAAAGTAGACTAGGTGTTATGAGGAATGTGTGTATAGTAGAGGAGTAGCATTTCGAGGATAGACAAAAAAATACAGTAAGGAGCTAAATTGGACTTAGACTTCGACTTTGATAAGTTGTAACTGTGTAAACTTCTTAATGAATTTTCCCTGTGTGGAGAAAGATTGGACGCACCTTCAAACCACTATAAATTATTTGTCTATTTTTCTACTGCATTTTATATTGTTGTTTGGCATACTACTTAACTACTGCATCGATTTGTAAGAAAATAAATTTGCATATTCCGCTGCATATAAAACTCTACCTGAGTTGTGATACATATAACTCTTAATCTCAGCCACTCATCTGAGTATTTAATTAACAAGCTTGGAAGCTGCATACATGTGCACAATTAAGATGGCCCATGCTGGGTAAGCAGTTAGAAGTTGTTAAAGAAAGTCAGCTGAAGTAGAGTAGTTAGAAGTTCAGTTATGTATACATTTTTCCCCTCTGTGTTCTTCTATTCAGTTTTCTGTATTTTTGTAACTCTTGTATCATCATATGCTCTGAGAGGGAGAGAGAGTGTACAAGATAGAGGTTCAGAGAGAGCTAGAGAAGCAGGACAAAGACTGATCAGAGTGCTAGGACGATTAGCATCTCAGGCGATCAATTTATGAATTCTTGTAGCTTGTAACACTTGTTTTCAGATAGTGGATTCTTGGTTGTTCTTCCCGTGGATCTAGGTTTTATAAAACTGAACTATGTACATGCTTGTGTCTTTCAATTTATAGTTTATTGTTCTTTTTGTATTCAATTGGTTTATTGAATTAGGGTTAGTCGTTGGGATTTTGGTTAGCAACCACTTGCAAATTATAACATGAGTATTGCATATTGTACAAGCTTGAGACCAGTCTGCTGAGTGCTTACTATCTTATGTCTGCCTACTGTATACACTTTGTTTTAAGAACAAGTTTCTTACATTAAGCAGCATACTCCTGCTCAAAGTTATATTAAAAGAAAAATCAAGTTAGAGGTTAATTCTCCCCCCTCCCCCCCTCTCAACCTCTACTATTTGGGACCAACAAGACTTTAACACATCATGGAGATGTGGCACCATAAGGTATCTCCATGAAGTGTAAGATGAAAATTGTACACATCACCTACATGTGTACAACTTCAAAACCTAGTATTACTAATTAAATTAAATGATGATGTAGAACCTATGTAGCCTAATGTGTATTATTTATAAAAACTTGTTAAAATGCTCACTTCCTGGAGGCGTGGCAAAATGAAAAATTATTCATGTAGTATGTACGGAGAACTAGACACATATGTGTACACTTTAGAACCAAGTATTTTGAATATGATATAATTAAATATAATTATAATATAGGAAGATCAATACTAAATAAATTATTAACTATAATTTAATGGTATAAACATAAAGGTATGTAGGAAAATTATAGTTAAAAGCAAGGAAAAGAAATAAATGGATAAATGCTTCAAATATAATTATTTTCGAAAAATATATGAAGAAAAGAAATGTATTTTATAAGTAAATCTTAATTATAGAAATAAGTTATAACTAAATTAAGTGTAGGAAAGTTAAATATAAAAGTTTGAAATCAAAATAAGGGTAAAATAGAATATCGATTTTATTTTTTAAAAGAGAAAAATCCCTTTTTATAATTTATCAAGTAATTATTAAATAAAGAAAGAATTTTCAAAATTTTTAATAAATAAATAATTTAAAAATAAATACAAGTTTCTCAAACAATAAAAGAAATTATTTTTGAAAATAAAAGTAATTCAAAAATATTTTTAAATCATAATAAATAACTAACTCAAAAATAATATCATAATTATTTTTTATTATTAAATTCGTGACATTTACCATATGTTGGTGATATGATGTCACTAGACTACAAAAGTCTGAGCATTAACTAATATCATAATAAGATATTATTAAATGGTTTATACAAAGTGATCAAAATTTATTAAAAAAATTAAATAATAATTAATAAAATTATTTATATTAAATTGGCACGCGAAAATTTATAAATAAACATATTTCTAAATCACAGGGGGTTTTTAGGAAATTTCCCCTTAAACCTGACCGAGAATACCAGTCTTCTCATATACCCCCACCGTCACAGAACATTCCTACGGCGGTACAGTTCAGGTACCACCGACCATGGCCGCCGACGATAAGAACCCTAACAAAGCTTTGACAACCACGAGGTTCTCCGACCTCAACCCACCGTTATCTGAGCCGGTCTTGGAAGCTCTAACCACGGGCGGTTTCGAGTTCTGCACTCCAGTTCAAGCCGCCACCATACCCTTGCTCTGCAGTTACAAGGATGTTGCAGTCGACGCCGCCACCGGTTCTGGAAAAACCCTAGCCTTCCTCATTCCCCTTGTCGAAATTCTCCGACGCGCTGGACCTCCTAAATCGCACCAGGTGTTCTGATTTTACTTTTTCTGCATTTATTTAGCTATTTGCATGTTCAAATTCTATTTATGCACCAAAATCAGTTGTGTTGCTAAACTTATTAAATTGGTTAATTTTGTTGCTGGAGGAGTAAATTTCGTACTTATATTCTGTTTTCATTGTAAATATGTGCTAATTCCAGTGTCAAATCATGGTTGAGGTGAATATATATATCAATGTTGTAAGGTGCTTGTCGGGCGGTAGCCTGTGGCCTAGCGACTAGGTGGAGATTAATGTGTGTGTGTGTGCATGTATGTGAGAGGGGGAGAGATGATTTACCTTCACATAGCATCACAAGTTGCTGCAAGATTACCATATACATCGAGGGTACCCGGACAGCTTTTAAACAATGCTTTTTCAATGGATAGAGTTTTTCTAAATTCACCAATATAACAGTGTGCGCCAAGTGATAGTGCCGTTTCCCCACTGACTTAAATACACATGCAAGTTCTTGGACCACTGATTGTTCATATCCTTCTCTTAAATATTTGAACAGTGCGTGCATGTATCAGGTCTGATTCCTCTATCTATCATCTGTTTGTACAACCACAAAACCCCCTGCCAAGTGCCATGGATGCAACTCACGTTATCAGTACAGTGTAGTTATACTTGTCAGGAAAAATTCACTGCGTTGCATATCATAAAAGAACGAGATAGCTTTATCCACTTTTCTGATTTTAAAAAGGCCCTTTATTAGAACATTCTATGTAGTCACATTCGGTAAAATACCATTTTCCACCATTTGTTGGAAATACATAAATGCAAGATCTAGCTTTCCTTCACCAGCATATCCTTGAATCAAAACAGTATATGTCACCACTGTTGGTGAAAATTCTATCTAATCATCTCACCAAAAAACTCGCTGGCCTTCATGAGTTTCTTTCTTTCTAAGTGATCATGGATGATGCTGGTATATCTGATGTGAATCATGTGATTAGGCACCTTATATATATTTGCCTTTTCTTTCCTTAAAATTTTTTGGTGTCTGGGAAATTTTTTGTTCTATTTAATTGGTAGCTTACTCGTCACTGATCTTACAGGTAATGGGAGTAGTAATATCTCCAACTAGGGAGTTGTCATCACAAATATTTAAGGTTGCAGAGCCATTTATTTCAACATTGCCAAATGTTAGGCCGATGTTGTTAGTTGGGGGAGTGGAAGTGAAAGCTGATATGAGGAAAATAGAAGAGGAAGGTGTTAATTTGTTGATTGGAACACCTGGAAGACTGGATGATATCATGGAGCGTATGGATACATTGGACTTCCGCAACCTGGAGGTGTTCCCTTTTTCTTGTCCTTACTGCAATTGTTGATTTATGCTTCTCATTTTATTTCTTTATTAGTAAATTATGTCAAGTTTAGCGTAACTGGTGTTGATTCTATTGTATATATTGAGTTTTTTATGCTCTGTACGTGATATTTTTTTAATAATAATCTGGTGTTGTATATCGCACTTTCTGATATGCATGAGATTATATTTATGTCTAAAGTGCTTGATGATCACATTGTATTGGTTTTTTGTGTTTGCACTGTCAGAGTCAACTGTGCCTTCTTACCTATATTCATTTACCTACCCGTTGATTGTCATCTGTATTGCTAATTCATAAATGCTGACATTTTTCTAGGTGACCCTCCTCAACCCCCCAAACCCCCACAAAAAAGAACTGTTAATAATGGCTAGATGATGATTAAAACTCTCTCTAAGATGTGATGGTTGTCGGTTAGCATCTCCACGTGATGTCAATGTTCCTTGTCTAAAATGACATTATTTGATGAAACAGATATTGATTCTAGATGAAGCTGATCGGCTATTAGATATGGGCTTTCAGAAGCAGATTAGCTCAATCATATCTCGTCTACCTAAACTTCGTCGAACAGGTCTTTTCTCAGCTACTCAAACTGAGGCAGTTGAGGAATTATCTAAGGCAGGATTACGAAATCCTGTGAGGGTAGAAGTTCGAGCTGAGGTAAAGAGACCGAAGGATATAACCTCTTCACAGCAAATTTCCTCTTCGAAAACACCTTCAGGACTTCATATTGAGGTAATCCTTATTGAGTTCTCATTGGTTCACTTAATCACTGGAGCTGATGTTTATACTTAAGTTTCATGGTTACCTGACTCTACAGTATCTTCAATGTGAAGCAGACAAGAAACCCTTGCAGCTGATTGATCTCCTCACTAGAAATAAGACTCAGAAAACGATAATGTGAGTTGTGGTTTCATTTCTATGATTTTGGTAGTGAGGTATTTGCTTTCCCAGATAGTTTAGCTGCAAGACGTTCTCATGGCTGTATTACTTCCTTTCTCCTGTAGCTATTTCATGACTTGTGCATGTGTTGATTACTGGGGAGCCGTACTTCCACTCCTTTCTGCTTTGAAAGGTTTCTCTCTAATTTCTCTTCATGGCAAGATGAAGCAGGTAGTTTGTTAAATAGTCATAAGAAGTTTTTCTGTATTTCTTTATATATTTTTATTTATTTAGTTCGAGTTTATCTGACTACTTATATTATGTATCCAGCCAGCAAGGGAGAAGGCATTGGCATCGTTTACGTCTCTCTCAAGCGGTGTTCTTCTTTGCACTGATGTAGCAGCGCGTGGGCTTGACATTCCTGGTGTTGACTGCATAGTACAGGTTGCAACTAGCCACTAAAACTATCGTTTGTCTTCTTCTTTCCAGTTCAGCTACTCGATGAAAACAATTGCTTGACATAGACTTTCTAATTGACTAGCTCTTATTGATCATGTCTACATTAAAGTTGAGTTTTGGTAATTACTTCATGGGTGACCACTGATTTTTAGGACTATTCGAGTTAATGATAAATATAGTCTGTGGTTTCTCTAGTGAATTTCTGGTGATTAAGAAAAAATAAAGCTTGAAATGGTTATAGTTAAACATCTTTTAGAATAACTAAATATGGATGATTTCCATTTGCTTTTTGAGACAGATGTCATGGCATGAGACGTGGTAGATCCCTGGGAACTTCTCGAAGAAAATGGAGTATAGAGATAAAAATATATACAAAGTGAAACAGAAAAAAATGCACTTAAAATTGCATTTTGTTTGAAAACCTACAAAGCAGAAACAAGCAATTCCTCCCCCAAAAAATGCTTTCTTCGAATCACATTGCTATTGGTGAGTGAAGTTTGAACCTCAGTACTATAGGCTTGACTCCCATTAAGTTGCTTTATCTTTTCAGTTGACACCTAAAATTGCTTTGGCAATGGCAATACAATTCGTCCCTCCAAAAGAAACTAGAAATAGTTACTAGCATAGTTGCAGAATATGGAATTTTGTAACTTGTTATCCTCCAAGCCCATCAAAATACAAACTGACATTGGTCGAACATACTACGAATCATCTTTCTGTGAGGTTCTCCATCTGAACTGTCACATATTTGGATTACATACAATGGTGGCAAACTACAACTATTAAGTAGGGAAACAGCTTTAAAAAAAGCATGTTGGAAGGATTGCTATGAGTAGATGCAATTCTTACAAGAGAAATATATAAGTTGGTAATCATATGAAAATGCTACAATGGAGAAGGTAGCATAAGTTTTGAATGGTTTAAGTACTACCATCCAAATTAAGTTTATGTGGTAAAGTGCTGAAAAGAATTACTTTAGGCAAAACTTGTTGGAAATTGACTGCGGGGAAGTGTTGAGCCACGAAATAACATGAGGTGAAGTGCTACACGACTTAACAGAGACTGGAGCATGAGTAAATGTTAATATGAATCAGTTAGTAGAGGTGAAGTGATGGACATGCTATTTTGGCTTTTGCTAGTGTTATTTTCGAAAATAGCAAATGTGCAACTTGCCCGTAAAATAAAAAAAAATAAAGAAGCTGTTCTTTGAAATGAGTAACTGAATACAGTCACAGGTGTCACATTTGGGAATATGTTTTTTTTTTTTTTTTTCTTATTGTGTTTGTATATTACATAGAAATAAAATGCTTAAGAGAATTATAAAGAAAGGGTACAATTGACTAATGCGTGTGCATATACTACTTGAAGGTAAAAATGTAATATTTCCTTGGAGGCTTGAGAGATGTTTTAAATTAATCAGCTTTGATTATTGGGTCAAAGCAAAACAACAAAATTAGCATTTACTTTGGGGAATATGTTGCTTCTTTTTATCTCCTACCATATTGAGTTATCTATACATATGTAGATCTTCGATTTATAAGTGAGATGTATTTTAAGAGCTAATACTGACTGTTGGGGTTGATTGTTGTTATTTATGCAGTATGACCCCCCACAGGACCCAAATGTATTTATACACAGAGTTGGCCGAACCGCTAGGTTGGGACGACAAGGAAGTGCAATCGTTTTTCTGTTGCCGAAGGTATGGTTCTGAAGAATGGCTTTATCAGGAGCATATATTCTTTTGCTAAAGAGCTTCCATGTATTTATTTCGGTGTCTTGGGTGTCTTATACGATTTCCTCTGAACAGGAGGAAGCTTATATAGAGTTCCTTAGGATAAGGAGAGTTCCACTTGTAGAGAGACAATGCTCTGATGATGCTCCCGATGTCATAGATCAGGTAAAACACCTTGCAGTCGAGTACGTGTGCATCCCGGAAAATGACTTTTTGTGTTAGCAGTAGCATTTGGTGTATCTTTGTAATTTCAAAGAGAGCAAAAAAAGTTGTATTGGTATGAGCTTAATTTCCAGCTTCAACTGCAGCTTTCCCTCGCATTTCTCACGTTAGACATAAATGTGATCATTCTGATGTTATACAATCTCCATAAAACCTGCAAAAAGTACATTCTTATAATGCTTTATAGTTGGTCAGTAGAGGGTGAATTGTTTATTTATAGTTGGTCAGTAGAGGGTGAATTTTTTATTTGTAGTTGGTCACTTGCATAATTGTTAACTAATCTGTTGGACTAATTGGTGAAACGATATATTTCCAGATTCGTGCAGCTGCAAAAAAAGACCGTGACATCATGGAGAAAGGACTCAGGGCTTTTGTATCTTATGTCCGTGCTTATAAAGAGCACCTCTGTTCTTATATCTTCAGGTTGTAAAGTTGTACTACCTGATTCAAATGTCATTTGTCGAACGGTTCAGTTGGAATAATTTGTTTTTATATACAGGTGGAAAGAACTTGAGATTGGGAGACTAGGCATGGGATATGGTTTATTGCAGCTTCCGTCGATGCCTGAAGTAAAGAACCACTCTCTCTCCACTGAAGGTTTTATTCCAGTTCAAGATATAAAAGTAGAGGATATCAAGTTCAAGTAAGTACGAATTCGTTTTATTTGAAGATATGACCTACCCTACTATACTAATTCGTAAAATTAATTTTTTAAAATTTTTACTTTGACTAGTAAATGAGAACATTGATTTTATAAACCAAACTCTTTTTCGGCACAAAATTGTTTCTGAAACCGGACTATTTTGTTAGGAATTAGGGTGCAATTATAGAGAAATTAATAGGAACGGAAAATAAAGGCACAAATTTGTTAACCCAGTTCGTCAACTGTCAAGAATGACTACGTCCAGGCACTACCAAGCCAGGAGATTTACTAATATTTTAGGCAATACAAATACAATGAATCAGAGTTATTTATAACCAAAAATGAGCCCTAGCCCTAAAAGCTCATTCAACTCAACTATTGCTTTTAAAGGCCGTGATTAGGGGGCCTTGAAGCAGCCGATCAGGCTCCATAATCCAACATCTTTTTATTTGACTACTTTACGGTATTGAATAAATTTAATGCTTTGAGTTAAAACCTAAAGCTGATATAATGATAGTGACACGGAGTGTTATATTTTAGTTTCTTGTTTCTATTTCATCATAACACACTGCATAATGTGTATGACTGCCTAATTACTCATCTATTATTATACTAAAATAAAATCCATGTATCATATTATTTGCAATTCCGTCCAGGGATAAATCTCGAGAAAAACAAAGAAAGAAAAACCTGGAATTAAAACAGGCTGCGAAAGAGGAAAAGAAGCAGAAGTTTAAAAAAACTGAGTCGAGTGCTTCTTCTGCGGCCACAAGGAAGAAAACGGCGAAACAGAGACGTGCAGTTCAATCAACAGATGATGCGGATGAGCTAGAGCGGGAGTACCGCCTGCTCAAGAAGCTGAAGAAAGGCAAAATTAATGAAAGCGAATATGCGAAATTGACTGGAACCGAAGATCTGCTTTGAGACTTGATGGGAATGGAATGGGTGTTCGCGAGTAGGATATCTCGATGAGGCGAACAGTTTCTGCTTAAGTGGAAACAGAGGCAGACTTATTTTTGCCATTGAGATCAGCTTGGAGGTGCCTGCCTTTTCTTCTCCAGCTGCCCAACTTTTGTAGCCAAAGTTCTTGAGTAGGTGGATTGTCATTTTGCTTAAAACACTGACTGACAAGAAAAAACAGTATATGAGTTTTCGATGAACTGTATAATTGGACGGTCTAATTTATATTGAGCATGCTTTAATTATTGTTTACTCCATTTTTGTATTCCTTTAGCTTGCAGTTGGACTAGAGGATTTGAGGATGAAATTCATAGTCTTAATTTCATTATTGTTGTTTGGATTACCGTGGATTTGAAAATCCATGGTTTTATTTTGAGCTATTTTTTAAGGATTTGATTGGATTTCAAATCTCCTCTACCTTGAGCGGATTTGGAATCCACTGATTCTAAATTCATATATTTCAAATTCCTCCATCCAAATATAACCTTAATGATAATTGGGAGTGGATCAGGATTCTCTGTTACGTAGGTGCACCAACATACAGTGGTGGATCATAAAACATTGTCGTTTCTATCTGGACCAAGATGATGTTTTGTGGTCCAACACCGTGATGGGGCGCTTGCCCTGCGGAGGATTCATTTTCATGAGCGGAGTTTGAGCCTGACAACGTGCTGGCTCCACTCTCTCTCTTATATCTAATATTTCTGGCAAAGCTCTTTTGTTACTAGAAAGTTAAAGATTTGATGATTCACGCAGAAGATTTCAGCTTGATTTGTTTCTCAACTGGTCTGAAATGTAATAATCACATAGGTATTTATAGACACATTCTTGGGTTTGATAGACCTCAGGATGATTTGATTCGTCTAATACAACCTTTATTTCCTAATGAGAATCAGGTCTCAAAATTAAAATTTTGTTTCAAGAAGACATTTTTAATTTTAGTTCAAGTACTTCTTCAAAAATATCATTTTACGAATTAGTTATATATAATTGAATAAGTCAAAATAAAAACAATAGTGTGAGTTGTTATATTCCAATACAAAATTGAGGTAACATTTCTTTGTGCAGAATGTGAAGAAACAAAAAGATGTGTTTAAGAGAAATTCTTCCCCACTCCACAAGAAAGAGTTTGATTTCAAAATGATATTGTCTCAAGATTAGAGTCTAAGGTGAAAAGCTAATGTCTATTTTATTAGTTAAAAAAAAGAAAAATCTCGATTTTATACCTGGTGAAACATGACAATATTTTTATTTAACATTGATTGGAGTAGTATTTTGCTTGGATGTATAATGAGTTGTTCTCTTCAGTTGCACGGATTTTATTTTGTGAACTATTGTCTGTATTTTGTGAACACTATTGTCTGTAGAAATAAAATAATAAAAAATATCATGTTTTAATTTATATAACAATTTTATTAACTGGACATGTTATGTAGAAATAAAATAATAAAAAAATATCATGTTTTAATATTAAAATTTCCAATTCCATCAAATGATTAAATAAAACTTCAACAAAACTAGTTCGAACTAGAAATTTTCCTGTTTTCCTCCTGCTAGTTGTCTACTTGAAATAGGAGAATGTATCTTTTTATTTTTTTCTAATTATCGTTAGTTATGAAAAACTAACGGATAAATTTAAATTTTGTGGTTTTAATATATTTAGAGAATGAATAATTTAGTATTTTGACAATTTTAACTAAGAAAAGAAAAAAGCTAAATAGATGAATTGATGTGCGGTGGTTTTTTATATTTTGAAAAGTAGAAATTTAGTATTTTGAAAATTTTAATAGAAAAAGGGGGAAATAATTATAATGCGACGAACATGAATCGATACAATGAAGAATCTTATAAGCAACACAAATCACCAGCAGAGTTCTTTTCAAATATTCGATACATTGTAATATTATGTAAATTATATATACACATAGATATACAAATATATAGAAAAAAAATGAGGTTCCTCGCCGACGGAGGACCCGTGCACGACGGCACCTGTCACACACCTCCCGACCCGACCGTGGCCAACATAAACATTAATATCTAGCAACATATAAAGTAATATCCTTTGGTGCAAATAATAATAATAATAATACTTGTTCATCAAAACAGGCAACACTTTTCGAAACATACAATATTTACCTTTTGTCTAAGCAGTAATATATTTCGACATGAATACTGATATATTCTTTATAAAAATATTTCAGAAAACTTGTGAATTTGTCTACGACCCAAATTTTATGGATTTAAAAAATTCATAGACTTAGTATACATGACAATTTACTCTAACAAAAAATATGATCTAAAAGAAACTTAAAAATACTCCAAATCAATAGTTGAGAATAAGAATATGTGACTAAGTTTAAGTTAATTGACAACCATAGTTAAACGCAACATTTCATCTATGGGAGAATTTGAATAATAAAAAGAAGGCAAAGTCTTACATACACGTGGTGCAATTTGGAATGAATATTACGATTTATACTTAAATATATTATTAATTTTGAGTAATGATTTTTATTTACAACAAATGATACTTTAAGCATAAACATTAATACATTTTTACCATCATACTTTTTTCAAAACATGTAATATCTTTAAGTATAAATATTAATACATTTATTTCAGTGACAATGATTGAACGGATCTCCTCATACTGATGCATATCAATTCTTTAATTAGAAAATAAGGTGTAAGATATGTGGTGTAGTTCCCTGGTTGTGACATCTAATAGACGAACTAATTGTGGGTAGTAGCTAAGTAGATATCGATAATTTTTTGTCCAAAATTTAGTTGTATGTTCAAAATTTAGTTTTCAATATATTTATTGTGTGCTCAAAATTTAGTTTTCAATTTGCTCATTGTTTATTCGAAATATAAATTCCTAACTCTGTATTATCTGTTTGAAATTCAAATACGTTTACTTTATTTGAAAAAATTTAGTTTCCGTACACAGTTAAAAAACTATTGTCTGTATTTTGTGAACACTACTTGTCAGGACATATCTATAAAATGCGAAATTTATGAATTTGAGGCATGAAAAAATATGAAATGACTTACATTGTCCATACTTTAGACTATGTACTGTCTATTATCTATTTTCAATATAACTAGCTGTCTTTCATGTAGATGGATGCAGGGGCGCACTTCCCCTCTTCTCAAAAACATTTTTTTATAATTTATTTATTATGTATATATACAGGTACTAATATAGAAAATCCACAAACCCCTACCCCCACCCCCAACCAAAAAAAAAAAAAAAAACAAAATTATGTCAATTTACTTCATATGCATTTATTATGTAAATATTAATACATATGTGTAAAATGTGTAGACATTGATATAGAAAAAGTTAATATATATATAGAAAAAATAGCGTATAATAATAGTAAAAGTATATGTCATTTAAAAAATTATTGTTACATATATACTTGTATTTGTATGATCGTTCCTCCAAAGTTAAAATCTTGCGTCCACCATTGAATGGATGAATGAATGTTAGGGTTTATCAAGAGAGAGAGACTGAGTGAAGAAAGGTGCAAATGTGAAAAACACAAAAATAATCGGTTGTTATAACTTACTCTAAATAATATTAAAAATTACGTGGTGTACTTAAAATATTTTGTGGTGTCTTTAGTTTTTTCTATTTACTAAAGTTGACAACTTAATCATTTGATTCAGGTAAAGTCTCATGTGCACCAGTTGCACTGTGCAATCCGGGTTGAATATCATGATTTATGCTTATAGGTATTACATGTCCCGATAAAGGTATTACAATACATTTACCCGGGACATGTAATACCTTTAAACATAAAGGGTGATACCTTTTCAGCATAATACTTTTACCAATTATATGTAATACATTTTGACCCATGACCCATATTGCACGGATCTTAGATCCTTGCAATTGATGCATAAGAGACCTCCCTTTTGATTAAAGGTTATTGTTTTCCTATATTATCTTTTAGCTTTTTTTTTTTTTTTTTTTTTTTTTTTTTCTTCCTATAATTCTCCCAATACCATCCCTATCATTATTCTTCTAACATCTCTAATTATCTAGTTTACCAAATCTAATTTGTTCTTCCCATTCCTAATATTGCTAGTATTCAGTAGGAAAGATGATGAAAACTAATGGATTGTGTGAGAGATACAATTCAGATAATGACTTATTTGTCTATTCTCCTACGCCTTAATTCTCTTATCCTAGTTGATATAAAAGTGGGACTGGTTATAAATAGCAGGTTTCAGTTTTTCCGGCCCAAACTAATATACTATTTGTAGAAATCACTATTACTCCCTCCGTCCTGGCTAACTTTTCACAGCTGATCGGGCACGGAGGTTAAGGAAAAACAAAAAATGCTTTATTGACTTTCAAACAAGTCCCTTTCCTTTTTTTTTTTCTAAGGAATTAATTAGTGAATTAACACCAACTTACTTTTTCCTAACTCAGCTGAAATGAATAGTAGAAGAGTACTGTAGAAACAGTACAAACATCAGATTCAGTACTGGATGCTGAAAAAATTCAAAATTTCTAATAAAAAAAATTTGGGGGAAAATTCCCACCCAATTCCATTAATTTTCCTGTTTTACAAGGGTAAAATTTTTAAATTCCAATCAAAATTCTCTCCTAAACAATTTCAAACACATTAACAACACTCTATAAAAACCCGTTACAGTTCAGTTCAAGGCATTTATTACAACAGATTTCTCAACCTCAGACACTCACAATTTCAGCAATCCTATGTCATACATTTATTACAACAAATTTCTAAACATCTAAGACTCTACAATGGCTGAAGTTCCAAATCGAAGGAAGGGGCGCAACTTGACTTCATCAGATTGACTCCTAATTTGCTCAATTTCTTTTTTGTAACAAACACCGAAGGGCCACAAACATGCCCAACAATCACAGAATAGGCACCAACAACAACATTAATAGAATGGGCAGCAAACATCCAACAAATTACAGAGCATCAGTTTTTTTTTTCTCTTTCCAAACCCTCAGAAAATCATCATCATTGGGTCACAAACAACCCAGCTATCACAGAACTACCAGCAAAACTGAACATAATCAGAATGTGCAGCAAACATGCAACATTAACAGAGCATCAATTTTTTTCCCAAACCATCTGAAAATAATCATTATTGGGTCACAAACATGCCCAGCAATCACAGAATAGACATCAACAACAACATTAACAGAATGGGCAACAAACATCCAACAAATTACCTCACCAAACAGCCCAGCTATTACATAATAGGCAACGAACTCAACATTAACAGAATTAGCAACAAACATGCAACAAATTACATCTTTTTTTTTTTTTTTTTTTTTTCTCTCTCCAAACCCTCAGAAAATGTTCATCATTGGGTCACATACATCCCAACATTCACATGAGCACTTATAAACAAATCGAGTTAGGGTAACATACCCGAATTAGGATTTTTTAAAACATGTTTGACGAAGGGACACCAAAGCGCCAAGCAGGCATAGTAATGCCTTCGGAGTTCCTCCGACTGAAACCATTTAAACAAGTTGCGGATCTTCAGTTTCCGAGGCGAAAACTCGGCTCGTTGGAGCAGAACTGGTCTCCACTTCCTCGGAATCGATCATCTGTGAAAAACCCCCTACTACTGAAGTGTCACTTCTATTATTTCTCAAGTGCTTAACGCAGCATCAACGTAACTTTTCAAAAGAGTTATTATTATTATTATCTTAAATATACTTCCAAGAAATTTAGAACAACACCAACTTTCTTATCAACTTGAAATAACTAAAAATTTCGAAAAAAAAAAAAAATCAAGTTCAAATAACAAAATCACCCCTAAAGAACCAATGAATCTTCGCAGAAAAGTCAATTACCTAGTAAATAAATGCTACCTCAAGTAAAACTTGCAAACTTAAAAAAATTGAAGTTAAATAATAAAAGTACTAAGTAACTTTCGTAACCAGTTCCGAGGTTCCGCCGTCACTACCATTACACAATGCCTTGCTCATTCTAACTCATCTTACCCTTAGCTTTATCTGCAATATGAGGTACAATAAACTATAAGCTTTACTTAGTAAGTAACATCATAATCTCACAAAACATTTCTTCTTATCTCAACAAACTCCTTGGAAACTTTAATAACTCAACTTATATATATAATAAAACTATTTGGGACGGACTTGGTACCAATGCGGGCAACTCAATTAAAACCGAGGGTAGCTAGCCACTGGATCCTAATGGAGCAACTCAAACTCATAGGGCGGTCTCGTGCCCTAACTCATAAATGGGTGATCTTTTACACAAAACTCCTTGTGGGCGGTCTCGTGCCCAGGTACCAGTCCATATATATATACAAAAGTAATAATATATTTTCCAAAAACTTTATCTTTACTCAATACAAAGTGAACTCATATTTGCACACAATACTCATACAACTTCAACACGTAAATTAATAAAACAACCAGGTTTTAATTGACACGTACAACAATCCAAATAAACAATCGTAAAAGTTGCTCAACAATTAAATCAACTTCTCAAATAATACAATTCCTCATATTGCAGGTGAGAGATGTACTTACCTCGAAGTCCAAAGCTCAACAATACAAACTCTCTAAACACGTACTAAGCTCCCTTAATCGAATCTAAATTATAAAGATAGACTAATAAATAAAACATCAATGTATCAGCCTAGCACTAACTTATTCAAAGCACTAATTTACTACTGAGGTAATTGCTAATGAATTAATCTAATTGCACCTTACAAATTAAAACCCATTTTGAAACACATGTGCACGTATACACAACCATAATTAATGCCTTCATTTAGCTGTAATCATTACTATATTCCATGTTTATGAAATATCCACAACATAGATGATGCAATCTGTTATTATGCTTCAGGAAACAATAACTTAATATTATTAACAATATTTTACTTGATTTAGTGTAAGCAAATTAATTCGGTCAGCTAGAATCTCGAGACCGGCACACAATTCAATCTTCCATTCATCAACAAAATTAAAGAAAGTAATTATGTCTGTAATACACAATTCCACAGAAAACTCAATATTAGTGTTTCTTCTGAAAACAACCAAAATTATAAAAAAACAGAATTCAATACTTGTACCTGTATCATTACGTAAGTTCTGACGTTACTTATGCATATTCTTAAACTTTGTGTACCCTTATCTATACTACAATCCAAAAGTGATCAATTATAGTATATCCCCTCATATATAACACTTCAATATTAACAATTTTAATAGAACAACATACCTAAATTGATTAAGAAATCCCCCTTTTTCTCTTTTGGTTCTGACAGGTACTTTTCAATAGTGAATTTGCTAAAAAATTAATTGATTACTCAATTAGTAATTCGTACCTTATCTCTTTTGGAATAACACGATTTTGATTCCTTTCTTCTTCTCTATATTGCTTTTCGGCTCTGGAGGTTATAAATTTTCTGTTCTTCTTTTCTACCCGCAGTATTTCAATATATATACACTGAGGGTTTAGGGTTTCTTTATTACTGATAATTCTTATCCCACTATTAAAAGAGTCCTGATTTAACTCAACAACTAACTATATTATTATTATTATTATTATTATTATTATTATTATTATTATTATTGTTATTATTATTATTATTATTATTATTATTATTATTATTATTATTATTATTATTATTATTATTATTATTATTATTATTATTATTATTATTATTATTATTATTATTATTATTATTATTATTATTATTATTATTATTATTATTATTATTATTATTATTATTATTATTATTATTATTATTATTATTATTATTATTATTATTATAATAAATTATATCCAAAATTTATAAACAAGGGATATCTTTTAATAATTAATAAAAGGGTCTTCTATATTACTAGTGTTCTAAAATTTATCAAAGTATAACATAAACAATAAAATCATCATATTCTCATCAAAGCACACAAAGCCATATAAAATAAATTCAAGTATCACACACGTATCACACTAAAAGGCATTATAAAATATAGCCACATAGAAGCACATAAAATGATCACCTTTGACCAAAAATTTGGGATGTTACAATCTCATCTTCGTCGAAGACCGTTTCGACCTTCTTCGGAATCACAAATAAATCGGTCGTCAGAACTCGATTCGTCTTCCATGGGGAAGAATTGAGTTATAAACACGATTGAGAGGGGATATTGTGAGAGAGGGTATTTACAAGTGTAGATCAGTGAAAAAATCCAAAGGATTTTCACCCAGATCTGGGGTGGCTGCGTTGGATTAGGAAGGGACGAGTTCATAGAGAGAGAGAGTGATTTGGGAGCAGAATCGGTGGGTGGGGGCACTACAAGAAATTGGGTCTTTACCCACACACGCATGAGTGGGTAAAGATGCTGCTTTGTGTGGCTGATATGTTTTACCCACACATAAGAAAAGTGTAATCATGTGTCACTATATTTCTGTAGAAGAATGTCTTTATCAACACATTTGTGTATGTGTGGGTAAATCTTAAACTTTTATCTACACATATATGTGTCAATGAAATTTCAAATATGTGTGGTTAATATGTCCTCCACCTACGTAATGATGATATGGACGGTGACGTGGATGATGACATGGAAGCTGACGTGGCAGTGTTACTGAAGTGGACGATGATGTGGATAATGATGTGGATGCTAACGTGGCATTCTTGATGACATGGTTGCTGACGTGGCATTCTTGGTTACATGGATACTGACATGGGTCGTGGCATTGTTAATGGTGGAGCATGTGACACGTGGCATTTGTTATGTGTGGGTAAAGATCAAAATTTGTGTGGAGAATCATATTTTGGTAACCCAATTTTTTTTACTACTACTACTATGTGGCAAATAAGAAATCAAACTGAAGACCATAAAATTTAAAAGAATCACAATATCCCTACTAAGTCAAACTAGAAACATAACCAAATAACAAAATGCTAAATTGAAACAAACATCCTAATAAACATCCTAGAAAATCTCATGAGACAATATCAATAAAATGCAAAATAGCCACCAATGGAACACAAGTCCCAAGAAATAGAACGACTAAAAAATCTTAAAAAATATCATCAAATTCAGTAGTAGAATCGATATAATCATCATTCGCTGTGTCGTCGTTGAGTGGACCTGAGGAATTGTCTGATGGTAAGCATGGTAAGCGCGAAGCAGGAATGATGTTCTCTTCAATCAAAATGTCTCGCAATCCTTTGTAACCTCCTTCAAGCTCTTTAACACGAGATTTGTAACGATCCAAATCATTAAGCAACTGAGCATATGTAGGACGACCTGATTCCTTACAAGTGCATGCAGCTCTAGATTTACTCGGAGAACGTCCCCAACCAAATAAACGGACAGACTGTCGTCCAAGAACCTTCTCTAGGATTTCTTTATCAGTCATTTTCTCAGGAGGATTATCTCTTCTCAATTGTAGCATTTCTTCCTATTAAGATAGATAAACAATTGAGATATATTATCATATAAGAAAATAATCAAATTACTACATAAACTTATCTATCACAAAAATCAATCACGCTTACTAATAATAATGAAATACTCATCCTATCCAATTATTTTATTTTACCAATCCCAACTCCTAACCCAAACTTAATAGTCATTGATGCTCTAGTCTATTATGACATACAATTTTCCAGAATTAAAACACCCACCACGAAAGTAATCTTCAAGAATTGAACTAGTCATCAAACCAATTCAACTACAAACATAAATGAACCCTATGTTATAAAAGTAAAAATATAATTTGCAATCAAACATGACTCTAGAAAACAATAATTGGACTCAATTCCACCGACTATTCATCAAACTTTAATCAAAGTAATAAAAAAAAATATATTGAACTTACAATAAAATTAGGGATCTAAAACGAGAAATTTTTTCCATACTCACGTATCTAGTTCTATGAAGAAACAATTTATTAGAAAAAGATAAAATAGATTGAACACACAAAACAAAAATATCTAGAAATGTTGAAATTTCCTAAGCTGGTTATTCATATTTACAAATGAAAGATCAAATTTATTTGTCTGGAGCACCACTAATATAATAAAAGAATATTCTATGGTTACTTCTATGAAGACTAATAACAACATAGCAAATAAAGTCATTAACAAAATAACAAGATGATCATATTAATAAATAACAAAGGAAGAAGTAGATTATATTCATATTAAGTAACGTTAAAAATAATAACTCACATATTTGGCTTCTAGCTCCGGAGACTCCCAACCTTCTTCGGGATGCCAAACCAAAAGACGCCATGTCTCTATATGGCCAGTGGGAGCATCTAAATCAGCTCCACGATCTAGGTGATGGCGTGCTGTTGTTTTTGAACCATTTCTGGATTTATATCGCCCTTTTTCACGAGCTTCAGCATTCTTTCGAGCTTTTTCCTTTAAAAGGGAATACCAGATAAAAATAATGAATATTTCCGAAACATAATCATTATGAGTAAATATATATTTGCATTACCAAATATTTCGGATTAGTCCAATAGTTACAAAGATATTCCCAATCCTCTTTGCTAACTTCCTCATGGCCGTTTTCCTTCGCATTATTTGGATCTTCCTCTCCTCCAATCTCTTTGAAGTACTTATGCAGCTTAAATTTGTAGCCTTTCCAAGCTTCATGCATTTGTGCATCAATAACCTTTTGGACTTTCCTATCCTCAACATCAATATCAAATAGAGTCTAAAAGTAGGGGAAATGAGGGGGAGGAGATGTGTCAATCTTACATGAATCAGTCATATCATGAATGAGTCAGCCTTAATACTCATAATAATGGAAAAAAAAAAAAGTAAGACTTACAAGAAGTTTATGGCGAAGAGGTGCCCTCTCATGCATTGGCACATACCTCCAGTCATCATAACGTAGACTACAATACTTACGCACAACATAGCCAATCTCATTATTGAAGCACTCTGTATTGCTACATATTGCTTTCATCAATGAAAAGTTAAATTGTACGGTCAAGCGGCCTTTTGCACTTCTCATTGCCTTTCGAGCACCTTGACCACAAGTAATTCCGCGATTTTGCGAATCTCCAGTTGACCTCTCATTGCAACCACCGGATGCAATTGCTGCTGGAATTTGTTCTGCTGTAGAAGACCCTGAAGATGATGTATGAAAAGATAATACAGTATATACATTAAATTATTATGCTCATAGAAAAATAAATGATGTTTTACTAACCAGCTGCTGGGTCTGCCAAAGGAGATGAGTCTACAATAAAGTAGCAAACATTTTACAGCACTAAATTTATTCAGAAACACAATATAATGAATATTAAATTTTATGTATTAATAAATTTTGACAAAGTACTAACCAGCTTGTGGCTCCACTGCTGAAGATAGGTCTATAAAAGAAGTAGGGAAGAGTCAGATAATAAATAATTATAAAAGTATACAATTATTAAGTAAAAAAGCTAATAGTAAAAAAATTGAGACTTACTTCCAGCATGTGGTCTTGTTAAACGAGATGGGCCTATAAATGAACCGCGGACAAATTTAGACAATACATAAGTTAATAATATACATATGAGTGTGTGTGTGTGTGTGATTATTTACTTACCAACTTGTTGCCTTGTTAAATGAGATGGATCTGCAAATGAAGTAGGAACAAGATAGACATTATACGCAACTCAAGCTTCCAAATAGTTACAAAATATTGAAAAAAAGATCATAGTAAGAGGTAGTTATAAGACCAAAAGAAAACGTGATGTACCCGAAGGGGCTATGGACCCTATGCCTTGTCTACCATGTCCAACATGTCCACCACGCCCAAATTGTCCACCACGTCCACCTCTCCCAAATTTTCCACCACGTCCAACACTTCCTCCTCTTGTCAAAGCCATGTAATCACTACACAAAAATAAATATCTAGTTGAAATCAAATAGGAATAATAAATTCATTCAAATGATTGTTCAAGAAAGATAACCTAATCAAACAAGACAATTATGCAATATCAACATCATCATCATCATCGAAGTCATCATCAGGTTCAAATTCTACACCAACTTCATCATTAACAAAAAGTCTACCATCATCATCATCTTCCTCTTGGTTATCTTCATTAACATGGAGAATGTGTTTTGTGCGGTTTAAGTACCGCCTCATGAGGCAAGGTCATTGGAGCCACATCTTCTCGAACCAATAAAGTTGTGTCCTCTAACTCTTCTATTGGATGGAACTTGAAATCCTGTTTCCAACAGAACTTTCTAATTCATTCTTTAAGAACAGAAAACTTCCAACCAAAACTTCATGAACCCATGACTTTATAGTCAAATCCGTGATGATAGTTAGGACAATATAGTAGACCAGTACTAAATAAGAAACAACATAACAACAATCATTTAGAGGGAGATGCCGTAATATTCTTTATAATTAAAGTTCAAAGAAGTGTCATTATTCCAACAAATTCTAGTAAAAGCAAACACTACATCTACTAGAAAATCACTTTTTTTGCAAACACTACTTACTTTTTACATAAGTAATTTTTATAAAATCTCTAATTTTAGTCACTTTTTCAAAAGCAAAAACAATCGCAAACATCCCCTAAATCTACTAGACATACTTCTATGCCGAACTCCAGTAACAAGTTACCATGGTAACCATCAATATATTCTATGTAAACTTATTTCCAGAGGTATTAAATATTTATATAATAAACATCATATTTAAATAATATGTATACATGAATATATTTATTTATATATATATATATATAACACAATAAAAGATTTAATATTTAATTATATATGTTGTAAATATACTATTCTATGTAATTATTATATAATAAATACATCCATGTATAAATATTAAGAGCACTGATAACGGGTGGACGAAGGGATAAAGGGCTTGGCGGACGAATTTTGCTATGGAGCGGATCTAGAGGTGGCAATTCGGGCGGCCAGGCCCAATCAAGCCAATGACGTATTTTGGGTCGGGTTGGGTCGGTCCAAGATTTGGTCGGGCCTAAAATTAGTCGGCCCCAGCCCCGAGTATTTCACTATAATATAATTAAATTTTCGGGCCGGTCCGAAGCCCGTCGAGCTTTTGGCCCATGGGACCGGCCAGATCGGACCAAATAGTACTTCGGACCTATATTTCTCTGATCCCGCACATCTAAGATATCGGATCTATTGGGCCGACCCGTCAGGCCGGGCTGATTTTGCCACCTCTAAGCAGATTACACAAGCATAAATAATGTGGAGATTCTTAGAATCATTCTTATTCTTATATGTAATTATATATATCAATGATTTAAAGAGTTAGATAAACATGGAAGTGATATATTAATATTGGTACATATCTTTTTCAAGATTTAGATTAGCGCCTTTTACACCATAAACTGCCACATCACCCTTATTTTATCACCATTTGTTAACGTGTAGAATTAAGTATCGTTAAATTATATAGATAATTAACCACACAACCATATAGTTTTTAATTATGTGTGGATAATATTAAAAATTAATTTAAATGTCAGCATTTTAAAAAAAATAAATTCACGTGCACAACTCTAAAACTTGAGGGATTTCTTTTAGGTGTTGCTGAAGAGTTATTAGCAACACATAACAAATGTCATAAAGTAATTTAATTAACATTATCTTGTTACCCACACATTTATAAATTATGTGTGGCTATACACCCACACATTTTATGTGTGGCTATTATATGTGTGGGTAAAGACTCAATATCTTGTAGTGGGGGTATTGAAAGGGTGGGGAGGGATAGTGTTTAAGAGATGTTTTAATGTTTGGGGTTAATATTGTTTTAGAGATTTAGAGGGTGTTTGACTGAGCTTATAAGCTCCTAAAACATCCTATAAGCTGTTTAGGAGCTTATAAGCTCTTGCAAAGTGTTTGGCAAAATAAGATGTTTAGAAGCTTATAAGATAAAAAAATAAGCTCTAAGAACTTATAAGATCTAAAAAAAATAAGTTGCTTTACCCCAACTTATTTCCATCTTATTTTTTAAGATCTTAATTATTATACTCAAATTTCACACACATTTCACACACTTACACACACTACACACTCTACACACATTACACACATTTCACACACTACACACACTTCACACACTACACACACAACACACACTTCACACACTACACACATTTCACACACTACACACACAACACACATTTCACACACTACACACACGACACACACTTCACACACTACATACATTTCATGCACTAATCAAAATGTGCGTTTAATATTAATTTTTAAATTAGACCCCAAATTTATAGTTAAATCACTATATTCAATTGCAAACTTATAAGTTCTTTTATCCAAACACTTTGTTAACTTATAAGCTCCTTATAAATGACATCTTATAAGCTCTTGAAACAACTTATAAGATGTTGGAGCTTATAAGATGTTTAAAATAAGCTTAGCCAAACACCCTCTTAATTAAGAAAAACTTTTTTTCTTTTTTAATTTTCAAGTAAATGACATTTATGTAATAATGTCTGATTTTTGGGAATGTAAGTTGTTGACTTTAATTGTCATATTTGAGTGCAAAAAGTTAGCTGAGACGGATCGAAAAGGAAAGTATGAAAAGTTAGTTGGTTAGGAGGGAGTATATGGTAAAATTCTGGCGACTTAAACTATAGTAGGTGTATATATTGTGTGTCGGCTGTAAATATCATATTTATTCCTTCTAGCTTTGATAAAAAAAATTCATGCATGTCTCGGACATGAGGTGTATATATTATGTGTCAGCTGTAAATACCATATTTATTTCTTTTGACTTTAGTCAAAATCTTTCACGCATGTCTCGACTTTTTTTATGACATGACTATTCTAATTACGGTATATATATTACATGTAGAATGTGAAAATATCGTAACTAAATTATGCTGCCCCCGCAAATCTTCAATAATTTTTTGTGATTTCATTTTCATCCAATCCGCCTTATACTCTTCTATTTGCCAAAGCATGTACACTGCCTTATGGTAAAGGCGCCGGTTGATTGGTCAGAGTTACCCTTTTTTCTGACGATGATAAAATGATAATTAGCAATATGTACAATACAATTACGGAAAATAAAAAATAGCATTGTCTATAATAGATAGTTAGTATGTGTGAGTGCAATGAAAGCATAATTGTAGGCTATTTAAGTGTAATTTTCAGTAGAACAACATGTGAGTCAAATTTCAGTATGACAACTGTGAAGAATATGGACTTAATATACTCATGAATCGGGTTGGAATCGGATCAAGAAACGGATCAAATCTGAGCTGAAAAACCGAAGAGAGGAAAACTGCCATATGGCAGTTATAACAGAAAATCACAACGGTTTCTGTTAAAATCGTTGTGAAAGGCAGTTTATAGAAGCAGTTTTGGTGATCAGTTTTCCACGCGTTTTTGGATCAGTTTTCAATTGTTTCTTCTCCTGAGCTCATATATGATGTTGTATCTCTCATTTTCAGTTGTAACACACATCTAGAAAGAGAAGAGAAAGAATAGAGAGAGGATACACTTGGATAGGAGAATATACATTATTCTTTGAGTGTTTTCTTTTTGCATTGCTGTTGAATTGTTTCAGCAGTGTTTTCGATCATCTTGTAACATTTCTTGAGTGTTAAAGAAAGCTGGAAACCTCCTCCGTGGACGTAGGTCATTTTGTCCGAACCACGTAAATTTTGAGTCGTTTTCTTTTCTGTTTTGATTCATTGATTTCTTGTATTGTTTTTGATTCAATTGTTTGGATATCCCACAACAATTGGCGCCGTCTGTGGGAAGGTTGCGAACTGAAGTGGATCAAAGGATTAACAATGGTAGCAATGAAGTATGATGTTGAGAAATTCAATGGCAAAAGCGATTTTGGTCTTTGGCAATTAAAGATGAAGGCTCTCCTTGTTCAGCAGGGCCTTGCAGGAGCTCTCAAGGGTGTTGATGGCTTCTCTGATAAAGTTGGAGCCAATGAGAAGGCAAAATTACTGGATAAAGCACATTCTGCCATTATTCTGTCCCTAGGAGATAAGGTGCTGAGGGAAGTATCCAAGGAATTGACAGCATAAGCTGTCTGGAACAAGCTTGAAGAGCTTTACAAGAAGAAGACCATGGTAAACCATTTGTATCTCAAACAGAAACTGTATTCGTTCAAGATCCAAGAAGATAAGGCCATGGATGACCAGCTGGAGGAATTTAACAAGTATCTGGATGATCTTGAAGGAGTTGATGCCAAGATAGAAGATGAAGACAAAGCTATCCTGTTACTCAATGCATTGCCAAAATATTATGAGCATCTTAAAGATGCTATGATGTATGGGAGAGAAACCAAAATATCCCTGGAAGAAGTACAAACTCCTCTAAAAGCAAAAGAATTGCAAAGCTCATCAGATGGAAAACCGGACCCTCAAGCAGAAGGGTTGCACATCAAACCAGGAAAGTTTCACAAGTTCAAGAAAGCCTCAACAACAAGTGATATGGGAAAGAAATCACAGCAGACAAAGCCAAAAGGTTTTGAGGGCAAGGAGACCAGAAAGTGCTTCCACTGTAAGAAGCCAGGCCATCTAAAGAAGAATTGTTTTGAATTCAAGAGGAAGAAGGCAGAAGGATCAAACAAACCAAACACAGCAGACTTGGCACAAGGTGAAGAAGATGTTGATGTTTTGAATATTGTTGAAGGAAGAACAGAAAACAAATGGATTCTGGACTCAGGATGTAGTTTCCATATGTGCCCCAATGCTGGATGGTTTCAAAACCTCAAGGTACACAAACATGGCTCAGTAATGTTAGGAGATGATCATGCATGCCAGATTGAAGGAATTGGTGATATCAGGCTTAAAATGCATGATGGTTCTGTGAAGACATTGTCCAATGTGAGATATATTCCCATGCTGAAAAGAAACCTCATCAGTCTTGGGACACTGGAAAATAAAGGGTGTAATTTCAAATCAATGAATGGGCAGCTGTTTGTGTACAAGAGTTCAAAGCTGGTGATGAAAGGCATCAAGAAAGCCAGTCTCTACTACCTCATTGCAGAGACTCTGACTGGAGATGCAAACAATGTTGCTGCTGATGATTCACAATTATGGCACAAGAGACTTGGCCATATGAGTGAGACAGGGATGAATGAGCTACTGAAGCAAGGAGTCATCAATCACAAAGGGAGGTTTCAGATACAAAACTGTGAAACCTGCATCCTGGCAAAAAGCAAGAAATTGCCATATCCTACAGGTAAACATACCACCAAACACCCTCTAGACTATGCTCATTCTGATCTTTGGGGACCTTCAAAGGTAGAAACAATTGGGGGGGGGGGGTGGAAGATATTTCTTGAGTATAATAGATGATTATTCAAGAAAACTGTGGATTTTCATTTTAAAGAATAAGTCTGATGCCTTTAATAAGTTCCAAGAATGGTGTAAAGAAGTTGAGATGGAAAAAGGGTCAACACTGAAATGTTTAAGGACAGACAATGGTTTAGAATTTCTGTCTGAGGAATTCCAGAAGTTTTGCAAAGAAAAGGGCATAAAGAGACACAAGACTGTTCCTGCTCATCCTCAACAAAATGGAGTTGCTGAGAGGATGAACAGAACAATTTTGGAGAGGATCAGATGCATGTTAATAGAGTCTGGAATGCCTAAAAGGTTCTGGGGTGAAGCTGCTGCTACAGCAGCATACTTGATAAACAGAAGCCCATCCACTCCAAATCAGTATGTAACTCCATATAAAAAATGGAGTGGAAACTTACCAGAATGCTCACACTTAAGACCATTTGGATGCCTGGCTTATTCTCATGTCAAACAAGATAAATTAGATGCAAGGGCATTAAAGTGCATAATGCTAGGATATCCACAGGGTGTAAAGGGGTATAGGTTATGGTGTTTGGAAGCTGGGATGAACAAGGTGATTATAAGTAGAGATGTGAAGTTCTGTGAAGAGGAAATGCCAATGAAACCAAGTTCCAGTGCTCCACTGGAAGTGACAGTAAAGAATAATGGTGCACAGCTCAAGGTGGAGCATGGTGACACAGATGGAAAGTCAGAAACTGATGAAGACACAGACTCAATTCAAGAACAAATTGATTCTGATAAGAATCAATACCAACTGGTTAGAGACAGAGAAAGGAGGGTTGTGAAGCCATCCTCAAGATATGGCAGTGATTACCTAACTGCATATGCCTTAAGCATTGCTGAAGAAACAGAATACTCTGAACCAAGAAACTATAGAGAAGCTGTCAGCAGTAGTGACAGGGAAAGATGGATCATTGCTATGCAAGAAGAAATGGATTCATTGGAAAGGAATGGGACATGGATATTGGTTGATAAACCTGCTGGGCATAAACTTGTCGGCTGTAAATGGATTTTCAAGAAGAAAATAGAGTTCAGTGGGACAGAAAGGATAAGGTTTAAGGCAAGGTTAGTTGCAAGAGGTTTCACTCAAAAGGAGGGAATAGACTACAATGAGATTTTTTCCCCTGTGGTGAAACATTGTTCCATAAGAATGCTTCTGGCAATGGTGGCACAAATGGACTTAGAGTTGGAGCAGTTAGATGTTAAAACTGCATTTCTGCATGGTGAGCTTAAGGAGACTATTTTCATGCATCAACCAGAGGGTTTTGAGATGCCAGAAAGTGAGAACAAGGCATGTTTGCTCAAGAAATCTTTATATGGCCTCAAGCAAAGCTCCAGACAATGGTATATAAAGTTTAATGAGTGTATGAAAAGGATTGGATATACAAAATCAAAATATGACAATTGTGTTTTCATGAGGAAGTCTGGGGATGAAATTTTGAGTTTCTTACTATTATATGTAGATGATATGCTTGTAGCAAGCATATATCAATCTGAGATAGAAAGGCTTAAATCAGATTTATAGGAAGAATTTGAAATGAAGCAGCTCGGAGAAGCAAGAAGGATTTTGGGAATGGACATATGCAGAGACAGAAAGAAGGGGTTATTGTGGCTTGAGCAGAAGAGCTATGTTGAGAAGATTCTTAATAAATTCAGGATGAATGAAGCAAGGCCAGTAACAGTTCCTTTGGCACAGCATTTCAAGCTGACAGAATCACAAAAACCCAAAACTGAAGAAGAAGAAGAACTTGAAATGTCAAAGGTCCCTTATTCAAATGCTGTTGGCAGCATAATGTATTTAATGGTGTGTTCTAGGCCTGACGTATCTCATGCAGTGAGTGTTGTTTCCAGATACATGTCTAATCCTGGAAAGCAGCATTGGGAAGCACTCAAGTGGATTATGAGGTATTTGAGAGGGTCTGCAACTAGAGGAATCATGTTTAAGAGAATTGATGGTTTGCAGGATGTTGTGAAGGGTTATGTAGACTCAGATTATGCAGCAAACCTCGATAGCAGAAAATCTCAATCTGGTTATGTGTTTACATTGTTTGGTGCAGCTATCAGTTGGAGGTCGATGTTACAATCAGTAGTGGCATTAAGCACTACAGAAGCAGAATACATGGCAATGACTGAAGCTGTAAAAGAAGCTGTATGGCTAAAGGGTATGATTTCTGAGTTTGGGATAAAGCAGCAGTCTGTGACAGTAATGTGTGACTCTCAGAGTGCACTTCATCTAGTAAAACATCAAGCCTATCATGAAAGATCAAAACATATTGATGTAAAACATCATTATGTTAGAGATATAATTGAGAAGGGAGATGTGAATGTAAAGAAGGTGAGTACAAAGGAAAATGCAACTGACATGCTTACCAAAGCTTTGCCATCTGATAAGTTCAATTATTGCTTGGATTTGATCCAAGTGGTTCAATGCAGTTAAGGTCTTGTGTTGCAGAAACATGTTCAGGTTTGAACATGGTTGAGGGAGTTTTATGTTTGATGTTAAGATTCAAGATTGTTTGTTTCAAGGTGGAGTTTATTCGTATATAAGTCAGGTGGAGATTTGTGAAGAATATGGACTTAATATACTCATGAATCGGGTTGGAATCGGATCAAGAAACGGATCAAATCTGAGCTGAAAAACTGAAGAGAGGAAAACTGCCATATGGCAGTTATAACAGAAAATCACAACGGTTTCTGTTAAAACCGTTGTGAAAGGCAGTTTACAGAAGCAGTTTTGGTGATCAGTTTTCCATGCGTTTTTGGATCAGTTTTCAACTGTTTCTTCTCCTGAGCTCATATATGATGTTGTATCTCTCATTTTCAGTTGTAACACACATCTAGAAAGAGAAGAGAAAGAATAGAGAGAGGATACACTTGGATAGGAGAATAGGCATTATTCTTTGAGTGTTTTCTTTTTGCATTGCTGTTGAATTGTTTCAGCAGTGTTTTCGATCATCTTGTAACATTTCTTGAGTGTTAAAGAAAGCTGGAAACCTCCTCCGTGGACGTAGGTCATTTTGGCCGAACCACGTAAATTTTGAGTCGTTTTCTTTTCTGTTTTGATTCATTGATTTCTTGTATTGTTTTTTATTCAATTGTTTGGATATCCCACAACAACTCCTCATTGGATTATTACATGGAATCAGAACACAATATATAGGATCCATATCATTTGGATCTCCCGGAGTACGCTATTGTGCAACACCACACTTGAAAGCACGAGCATTGTATTCTAATAAGCATTGTCAATTAAGTGGACATAAATTAATGGGACTGAGAATGGTATTGGGCTGAAATTAATTTGAGTTAATAATGGACTACATCTGGGATTCGTTTGGTTGCAAATCATCAATGACAATGGTAATAAACATGAATGAGAGGTTTATCATGTAATGAAATGGGGGAATTTTTAATAAAATTGGGTAATGATTAACTTATTCACTTTGTATCAAGCACCATAAATGAGAATGTGTCCTCATTCATTCACATTCCTTACTCCTAATCCCCCAAACAAGCGGGTCCTTAAGTATATTGGGCCTGATAACCTCTTGGATTTAAATAAGTATTATGCCAATTGGAATTTAAGGGATGAGATAATTATAAGAAAATATTACGCCCAAAATTAAGAAAAACAAAGATAGTAATAAACTTAGAGGCATTGCTCGCATTATAATACTCTCTCTGTTTTAAAATAATTTTTTTTTAAAATTTTTTTTCTTAAATTAAGCATAGGTATAAAAGAAAAATATTTTTATACAAAATGCATTTTATTGGATATATTTTATTGAATAAAGAAAAAGTTATTAAATTAAGTAGCTTGTTTATGATAAAATCTATATATATATAATAAGCCAAGTCATCCAGAATTAGTAAGTTAAGATTTTTCCCGCCCAATTATTTAGTTACTAAGAATAGAAGTGAATTTGAATTTCGAATTTCGAATTTTGAATTATCCCATGTTATATTTTGAGATCTGGCGAAAAATCAGCAGCAAAAAATCTGTAAAGATATTTAAAACAGATTTTGTTATATTATTTAAAATTTTGAATTTTGAAATTTAAGAAAATTCTTATCTGATAACATATTTGCTCCTATAAATACAGTATCTTCAGTAAATGAGAATCAGGTAAATGAGAATCACATTTGCAGCTGGGTATTTTTATTTTTTATTTATTTCGTAATTTCTTTATTTCGCCATTACTTCAGTTCATTTGATTCATATTTGATTTTGCTGAGTAATTCTATTTCTTATTCATTTTGCAATTTCTTAGCTTTGTAACTATTACAGTTTTTTGTATTCATATTTGTGGATGCAAATTTCTATTATTCTGACATTCCTTAATTATTATGTGTCAACTTTGATAGATACTTCAACATAATGGATGCTCCAAAGGAACGACCTGCAAATAAAGATAAGAAAAAAATCAGCAACAATGAATCATGATTCTGGCGAAAACAGCTTTGAAGATTGCAAAATCAAATTTATCTACCATCATCTTTTTCTACGGTAATATGTAATCATATAAAAATTTTAGGTTTATTTATTTCCTATTATGTGAATTATTTAAATTGTTATCAATATATTTTTCTAAGAAAAAAATAATTTGGTTTATTACATGTATACGGCCAATCGACGAAGAATATTGGAAAAGGGTTAGAGATTCGCTAAACATTCGAGGATCCGCTGATGTTGAAGACCAAATCTGATTTATTGTAGTAGATTTCAATTTTATAATTTTTATTTAAATAAATCCATGTATCGACTTCAATTGAATCGATGACCGCACTGTCGGGTGCAGTCAAATAAGATGTTTATTAACCTAACTATTCCTAACAGCAGCTAGAGCAAGTCAGGGTCGATCCCACAGAGAACAGGAATTAACTAAATCATTGTACTAACCAGTTCAATATAAGTTATTATAATAATATAATAAGGGGGGAGTTTAATGAGATTTAACTAATTCAAATAACTAAAGATGAATAACTAATGAATAAAAAGTATCCCGCGTTTAACCCAGTATCCCCCTAGCCTGAACATCCACGTAACTAATGTAACTGCTTAACTAATTAGTTCTAAGACCCCTACTCCAAGAATTAACAGGTACGCTTAGCTAACCCTTGTTGCCCCTTAAGTATAATTAATCCTAAGAACTTAGCAATTAATCCTATCCAATTAAGTAGTCCTAGGAGACGCTCGCTAGAACTATCGTAATTAGACGCATAGGGAATTAAGGCAACGGAGTAGGTACGGTGTTGTACTCACGAACGTGGTACAAGTGACCGCGACTTTATGTTATCCTAGCGAGTAACCACTTTTTGCTACTTTTGGGCACAAACGCATAATAATTACGGATTATGAATTCATGACCTAGCGACAGCTATATGCCTATTACTAGGGTGATCAATCCACATAACAAACGTATAAAAAATAGAGTAATCCAATAACACAAGTAATCTCAGAACATAATTAAATTAAGCAATTACTGAATTAATTACATAAATAACAGTCTAGGGTTCAACATAGTCAAAGACGGGAAAATAGACGCTTAGCCGATCATAGCGATCGCTAAGAACAAACTATGAAAAGAAAACATTAAAACTATAAAACTATAAAACCCGAGTTGTTGAATCTTGAGTCTTCTGGTTCTTCAGAATTTCCAAGTCCGCGCTCCCGAATCAATGTCAAAGTGTAATTTTCGGACTTTTGGATCTTATATTTATAGTCGAGGATGAATTAGGCACAATTTGGGCCAGAAAAAGATTAATCCGCGCATGTCTTGGGCTGGGCCATCGCCTGTCTCGGCCGAGAATTTATGGCTCGGCCGAGCTCCCTATAAAAGTGGCTCGGCCGAGAAATTCTGGCTCGGCCGAGAATCTTCAACAGTCACTTTTTACGTCTTTCGCTGACCTTCAAGCTCGGCCGAACTCCTCTTGCTCGGCCGAGACCTATTCCCAGCAACTTGGATCAATTTCCGCTCGGTTTTTGACATGCGACACTTGTTCTCGCATCCTAGTTTAAGTCGAGTTCGACTTTTTGGTCTAATTTAACCTTAATGCTTCAAAACAAGTCAAACCACATTAATTTGTCCAATAATACCAATACGAGCAATACACTACTAATTATGCATGCAAATGTTACTAACTAGACAATTTAATCGACCTATTATGCACGCATAATTACGTGTACCAAAATCCCCCAAACTTAACCTTTGTTCGTCCCGAACAAAACAAAGCACAGAAGAAACACAAAAGACACGTGTTTAAAGCGACTTTAAGTGGCAAACCAAAGTTTCAGAACATATTTTAATAAAGAAAGACAATACGACAACGTGAGCATATCCAACATAGCAACTTAGACTACTTTCGAGACTCGATACTTTCAACAAGTGATCCTTACGGGTTAAGTGTATCACTCTTCTCTCAAGTGTATAAGGTAAAGTTAAATCACTCGCATTGGACTACATGCAACGCCTACCATATGCTTGCCCGTTATCTAAATCAGACCTCGTACTTGACATGTGTGATATAGGATCAAAAAGTTCTTTATTTAGGTTGTAATGTAGGCTTAAGGTAAGGTGGGAAATATTTGGGTACAAGTGACTAATCTTTGGACTAATCGAGTTTTTCCTACTCAACCACCCCTCAAAACAATCACTCAATCCTCACTCTTTTAATTTCAGCAAACTCCCCCGCAAGGAAATTCCCTCACCCAACAAAAGTCTTTATCATAACCCAACACTTTCTCATGCTTAATTTCCGGGCACCACAATTTGTGGGACTACCCAATTTCTCACATCAATTCAAATCAATAAGCATTGTTTAGCCTCCTAACCTCTCATTGGACAAAAATAACAAAATACTTATTCACAACAACTTTTTTTTTTTCTTTTCTTTTCTTTTTTTTTTCTTTTCTTTTTTTCTTTTCGTTTTTTTTTTTTTAAGTACCAACTGACCAATACGTCACACTTTACACCCCCTCCCCTAAACTTGGTTAAAAACCAACGTTTGTGGGAAAAATAGTGGGATGAATTGGTTCACAAAAACATAATACTTAAGAGAGGTTAGTTTAAGCTAGATTCTTTCACCTATCATTCGCATTCCCCTTTCTCCTTCCACATTCTCCATCTCTACCCAAATTAATTCCCAACTACCTTCCAATCCTCCTCCCTCATACTCACTATTAGTCCAAATAGGCCAAAGATTTATATGAAAAGGATGTGGCTTGTAACATAGGGCAATCAAAGAAAAAGCTATAAAGCGCAAATGGGCTCCAACGGAAAATTTAATTGGTGCAAAGGAAGACATTGAAAGGCTGAGTAATAGGCAAAAATAAAAAACCGCCTAATATCATATCCTACATCACAGCATGTTTGACATATTCACGATAGAGACTCCGGGAAAGTTCTAGAGCCGACTACATATAACCAAAGAATTCACACGGAAAGAATTTAGACATTACTCCAAAGGTGGGAGTACAAATTTTTGGCTCAACAACTCACCGGGTTATAATTGATCACAAGTCTCAAGACCAAGCTCAATTTTATCTTCATTACATGTCATGCTCTATCATACGTCATAAATTTGGATTCACACATTTTATGATCATCACGAACTCGTTGCACACTTAACAATGTCCCAAATCGTCCTTAAAACACGTAAACACGACTCAAGTACAATCACGGGTTCGACTCAATCCTAGACTCAAATGCAAAACATAATATATAAATAAAAACAATTAAAATGTAACACTAACTAGCTATCACAGATAAAGGCACGCAGGCCTGATGATCAACCACACATTGGCTCACAGGCCAGACGATCAACCACAGAATGCAGACCAAGTTCGCTATCTAGCAACACAAAAAACTTAACAAAAAGACAATGAAAGAGGAAATGCAACCAATCCGACCCACTTACACCCCCTCCCCCAAACTTAGGTTGAAAACCTAAAGTTGTAGGGGACAAGAGTGGTTCGAATTGGTGCTACTCACAATGCTCCTACTGCGGTGGTGGGTTAGGCGGGTAGCCTTGACCCCAATAGGGTGGTGGCGTGTTCCAACGGTCCTCTAGTGCCCTCTGCCAGTCCAGCTGCTGCTGATGCCAAGATTGTTGTTGTGCCCATCTCTCATCCTCGATTTGATATCGAGACTGCTGCTGAGCCCATCGATCATCCTCGATTTGGTATCGAGACTGCAGTTCTCCCCGAATGAGAGAGACATCTTCTTGGAGGGACGAAACCAAATCCTCCATATGCTCTCGGTATTCTGTCTCGCTCATGATGGATGTAGTTGGGCGCTTCCTTCTCGGCCTAGATGGCCGACTGCTTTCTTCAGCGGCTGTGTCAGGCTCTGCCTTCTCGGCTGCCTCAGTATCCTCGTCCTCCTCTATATTGGCTACCTGAGCCACATGAAACTTCCGGACCTCATCAGGGTCCGGTATCCTCGATGCCGCGATGTGGGCAGGGGATGCCAACGCCAAGTTCGGTCGGTCGCGGAGACTGTTGACCAGGGTCAACGGAGTATTGGGCAATATCAAGAATGATCCGTGTGTTTGGATCACGGACATGATCGTTCGGTTGGTCGGGGTACGAGCTATGCCACTCGGAACGGAGCGGACTACCATCCGCATGTGCTCGAAGTCGTCCCAGTCGAGCTGATATCGAGAGGATACCGGGGCCAAGTCAGTCAATGGAATTCCACAATGCGCCGCGATCGGAGTTATGAGACCGCCAATGTATATTGGCTCCTTCCGCTTCACCACCTGTGCGAACTGTTCAATCAATATTTCAGCCCCATCCACCTTGCAACCGGTCATGATCGCGAACAAAACCTCCAGCTCTTGCATTCGGGAGGCCCCTGTTTCTTTTCTCGCAAAAAGAGTCAGTGCGAGAAGTTTTTGAATGTAACGGACTACCGGGCTCCGAATCCATGAAGTCTTGGCACTCTTCGTATAGGGCTGCGGATCAACGAGGCCTGGTGCATAAGTCAACCGCCCCCAGAATTGGTTGACTTCGAATTCAGCTATCCTTTGTTGGTTTTCATATGCATCTCTGGGTGTCCACCTATCGACGAGCCGTTCGGGAGTCTGTCCGAAAAGTACAGCGAGCTCGGTTACGGACATCTCATGTGACTCTCCATTTAATTGGAAGGAAATATGCCCAGGTTTGGCTCCACATTTGTCGGGGTCAATTGTGATCTCTAGAGTACTGAGAAATTCGAGAGTGAGGCCGGCATAAGTGGCCTGAGCTTTCATGTACCCTAGTATTCCGGCATTCTTCAGCAGGGTGTGTACATTCTCCAGTAGGCCGAGTCGGCGGAGGATGTCATCGTTGCCAAATCGAGTGGGCATGATCGGGCGTGTGCACAGTTTGGAGAAACGGGCCTGATGAGCCTCTTTCTCTAGGACGAACCCATAGTGTCTGCTGTCGGTAGGTGGGAAGTTTTGAGGATTGACTATGGGGTCCTCCATAATGGGCTCTTTGCCCTTTCCCTTGCCTCGACTCGATGATCCGGAACCTTTTCGGGGACCCATTTCTTGTAGCCTGCACACATGACACAACAAGTACGAGTTCAATTGAGGGTCTTGCAAACACCAACTACACATTGATTAACCTCTAATGGCCACTAATTCTGATAAATTGAACTAAGTAATCCATGTTAAATGACAAATCAAGTTGATTCACCTCAGTATGAACCATTATATCTAAAAATCAGCATGTAATTACTTAAACACGAGTATAATCAGTCCAAAACTAGGGAATTATCATAACAAAACAATGTCTATAAGGTGTTCGACTAATTGTCTCAATGAGCGATAACTCGAAATTGTAACCAAAATCACCTACATTGTATCTACCCACAACATAATCATCCCAAATTCATACACATTCCCACAAATTCATGTCAATGGAGCTTCTAAATAGTATACTTTCGACCAAAGTCAAGTAGGGCTCATCTCAAAAAAATAAACAAGAAATTATCACGAAATCCCCCCAAATTGCAATAGTCGAATGAAATTAACCACTAAAAATTAAGGGTAGAGAGAAGCTTCACTTACCAACCACGTTTAGACGAGGGGAATTTGAATTAGGTCGGTTCGCGCCCTTTTTAGCTCGTCCAAAAATTTGCACCAAATTCGAAATTAATCGGTGATAGGTGTGTGAAATTGTGTGTGCTACTGATTTCTAGTGTTTTGGTGGAAGAAACACAGGGGTGTCTCGGTCGAGAAAATCAGGATCGGCCGAGACTTGTATACAAGTGGCTCGGCCGAGATTTTTTGGCTCGGCCGAGATGTGTGTCCAGCGAATTTCCCCTGTTTTTGGCCGGGTTGAGTCTCGGCCGAGAAAATGTAGCTCCGCCGAGCAAACTTACCAGTTACGATTTTCCGTCTTTTTGACCCCCTGTTCCGTGCTTTATCCCTTGAATTTTATGGTTCGGTGCCTTCTGGTCCAGCTAGTTCCTAAAGACTCAAAAACAACTAATAGTGAACCCATACAGAAAGCAATAATACTAAAGAAACGAAATGCGAAAAATAAAACGGGTAAATGTCAGGTTGCCTCCCGACAAGCGCCTTTGTTTTACGTCGTTGGCTCGACGGATGTTACGTTCAATTTAGTGGCGGGTCCGCAAGTTGTATGATTTCTTCGGGCAGCTGTTGGAATGTCTCGAAGTACGGTTTGAGCCGATGCCCATTGACTTTGAGTATCTTCCCCATTTGTTCGCTTTTTATCTCAACTGCGCCATGAGCAAATACGTTATATACAACAAATGGACCTATCCAACGGGAACGCAACTTACCGGGAAATAGCTTGAGGCGAGAGTGATAGAGAAGCACTTTGTCACCCACAACAAAAGTCTTCCTGTGTAGACGAGAGTCATGGAAGGCTTTCGTCTTTTCTTTGTATATCAGTGCATTCTCAAATGCCTCTTTCCGGATTTCTTCGAGTTCTTGCAGTTGAAGTTTCCGGTGAGTGCCAGCTTCATCGTAATCCATGTTACACCGTTTAATTGCCCAATAGGCGCGGTGCTCAAGCTCGACTGGCAAGTGGCAAGGTTTCCCATAAACCAAGCGGTATGGTGACATGCCTATGGGTGTTTTGTACGCCGTTCTATAAGCCCATAAAGCATCGTCGAGTCGCACGCTCCAATCCTTCCGGTTTGGCTGTACCGTCTTTTCCAAAATGGATTTGATCTCGCGGTTGGATGTTTCGGCTTGTCCACTTGTTTGGGGATGGTATGCTGTTGAAACTTTGTGCAAAACATGGTATTTTCGCAGCAAGGCCTCTACAGTGCGGTTACAAAAGTGCGTTCCCCTGTCGCTAATGATCGCTTTTGGAATCCCGAACCTAGAGAAAATGTTAGTCTTAACAAAATCTGCAACAACTCGAGAATCGTTAGTCCGAGTGGCCTTGGCCTCCACCCATTTGGAAACATAATCTACAGCAAAGATGAAGGAAATGGTCCCATAAAGTCCATGCCCCAAGTATAAAAAATTTCACAAATCATTATGGGTTGTTGGGGCATCTCATTCCTTTGGGAATTATTACCGGTTCTTTGACAGCTATCACACGTTTTACAAAATAAATGTGCATCTCTAAACAAAGTTGGCCAGTAAAATCCACTCTCTAATACTTTATGTGCCGTTCTCTTAGACCCAAAATGACCCCCACATGCATAAGAGTGACAAAACGATAGGATAGAATGAAATTCAGATTCAACTACGCATCTCCTAATTATTTGGTCAGTACAATGTTTCCACAAATACGGGTCATCCCATACATAGTATTTAGCCTCACTCCTTAATCTGTCTCGCTGTGCTTTAGACATTTCTTTAGGAAAGACATTTGCAACAAGGAAATTAACTAAGTCGGCATACCATGGTGGTGTTGGGTCGACGTGTTGTGTTACCTCGAACAGTTGTTCGTCGGGAAAGCTCTCTTGTAGGGGTAGGTCGTTCTCTTCAAGGGTCAACCGGCTCAAGTGGTCTGCGACCAAATTCTCGGTTCCCTTTTTGTCTTTGATCTCCAAATCAAACTCTTGGAGGAGGAGGATCCACCGTATTAATCTCGACTTAGCCTCTTTTTTCGACAAAAGGTACCTAAGTGTTGCATGGTCAGAGTGAACAATAATTTTTGTACCCAATAAATAAGAACGAAATTTTTCCAAAGCAAAAACAATAGCGAGAAGCTCTTTTTCAGTTGTGGTGTAATTTGCTTGGGCTGGGTTCAAAGTTCTTGATGCATAATAGATAACATGCGTCACTTTCCCTTTTTGCTGTCCCAACACAGCTCCGACCGCATAGTCACTTGCATCATACATGATCTCGAATGGCAAACTCCAATCCGGCGGTTGTATGATGGGTGGTGTCGTCAACCTTTCTTTTAGCGTGTCAAAAGCGGTTTTGCACTCAGGCGTCATCTCAAACTCCACATCCTTCTATAACAGTTTGCACAAAGGGGCTGAAATCTTGGAGAAATCTTTGATGAATCGCCTATAGAAACCTGCATGACCAAGAAAAGAACGAACTTCCCGCACACTCGCGGGGTAAGGCAAAGCAGTTATGATATCTATTTTTGACTTATCTACCTCGATCCCTTTAGCTGAGACAATGTGGCCTAATACTATCCCTTGTTCAACCATAAAATGACATTTTTCCCAATTTAGTACAAGGTTAGTGTCATCACATCTTTTCAAGATTAAGACTAGGTTATCTAAGCACTTTTCAAATGACTCCCCATAAACACTAAAATCATCCATAAATACCTCTATGATATGACCTACGTATTCAGAGAAAATACTTACCATACACCTTTGGAACGTTGCTGGAGCATTGCAAAGTCCGAACGGCATTCTTCGCCAGGCGAATGTCCCAAAAGGACAAGTAAATGTCGTCTTTTCTTGATCCTCTGGTGCAATGGCTATCTGAAAATATCCTGAGAAACCATCTAAAAAGCAATAAAAAGAATGCCCAGCTAAGCGCTCAAGCATTTGATCAATAAAAGGTAAAGGGAAATGGTCTTTGCGAGTCATAGAATTTAGCTTACGATAATCCATACATACTCGCCACCCAATTTGGAGACGGGTGGGAACCAACTCACCTGCTTGATTTTCCACAACTGTGACCCCCGATTTTTTTGGAACTACTTGAGTAGGGCTGACATACTTACTGTCTGAGATGGGGTAGATGATGCCGACGTCTAACAACTTGATTACCTCTTTTTTCACAACCTCCATCATCGGCAGATTCAGGCGCCTTTGAGGCTCTCGACTGGGTTTGGCGTCTTCTTCAAGGTGGATCCTATGCATGCAGAGCGAAGGGCTAATCCCCTCAATGTCGGCTATGGTCCACCCAATTGCCTTTTTATTCTCCTTGAGCACGGCTATCAGTGAGCTTTCTTGGTATGACGTGAGCTTGGATGAGATGATGACTGGCAGCGTCTCACTTGTCCCCAAATACGCATACTTCAGGTGTTCAGGAAGGGATTTTAGCTCGAGAGTAGGGGCTTGTACCGTGGATGGGAGCATCTTAGTATTAGACTCGGGTAATGGGATGAATCTCTGATCGCGCTTCTGCCTTGCAAATTGTGGTGTTTGAAGTGTTGCCACTAATTCCACCAATTCCTTGCACGTTTCCCAAATCTCATCTGGTCCATTCTTCAATCGTGTGGTCAAGAATATTTCCGTTGGGTCCCTGCACAAATGAAAAACTTCCTCGACGAGAGGATCAATGACACTAATCGAGAAGACAGAATGAGCATCCTCCGGGAATTTCATGGCATCGTAAATATTAAATTTAACAATACTCCCATCAAACTCCATTGTGAGGTTTCCCTCACGGACGTCTATCTTTGTTTGGGAGGTATTCAAAAATGGCCTCCCTAACAAAATAGGCGTAGAAGTAGATGTATCCCCATTCATATCCAAAACATAAAAGTCTGCAGGGAACACTAAGTCACCTATTTCCACTAGAACATCCTCTACTAGTCCGTCGGGATATGAAGTACTACGATCAGCTAACTGAATAACTATCCTAGTTTCTTTTAATGGTCCGGGTTTTAATGCATGAAATATGGAACGAGGCATGACGTTTATAGATGCACCTAAATCGAGCATAGCTCGTTCTATGATGTGGTCATTTATTGTAACTGGAATTACGAACATACCTGGGTCCTTACAATTTGGAGGTATCATCTTCTGGAAGATGGCGGACACATTTTCTCCCATTATGATTTTCTCATCCCCCTTCAGCCTGCGTTTGTTAGTGCATAAATCTTTTAAGAAATTTTGCATACCTCGGAATTTGTCTGATTGCATCGATGAGCGGAATGTTTATCTCGACTTTCTTGAATACATCCAAGATCGCTTTTTCCTTGGTATCCTTCACTCTAGGTGCGAGTCGACTCGGAAACGGCAATGGTTGGGTCGGAATAGGTGTCGCAGGAGCCGGCTTCCGCTGGAGCTGTGTCTCGGCCGAGACATATGATTCTCGGCCGAGCCTGAGTGCCACCTCATCACTTTCTCGGCCGAGACTTGCTGCTCGTCACTTTCTTCAGTTTTTCCTCCGTTTTCGCCAATATCCTCATCTGAACTTTGCCCGGGCTTCTTAGGCTCTCCAAGCTCCGTTCCACTCCTAAGTGTAATTGCACTAACGTTCCTTGGATTAATCTCAGGCTGAGCGGGTAGTTTGCCGTTGTTTGCACTCTCCAATCGACTCACCGCGGTAGCTAGTTGACTCATTTGAGTCTCAAGAGTTCTGATGCTCGACTGGGTGTCTTTTTGGAACTGCAATGTGTTGTTGGCCAGATTCTTGACAATGTCCTCTAACGAGGAGCTGGGTGCTTGGTCAACCGACTGTTTTTGTTGGTACATACCCCGCGGAAAGCGGTTTGGCTCTCCCGATTGCTGCGGCTGATTCTGCTATGGCTGATTTCCATACCTCAAATTGGGATGATCCCTCCACCCCGGATTATAGGATTGGGAGTAGGGGTCATACTTCCTTTGTCGAAAATTATCCGAGCCTACAGCGTTGGCATGGGCCTCCAACTCATTCCCTAGAACCTGGCACTCGTCGGTCGAGTGCTCCAATGTCTCACAAATACAGCACGGCTTGATGACAGCTTTGCCTTCAGAGGCAACCTTTCTTACTAAAGTCGTCAATGCTTCCAATTTGTCTTCTATGGCTGAATCATTAATTTCCCTTACTGGCCTGAGTGGTGCGTCCCTATACCCAAATTGTTGTGCATTCGCAGCCATCTTGGATATTAGTTCCCTTGCTGCTCTTGGAGTCTTCTCAACTAGAACTCCACCACTAGCTGAGTCTATCATATTCCGATCTGCTGTTGACAACCTTTCATAAAAATACTGGATAAGTAGCTGGTCGGTGATCTGGTGTTGTGGACAACTTGTCTCCAGCTTCTTGAACCGTTCCCAATATTCATATAAATTCTCCCCCTGCAGTTGTCTAGCTCCACTAATCTCTTTCCGGAGGTTCGTAGCTCTAGAGGCGGGGAAATACTTCTTCAAAAACTGTCTCTCCATTTCTACCCACGTGGTAATGGACGAAGGGGGCAAGCAGTAGAGCCAATCATTGGCCAAGTCCTTTAAAGAAAAGGGGAAGGCTCGCAGCTTGATTGCCTCTTCAGTAACAGTGACGGGCTTCATACTCGAGCAGACGGTGTGAAACTCCTTTAAGTGCTTGTGGGGATCCTCACCGGAAAGGCCATGTAATGAGGGCAAAAGATGGATCAGCCCCGATTTGAGTTCGAATGTAGTGTTTTCTCCCAAGGTCGGGAAAGTAATGCACAAGGGCTGATGAGTGACCACAGCGTTGGCCAGTTCCTTCATGGACTTTTCTTTGTGCCATTTCCTCTTGCTCAATTTCTGACTCAAACAGGGTTTCAGTAGTGTATGGTAAAGCTTCGACTTGCTCTCGATGTTCTCTCGCCTTCTTCCTCAAAACTCGATCTCTTCGAGTAATCTCAGGATCAAAGTGTAGCTCTTTGTTACCACGTGAACGCGTGATCATTCACTGTTGTAATAAGATGCAAGGTATATCGTAAGTAACCAAAAACTATATATTTAAAATAAAGAACGAAACGTAAACAAATAATGGTCAATACTAAAATTTAATTAATTTCAACCGTTCCCCGGCAACGGCGCCAAAATTTGACCGCACTGTCGGGTGCAGTCAAATAAGATGTTTATTAACCTAACTATTCCTAACAGCAGCTAGAGCAAGTCAGGGTCGATCCCACAGAGAACATGAATTAACTAAATCATTGTACTAACCAGTTCAATATAAGTTATTATAATAATATAATAAGGGGGGAGTTTAATGAGATTTAACTAATTCAAATAACTAAAGATGAATAACTAATGAATAAAAAGTATCCCGCCTTTAACCCAGTATCCCCCTAGCCTGAACATCCACGTAACTAATGTAACTGCTTAACTAATTAGTTCTAAGACCCCTACTCCAAGAATTAACAGGTACGCTTAGCTAACCCTTGTTGCCCCTTAAGTATAATTAATCCTAAGAACTTAGCAATTAATCCCATCCAATTAAGTAGTCCTAGGAGACGCTCGCTAGAACTATCGTAATTAGACAGGATTAATTGCTAAGTTCTTAGGATTAATTATACTTAAGGGGCAACAAGGGTTAGCTAAGCGTACCTGTTAATTCTTGGAGTAGGGGTCTCAGAACTAATTAGTTAAGCAGTTACATTAGTTACGTGGATATTCAGGCTAGGGGGATACTGGGTTAAAGGCGGGATACTTTTTATTCATTAGTTATTCATCCTTAGTTATTTGAATTAGTTAAATCTCATTAAACTCCCCCCTTATTATATTCTTATAATAACTTATATTGAACTGGTTAGTACAATGATTTAGTTAATTCCTGTTCTCTGTGGGATCGACCCTGACTTGCTCTAGCTGCTGTTAGGAATAGTTAGGAAATAAATCGTAATTAGACGCATAGGGAATTAAGGCAACGGAGTAGGTACGGTGTTGTACTCACGAACGTGGTACAAGTGACCGCGACTTTATGTTATCCTAGCGAGTAACCACTTTTTGCTACTTTTGGGCACAAACGCATAACAATTACGGATTATGAATTCATGACCTAGCGACAGCTATATGCCTATTACTAGGGTGATCAATCCACATAACAAACATATAAAAGATAGAGTAATCCAATAACACAAGTAATCTCAGAACATAATTAAATTAAGCAATTACTGAATTAATTACATAAATAACAGTCTAGGGTTCAACATAGTCAAAGACGGAAAAATAGACGCTTAGCCGATCATAGCGATCGCTAAGAACAAACTATGAAAAGAAAACATTAAAACTATAAAACTATAAAACCCGAGTTGTTGAATCTTGAGTCTTCTGGTTCTTCAGAATTTCCAAGTCCGCGCTCCCGAATCAATGTCAAAGTGTAATTTTCGGACTTTTGGATCTTATATTTATAGTCGAGGATGAATTAGGCACAATTTGGGCCAGAAAAAGATTAATCCGCGCATGTCTTGGGCTGGGCCATCGCCTGTCTCGGCCGAGAATTTATGGCTCGACCGAGCTCCCTATAAAAGTGGCTCGGCCGAGAAATTCTGGCTCGGCCGAGAATCTTCAACAGTCACTTTTTACGTCTTTCGCTGACCTTCAAGCTCGGCCGATCTCCTCTGGCTCGGCCGAGACCTATTCCCAGCAACTTGGATCAATTTCCGCTCGGTTTTTGACATGCGACACTTGTTCTCGCATCCTAGTTTAAGTCGAGTTCGACTTTTTGGTCTAATTTCACCTTAATGCTTCAAAACAAGTCAAACCACATTAATTTGTCCAATAATACCAATACGAGCAATACACGACTAATTATGCATGCAAATGTTACTAACTAGACAATTTAATCGACCTATTATGCACGCATAATTACGTGTACCAATCGACATTATTCACAATTCTGATAATATTTTAGTAAGCAATATAAAACCATTGAAATATATTAACTATTAAAATATCTCGGCAAAAGCGTTGTTTGGTTAAGATATTCTAAAAAGAAAAAAACTTAGAAATATATATTTATAAATCAAAATATTTCTGTTGAAAAATCCGTGGAGTTGAAAAGGTCATATATTAATTTACTTTTCAATTGGAAATCTAATTGTCATATTAAACGATCTAAATATCCAGTCCAATATGGTATATATTTAATTTTGAATTGTTCATGTTGTTGAGATGTTTTAGGAATTAAAAAATATGTTACAGATATGTTTTCTAGAATTTTAAAATATATCATATCTATTTAAAATTTATAGTTATATAATACAATTTATAAATAAAAGAATTTGTATATATATATATATAATATATAGTTAGAATAAAAAAGGCAATACATATCTAAAATCAAAGGGTAAAATATAATTGAATATTAGAAGATTTAAATATCCGAACCAAATAAAACAAAAGAATAGACATGTAATTTGTTTAACAAATAGTGTAAAGTGTAGTTGAGATATTTCAGGAATTTTACATTCATTGAAATATACTATTTCGCTAATTTAATCAACATAATAATTTTTTAGACATGTGTATATTAGAGTTTTAAATAAGCTTTAAATAAATATATGGACTCCCGATTTTTTAAATTAATGTTTAACAGAATGAATATTTAGATGCGTATATGCTAAGGCGAGCCTGTTGTTTAAAAAGAAAATGTTTGCCATATATTCAATGCATGTATATAATAAAACTTATAAAATCAATTTGAAATTGTTTCATTAGTATAGATATAATAAAAACATATTATTAAATTTAGATATGTAATTGAGATATTTCAAGAATAGAATAAATTGTACATATATGTATTCTACATTTTTAAAGAACATTATATCTATTCTTTATTTATGAAATAAATATAAATAATTTTTAAATAACTAATGTGAATATATTCACTGATTAAAAAAATGTATAATTATATATTTCAATTTATAAATCAAAGAATATTTAAATAGAATAAAAAAACGCCATATATCTTTTTTAATAATTTGTACGATATTATTGAAACATTATAAGATATATATTTCCGGTCCAAAAAAAAAAGAAAGAAAGATAAACTAATGATTTTTTTAAAAGTTATTATGTAAAATGTAGTTGAGAGATTTCAGGAATTATATAATCAGTAAAATATGTTTTTACGCAGTATGTTTAACAGAACGTAGTTACAGAAGCATGTATACTAGGGTTTTATATAAACTATAAATATCTGGACCCCTTCATCCATATTTGTCACACGCAAGATTTTAGTTATCAATTCATATTTGTCACACGCAAGATTTTAGTTTCAATTGATACAGAAACAATGGCTCCGGTATTCAACATGGTTGATGAACTTACTCCATCATTCAACATGGTTGATGAACTTCGGTATTCAACATGGTTGATGAACTTACTCCATCATTCAACATGGTTGATGAACTTACTCCAGACAAAATGTTGTGGTAGTAAGGGTTCGTTTAGTCAGAGCGTATATAGCTTCTATGTGGGGACGACTAGGTGAACCTTACAACTACGGAAAAAATAATTCTAAATTACGATCAGAAAAATACAAAATAATTTATCTTAGAACAAATTTATTTCAAATGGTGGAATATTTCTAAATTAATAGAAATTTGGAATGTTCATTTTCTTAAAAATAAATTGAAATTGGTAATTTACAATCCGAAAATACTTAATTTCATTCGGGTTTTTTTCTTCTCTCATCTCTCTACCAAAATCTTAATATTAAATTATAATAAATTTTGGAATAGATCATACCGATTAACAATAATAAACAAACAACGAAGATATACAATCCATAATTACAATACAATTTAATAAGATTGGGAAAAGAATATATTTTCTTAATGATTATTCCTATACAAAGTATTTTATTAGTTTAATTCATTAATTTTTCTTTTTTTTTTTTTTTTTTTTTTCGAAAGCCATCAGTCGATGGGGGGATTAGGCTGATCCCCGACCTGTATATTACTGCTTAAGGAATTTACAACTGTTTGAGGGAATGTACAAGTGGTATTAGTAATATGCCTCAAGGGAATCTAAAATTAGGCAAGCCTAAAGCGTCTACTAAAATATAGCCTCTCAAACTATTACATTTCGAAATCTCAAAAAATTCGCAGGCGCTAGCTTCTTTAACAGCTTTGTTTGCCAAGTGGTCGGCTGCCTTGTTCCCTTCTCTGTGGATGTGGGAAAGACGAATATCTAATTCCCGACTGCTTTTATAAAATTCAGCAATTAGTCCTTGATGCTTCCATCCTCCGACCCCATTTTGCTTGAGCATCCTCATTACGGACTTAGCATCCACTTCTAGCCAAATTCTGGCAATCCTCAGCTTTTTGCAAAGCCGGATTCCCTCAATTGTAGCAGTTAATTCAGCTGTATAATTATCAGTAATCTGCAAAAATTTCCAAAAACCCGCAACAAAGTTGCTGTTTTTGTCACGGATCAGACCGCCTGCCCCGGCTAAGCCGGGATTGCCTTTACTCGCCCCATCAGTATTCAGCTTGAAATAATCATCATTTGGGGGTAACCATCGAACCAAAATCGGTTTTTTTTCTTTCCTTATTCTCAATGGAATCTGCCAAGTAGCAGCTAAGTTCCAGCTGCCCTTCCAAAATCCAACGGGCAGCAAGTCAGCTGCAGAGGCAATTCTGAGCTTGTTCACTACCAAACATTGGATTTTGTTGGTTGGCAGGAGCTTATTCTGAAACTTTGACATATTCCGAGCATACCAGATGAACCAAAAAATGAGGAAAGGAAGAACTGATCTAATATGCTCAGACCCACAGCTTTTGGCAAACCAGATTTCAAACATGCGCTTTATTGAACAATTTGAGGGGATTTCAATCTGGAAAAAATGAGCAAAATGCTGCCAGATTAAATCAGAGTACGGGCAGGATATCAGGGTATGAGCAGCCTCTTCACATGCATTAAGACAAAGTGGACAAACTGACACAAGCACAAATCCGCGTTTTTTCAGGTTATCATCAAAGGATACAAATGAATTTAATAACCTCCAAACAAAAATAGTATGTGAACTCAATACGGATTTGGGCCACATCATTGAGTGCCAAACCATTAAGGGTTTATGCACTCTCAGGGCATTCCAGGCCGAAGAAAATGTGAAGAGGTCATTGGTTGTAAGTTTCCAAACCGGTTTATCAGGATTATGGCAATCAATAGATAAGCAACAAATTTTCTCAATCACATTCTCGGGCAAGACAGCAGACAATTCTGCAATTTTCCAACCATTAGAATCCCAATAATCTTCCACAAGAGCATTACAATCAAACACACTAGCAAATTTACACAGGGGGGATTCACACATCTAATTATCAAACCAGAAAGATAATTTACCTTGCCCCAGCCTCCAATAGATATTCTGCTCAGCAAATTCCTACACTTTAAGCAACCTTCTCCAAAAATGGGACTGATTCCTATCCATATCAGCATTAAAAGGATGTGTATTTTTAAGATATTTTTGCTTTAGAAACTGGCACCACAAGGATTTAGAAGTTCTAAATTTCCACCATGCATGAACAGCAAAAGCAACATTGATGTCATTTAGGCTTCTTAATCCAAGTCCCCCCTCAGATTTAGGAAAACACACTTTGTCCCAAGAGGCCTAGTGTATTTTCCTATCATCTGACTTTGAACCCCACAAAAATCCATTAAACAACCTATGTATTCTATCAATAACAGATTTCATAGGCCCAACCACCCTCAGGGTGTAAAGTGGAATAGAAGCAAGGATGCTTTTTATCAATTCAACTCTGCCCCCCATGCTCAAAAAAAGCTTATCCTAGCCAGATAATCTGTTCTGAATTTTCTCAATCATTTCTTGAAAAAGACTGTTTTTCACTCTTCCTTTATATAAAGGAACACCCAGGTATTTGAAAGGAAGTGCTTCCTCCACAAAATTAGACAGTTCCAAAATCTTTTTCTTCTTGTAACCAGAAATATGCTTCCCAAAAATAACAGAACTCTTAGAGTAGTTCACTTTTTGCCCAGAAGCAGTTTCAAAACATCCCAAAAAGTGCAGTAACTTTTTAAAACATTGGATATCAGTAGAAGTAAAGATTACTGTATCATCAGCAAAGGATAGAGAAGGGACAGACAAACCTTTCTTATAGTACCTCAACCCTGGATAAATGTCAAACAATTCCATTAAGCCATTAGTAAGCAAATTTGAAAAGATAGCAAATAAGCTGGGAGAAAGAGGGTCACCCTGTCTTATGCCCCTGCTAGCTTTAAAGAATCCAGTTAATTCACCATTAATAAGCAAAGAGAACCAGGAGTTCTCTATACTATTCCTCACATAGGTAACAAACAAACTAGGAAAGCCTAGCAGATCCAGCACTTTAACCAAAGCACCCCATTCAATCCTGTCATAAGCTTTTTGCAGGTCAATTTTCAAAATCATTCTACCACACTTGGTTTTAGTACTAAGGTCATGGACCATCTCTTGAGCAAGAATAATATTATCAGAAATATTGCGGGATGGCACAAATCCACTTTGGAGAGGTGGAATTAATGTGGGAAGGAGATTGGACAATCTACTATTAACCATTTTAGGGAAAACTTTATTAATTACATTACACAAGCTAATAGGTCTGAAATCAGACCACATCATAGCATGTTCTTTCTTAGGGATAAGAGATATGGAAGTACAAGTAAAAAAACTTCTTGGCATAGGCACACCCAGGAAGAATTCCTTTGCAGCTTCCAATAAATCATGCTTAACAATGTCCCAACAGAATTGAAAGAACAAAGCTGAAAAACCATCTGGCCCAGCCATACTATCTTTGTCAATAGCAAACACAGCTTCTTTCACCTCATTCAGCTCAGGACTTGCCACAAGTCCTATAGCATCATCATTGGTGACAAGAGGTTTGATAGTGCTAAAGATAGGGCTGCTCAGATCACAACCTTCTGTTGAGAACATGTTTTCAAAAAAGTTACAAGCTGAAGTAGCAATAAGAGATGGCTCAGAGAGTAATACATCATTAACCAAAACCTCTTTGATCCTATTCCTAAACCTTTTTTTCCTCACTAATGCATGGTAGTATGCTGTGTTCTTATCTCCTTCCCTCAGCCATTTACAGGCTGATTTTTGTTTCCAAAATAACTCTTCCTGAGCTAAACAATGAACAAGCTCAGCCTGTCTTTGTTTAAGAATAACAAGCTCTGAGTCATTTGGATTATTCAGATAAGTATTTTCTTGCTCAATTAGTTTAGTCTCAGCATCCTTAACCCTATCCATGATATTCCCAAAAATAGTTTTGTTCCAAGTTTTAAGACATGCTTTGAGTCGAAACAGTTTCTGTTGGACATTAATCATACCTCTTTGCCCAGTGGGAATGTTCCAGGATTCATCCACCACTCTTAAAAAATCATGATGTAAAGTCCAAGCATTTAAAAATCTAAAAGAAGGCTTATGTCTAGCAGTGTCAGAAATTAAAGACAACAACAAAGGATAATGATCTGAAGGACCTTTAACCAAATGCTTGACCTCAAATTTATTAAACAAATCAAGCCATTTAGAAGAGATTAAAGCCCTATCTAACCTGACAAAAACATGATTAGCATGCCAAGTGAAAGGGGAGCCAGTATACCCAGCATCCTCCAATCCACAGTCTGCTATCATCACCCCAAAGTCATCCATTGATTTAAGCTTAAGAGCCCCCCCACCCTTCTTCTCCTCAGCTGTGAGTATGGTATTAAAGTCCCCACTCACAACCCAAGTCTCAGAAGAATGTGAGACCATCCTAAGCTCATCCCAAAGGATACTCCTCTCCTTTGCAGGAAGCATAAACAAATGATGCAAAGAATTCCACACCAAGAACATCATTAGAAACAGACACATCTAACAGTTGATCAGAAGAAAACAATAACTCAATCTTCACAGGATCTTTCCACAATAGCCATATCTTGGCATTACTATTTACTAACACATGCTGGAAACCCAAAGACTGAACCAAGAATTGGTCAGGATTATTGCATTTAGACTCCAACACAGCTAAAATTTCAGGTTTCTGTCTTTTAAGAAGACTTTTCAGATAAGTTTGAGTTTTTTTATTTCCAATACCTCTCAAGTTCCAAGTAATGATTTTCATCTTTTAGAAGCAGAGGTAACCTTTTGTAAATATTGTTCCCCTTCTTGTATGCATCACCAAAGGACCCATACTCTTTTTCTTCATATTCCTCAATCTTTTCATTTCACCAAGCTTCCTTCTGTCAGGTTCCCAATCATCTTCCCAATGCTCCTCCTCCTCTTCTTTGTCATCAATCAACTCATGCAAAGCATTAATTTTTCTTTATGTTTATCTAAATCAAAGTCCAAGTTTATTTGTATTAATGAGCTAATTGAAAGATTTGAGGTCATCTATGTCTTTAAAAATTCTAAATCCAAAATTCAACTCTATTTATATGAATCAGCCCATCATATGGACTATGAAGATTCAATTCATCCTAAAATAAAATTGTATTTTCTATGTTTTTCTTAAAATTTTGTATTTTCTATGTTTTTCTTAAAATTTATTTCTAATAGAGGATATTTTGTAGGTAAACTAATAAAATATTTTATATAAGAATAATCCTTAATTCTTTTTTTGTTGTTGTTTCTAATAGAAAATTTTTGTACGTAAACTAATAAAATATTTTATATAAGAATAATCCTTAAGATTATTTGTTTCTCAATCCTATTAATTGATATTAGATATGAAACTTTTTGTTTCTCAATCTGTTCAATCATATCGGATTCTGGATTATGTATATTCACTTTATTTATTATTATCCATCAATGTGATCTATTCAAATTTATTATAATTTAATATGAATGTTTTGATATAGACAAGAGAAGCTAAATAAACGGATGAAATAAAAAAAAAAAAAAATCTGGAATAAGATACGAGGAAGAAATTCGTGAAAAAATTAAAATGTATTTTTATTAGTGGAAAAATCTGATTTTCTGGAGTAAGAGGCAAGGAATTAATAACACTGCAAAAGAACACAAAAGTTTTCTTTGTAACAAATTTTAACCATTTCTTTTTTTGTTATATATTATCAAATAAAAATGCATTTTTAATAAAATGTATTGTTCATATTAATATTGATTTACTCTTAAAAAAATAGTCCGTGCGCATGAGGGCATTTACTAGTTAAGATAATTATAGTGTTTTTTTTTATGTTAAAGTCACACTTAATTTGAAATGAAAAGAGTAAAAATCTTGGTCAAGATAATATAAGTACCTCCATAATATATTGTTAGATTTCCAATTATTTTCGGATAATCACAATAATTACAGTTACCCGTTTTACATGACAGATCATCTGAATTTTTACCGCCAAACGAACTTGATTCCAGAAATCAATCTTGCCATGATTATAAAACTCATAAAATCTCGTCCAGTATACTGTAATATAGTTAAAAAATGGCACCGAATCTTAGATCCCTCTCTGTTGACCACTATAAACACACACTCATCCTCCCGCCGCCAAACACCGCCGTTCATTTGCAGCAATGCGGCGAACAACGAAATCCGATCCACCGCCGTTCGATCCTTTAGCGCCGGCAGTTCCGGTATCTTACCCGTTGAAGACGCTCGAGGAATTGGAGTCTCGCGCCTTTTTCAACTCGTTTCATTTCCCCTTCAATCAGGCGAGTGTGAAGCTTCCTGAACAGAACCTGCCGCAGCGGCCGCGAATTCTGGTTTGCCATGACATGGCGGGAGGGTATACAGATGATAGATTTGTCCAGGGTGGGAGTAATGGTGAAGCTTACGCGATTTGGCATTGGTATTTGATCGATGTTTTTGTTTATTTTTCACATAATTTGGTGGCGGTGCCGCCGCCGTGCTGGACTAATACTGCTCACAGACATGGCGTTAAGGTATGTGTTTTGTGGTGGTTTTAATTCTCAGATAAATGGCTTATCTTATTGCTAGTGTGAAACTCCTACTCCCATTGTTGCTCTTATGATGATTAATGTGTTGGAATTTTGAAGTGTAAATGAAAAATGTTTTTTGGTGAACGTATCGTAACCTTTAATTTAAAAATAGGCGTCAATAATATGTATTTGTCGGCGTCAACAATATGCATTTATCATATTTTGGAACTGTGATATATGAGTCTTCAAGAAAGTCCCGAGTATCGATTAATTTAGTTTCGTCTAAAGTTAAAAGTTATTGTATCTTGGTGATGATTTAGACCGTGTCTTGGGATTAGACCATGAGCACTTATATACGGAACAAATACGGTCTCTTGCATTGGTGATTTCCTACAAAAGCTAATTCTATCCTTATAAACTGAAGGTATTGGGGACATTCATCATGGAGTGGGATGAAGGTAAAAAAATCGCTGATAAGCTTCTATCAGCACAAAATTCTTCTCGTATGTATGCTGACCGATTGACTGAGCTTGCTGTTGCTCTAGGATTTGATGGTTGGCTGGTGAGCTCTGCTCTTTTTATGCTGATTATCAATGTTGTAGCTTCAGAATCTTGTTTTACAATTTAATAGAGCTTATATTATTTGGTGTGGGCGTAGATAGCCGTTTTGAAATTTAGGTGCGTTTGCAATTGTTTTTTAAAGTGTTTTTCAATTTATAACTTGAGAACAGTTGTTTTGGATTATTTGGGAAAATTAACTTTAACTTTAATAAAAGTGACTTTTAAGTCAAAAATTATAAGTTGATATTAGTTTCTTTTTCCAACCTTTTGTATATTGGTAAATAAATAGAAGTTTTTTCTCTTTTATAAGCTAAAAGTTACTTAAGTATTAAAGACTCAACTTTTATATTTGATCAAACTCATTTTTATTCTCAAACACTGCCTACTTTTTATTTTTTTATCTTAAGCAATTTTAGCATAATCTCTATTTTTAATCACTTCTTCAAAAAGTAAGCAAAGAAAACACTCCCTTTAGTTCCATATAAAATATTGAACTATTGAAATCTATAGGGCTGTAAATGATTTGAGGCAAGCTGAACTTGTTGTGTTCATGTGTGGTTCATTTATTTTTAATTGAACTCAAGCCAAGCTGAACTATATTTGAAATGGTTTGATTACGTTCACAAACGTTTTTTACCATGCTGATGAACATTTGTGCTCGTAAACAACTAATTAATTTATTCACGAACATCAAATAAACACATATTTTCGCTATTTTCATACAAATAAACGAATTTAACAAAATGCTCATTATAAAAAGAGGTAATGTAAGAATATTGTATGATATGTAATATAAACACAACTGTTTTTATTGTTATTTTTTTTATTATTACTATTATTATTAATTGAGATTCGAATAAGCTTGTTCGCGAAGTTTTAATGAACGAGTCATTCATATTCAAGCTCCGTTCATTTATAAAACGAGCTAAAAAATTTGTTTGTTTATTCAAATAAACGAGCTCGTTAACGAGCAGTTCGACAAAAATTCTGGTCGTCCTAGATATCTACACATTCTATGGGTTTGGACTTGGTTATGATTTTGATGACCTCATAGGAAGATGGTATAATTCTATATCAAGGCTGAGTATTTTAATATCACATGTATTGTTCTTCACAATAGATAGCTTTGCCTTCTTCAAATGGAAAGTTTATCTTTAACAAGTTGTTTGCATATGATATCCATGTTTGTTTTCCATTTTTATGATTTCTCCTACCAGTATGATTTCCACGCGTATTATTAACAGATTAATATGGAGGTCGATTTGGATCCTGAGCAAATCCCTATTCTGGAAGACTTCGTTAGCTACTTGAGCCAGACGATGCACTCTGCTCTGCCTGGCTCCTTGGTTATATGGTAAATGATGCGAAACTAGCACAGATATATAGCTATCATCTTGGTTTCCGGTTCCAATAACTACCAATAAATGTAATGATTCAGGTACGACAGTGTTACTGTGGATGGTGAGCTTAACTGGCAGAATCAGTTAAACGAAGAGAACAAGTCTTTTTTTGACAGATGTGATGGCATTTTTGTCAATTATTCTTGGGAGGTATTCCTTTGTCATTACTATACACACTTGGATTATCTTCAATTTTTTCATTTGAAAGTTTTCTTCTGTTTGATACAGGAGGATTATGCTAAGGCATCGGCAGATGTTGCTGGTGACAGAAAATTCGATGTCTACATGGGCATCGATGTTTTCGGAAGGGGTACTTACGGTGACGGCCAATGGACTGTAGGTTTCGTCTCAACATTTTCCATATTTTTTTGTGTCAAAGTTGTGAAATTTATGTTTCATTGAGTTTTGTTTAGCCATTGCTGTATACTTTTCAGATCCTTAGTCTAAGATGATAGCATTGATGGCCAGTTATAATTTAGTTGATCTCTCTTTCTGGTAGATTTAAGGTTCTCGATAGGGATGTAAACGAGTTGAATCAAGATGAACACTACAAGGCTCGATTTCGACTCGTTTGATTTTGCAGTGTGTTCGAGTTAGACTCGAGTTCGATCGAACTTCTAAAATTATAGTTTCTGTTGGCAGAAATTGGAGCGAATGCTTGTATGATTTTTATACGCAAAATGTATGCTGGCGATTCATATTTCCCTTGCAAACCTTACATCCAACCATTATCAAAGCATGTTTAAAGGTTATGTTCATGTAGGAAATCATTTTTTTTTTTTTCTTTTTTTCTTTCTCATAGACAAACGTTGCTCTTGATGTGATAAAGAAGAACAACATTTCGGCAGCCATATTTGCTCCTGGATGGGTCTATGAGACGAAGCAACCACCCGACTTTCAGACTGCTCAAAACCGGTATTGCTCTACCAGAACCTTGTACTGACTTATCTTATCATCTGTTTGTTTGTTTTGGTCACCAACTTGTTAATAGACATCCCTACTTCCCCCAATTTGCTCTTTTAATTCGTTTTGGAACTCTACAGTAAAGATCTGTCACTAGTCATAGACTCATAGTATCACTTTCCTTGTTCTCCCCTTCATCCTTACGTCGACAAGTCTTTGTGAAATAACTTCGATGAGAAGAAAATAGAAGGTGTTAAGAGACCCTCTTGGCCAACCCAAGACACTCTAAGATCATTTTTCAAACGTGCTCCTATTTCGAATCAAGAAATAGCCACATCCCATTGCACTGATAAGGGGAGTTCGCAGTGATTGAGGAGGTCAAGGACCAAGAAGTAAGTTAGTTATACCAAGCATTCTTCTTATGGCTAGATACAATCTCCTGGTCCCTGCGAAAAGGAAAAAAAGAATTTCTGATGGAGGGAAGGATTAGAGAAATCATTTTTGATAGCAGAAATCTTGAATTTTCTCGATTTTCATTAATATTCATTAGATAAGATTTTATAGAAATGGGTATATTTTTATAGTCTGTCTCCCTAAATGTAAACCGAAAGTTGAATTCATTTTTATTTCCATTCATTTGGATTTCTTCCATTTCATCGATTTTGCTCGGATCCCCCTTCTCTTCTAAAAAGGAAAGAGAAGGATCTTCTTCAATGGATCCCCTCTTGTTCTTGTTTAGTCCCCTTCTTTTCAGAAGCTATTTCTACATCTCTTTCTTCCTCACTTTCCACCCTTTCTTCTACCAATATTTAAATTGTTTTTCTATAAAAAAATATCCTATTGAATAATTTACAAAATTTTAGGTTGGACTGTTCAATTCTTATTATGTGTTCTTTATATGGATCAAATGGACAGATGGTGGGGACTTGTTGAAAAATCATGGGGTACTGTTCAGAACTACCCTAAAGTGTTTCCATTCTACTCAAGCTTTGATCAGGTATCATAGTAAATGTTTTATCACTGTAATTTATTTATTTTGAGCAAATTTATCAGTGCTGCAAGTAATGGTTTCTCGCAAGAAAGGTCGACTATATCTGTATATTTTGCTTACAGGTAAACAAAAGTTAATTTTTTCAGTGTTTTATCCTTTCGAAATCTATGAATTTCTCAATAAACGATCTTATTTCCTTATGATGAAAGTGAGATATAAGGTGGTGTTGTATGTTGAAATCTTGAAAACTGTTATAGTGGGTGATGAATTTGAATAGACTAGGCACATCTCAAAAGACTATTTTTAAAGGTTCCTCTCACTCTCTCGAATTATATGGAGCAAGAATAACAAGGTTTATTTAATTTATGACAAATAGACATTAATGCTACGTAGAGTAACACCATCAATAGGTGCTCCTCGGATTCTTAGCACTTAGAATCTGTTAACTTTCTATTGAACTTATTTTCAGTACAATATAACCATAATGTCAGATTATCCACAGGGTCATGGTTATCATATATCAGTTGAAGGAGAGCAAGTCTTGGACACTCCTTGGAATAACATTTCTTCTCAAAGCTTTCAGGTATCCTTGATGCGTGTTCAATATTTGATCTGGTTATTGGTTCAAGTCTTATTTTTGACATCCTATCCGCTATATAATTTCTCCTTGTTTTTTAGCTTTACCGAAAACTATATGTCACACACTCCACTGGCAAAGAAAGCTTTCAGCGAACATTAATCATGCATGCTTGTCAGTATGATCTTAGCCGCCTCTGCCTATGCTATTTCGTGTTTTGGCCCCAACTAATCCTGCCTGGCTTCATGTTTTCTGGTTCGAGTATTGCAGTTTTCGAGGAAACTTGAAGAGTCGGATCAGTAGGCAATTCACTCATGCATTACTCCAGATTATTGAATAGAATTTTTTTCATATTCTGAGCAATGCTACAGATAAGCATTGACACTTTGTTCAAAAACTCATTCATAGCAGACTCAAAGTAATAGCGGGAGCCTTCTCCTTGTTATGTGAGAACTGGTAGTTACACCTCCAAGTTGCATAACAGACAAGAAAATAAAGTATTATATACTCATTTCGAAAGTACACAACTTAACAGTTTATGTGATAATTCCACAGTTAGTTTGACTATTAAATGTGATTCAGGATATGCGAGTCTGAATGCATTTGCCTGGCCTATATTTCTAATATTCCTTGAGTTATCTTATGTTGGCTGTTCCACTAACTAGCAGAGCTTGTTACAGCCCTTCATTGAGTATCATGAAGACTCTACCGCTCAACCCATCCATGTTTCCACTAAGTAAGTTGCTTCATGATTCATATCGTTAGTTATGATTCAAGTTGCTTCATTGATTCATTGGATACACTTTGTTTCTTGAACATCGTCAGTCATGATGTGAATTCTTAAATATTTAAGCAATTCTGTTATTCATGTTATAGTTGATAATAGCTAAGTGATTCGAATCTTTGAAAGCTTAAGCCTTTAAATAAACTAGTCATTTGTTATGATATTGGAGTCATAGAAAAGAGGTCCTAAAATCAAATCTCACTCCAAACCATTTACCGGAAAAGGTACATGTGATTCATCGTCGATACTTGTTAAATACCTCTAAGATAAATCTTTCTTGCAGGTCTTATATTTAGCACAAATTCATTATCTTAGGAGAACATGACGTATATTTTTGAATCACAGTTTCAAGGACACATCGTATAGTGGTGGTGGAAACATTACATTTAAAGGGACCCTTGGAGCTAATGCTGAATACGCCGCGCGACTCTTCAAGACAGAGCTGCTTTTGGGAAATTCACCGGTTCACTTTACGTATTCTGTAAGTGTTTCAGTCAGGAATTAATTATGCTGTATGGATAGCGTGAAGCTTTGACGAGAGTCCTTTAAGCTATTGAACTTATCTTGATAAGAAAAAATTATAGAAAAACTAGATTCGTATGCCGGTTGAGTTTTTTCTAATCTTCTATCCCCTGTAAACAAAATCGATCAATGCAGGTTAAATCAACCGGAAGCTCTCTTTTAGGCCTTGCTCTTGAGTTCTCGTCTGCCACCAGAGAGAAAAAGTCTGTCTTGCTTGCTGCTTCCGGAACTAACTTGCTAACCACGAGCCAGTTTTCGACCCAGTTTACGAAAGTAATAATGCCACACAGAGTGAATAACCTCGAGACACAGCCAGGATGGGTTATGGTACAAAGCAGCATTCAAATGAATGGACACACACTAAAAGAAATTCATGCTTTATGCTACAGAACTGCTAATACGAAGCACATTTGTGGTCCTATAGAATACTATGCAGTACTTGGAGATATGAAGATTACGAAGTCCGGAGAAAGTACGATATTTCCACCTTCTACGTCATGGTTTGTCAATGTTCAGTTTGTCCAGTGGACTTCAGGGCCTAAAGGGTCCAAGCAACTTAGTTTAAAGATAACATGGAAACTGAAAGATGGCATTGTTGATGTTTTCCCAAAGTACAATGTTTATGTTAACATGCTTTCGAGTATATCACACAGAAGTCGGAGCATAATGATCGGAGGAGCGCAGTATCTTGGCGTTGCACAAGTAAAATCGTTTTATGTTTCTGAACTAGAAGTTGCCCCTGGTGCGTCTGCTGTGAGGTTCGTGATTCAAGCCTGTGGTCTCGACGGGGCCTGCCAAAACCTTGAAGACTCTCCATTTTACGTATTACAAGTTCAAGGTTAGTTGTTGCTTCTTCTTTTTTAACTTTAAACCGTTGGTCATAATAAGATATCGGTTTGTCCTTATGATAATCTTGTAGATGCATTGCAGCATGAAACAAGTAAGGCTGTAAACGAGCCGAGCTTGTAGGTGTTTGTGTTTGGTTCGTTTATTTTAAACGAACTCGCACCGAGACGAGCAGTGTTTGATCATGAACGTGTTGGACCATATGTTCGTGAACATTTGTGCTTGTGAACAACTAATTACTCTGCTCACCAAAAACAAATAAACAAATATTTTCCTAAACTTCCATACATTATAACAAAATTTGAGCTTGAGCATAAGAATAGATGGACAACATACTATATGCCTTCCGCTGCACAATGTTGAAATTAAGTTGTGTTATTTTCGAGGTAAAGACTTGCACTGCATTACATAGAAAATTGCAAAACTAGCCCCGTAATTAGAGTGCATTTGCAGTTTCAGTCCACAAAAATTTAAATTTTCAAGTCCCTTAACAATTTTAATTTCTTGAGTTCAGTTTATTATTATGTCTGAAATCGGGAGTTCTGCCGTAATTTGTCGCATGCTACACCTAACCCCATTTCTCGACCATATTTATCTATCGTGGTGCTGAATATACACATTAACTGCGAAAACAAAATACCATATAAAAAGAAGCATTCTCAGTGGTTTGATTTCGCATATGAAAAGTATATTCAGCGCCACGCCAGATTATGGATGGCCAGGGAATTGGCTCAGGCGCTGCACATGACAAGTTTTGTTAACGTCTCAATCTAAGACAAATTTAGAACTCGCAAATTAGAACGATTAAGGGCCTAATTAAGAATTTTTATTTGGGTAGCACTGTAACTGCAAATGCCTTATTGTTATGGAACTAGTTTACAATTTCTCCTGCATTTTATAGATTCATATACATATATTTATCTGATCTGCTCGAAACATGTCTGCCGATTTCACACATCTTGCATTTGTTATTTTAAAGTTCTTGTTCCTGAGAAAGAAGATGCTTGTAGCTTGTATATACAACATCCCTGACAAAGATGCCACTATCAGTTTCCATCCTTCACGACGGACCGTAATTGACTCAATCTTTTGGACAATATCCTACATTTGTTCAAGTTGTTCCAAGAGACATCGTTTTTATAATCACTAGTTTTTTTATATATGTTGCTGCATATACATATATTTATTTGATCTGCTTAAAATATGTCTGCCAATGTCACATCTTGCATTGTTTTAGAAGATGCTTGCAACTTGTATATTAGTTTTTAGAACTGACATGAGAAAGCTAGTGTCCTTAAGAAACAACTACAAGAAGAAAAATATATTGTAACAATTTTCTACAAGTTTTGCAGGTACTAAATATCTGGAGGCGAAGAAGCGTATTCAGTGCGACTGTGGACGGAATATCAGCATAACGGTATTAGGAGCTACTGAAAACGAAGATGCTGCTCATAAAGACTACAACGGTCGTACAACAACGGACGGCAACATCCTGCAAATGTACGATGATCGCGAACTGGGAATTGCTAAAACTGAAGGTGCAGTTGCCACAGTTCACTTAGTGTTTATTGTCATCTTATCAATATTTATAGTCATTTATGTGCTGCTGTTGAAATAATAAGCAAGTGCGTAATTTATGGACATTACCTAAATAAGGATGATATACTTGTTGAATCTGATAATTTTATGTGAAATTTTTTTTATTATTATTTAATAAAAAAAATTAATTTGAACATAAAATAATTGTACATTGTGATCACTGTAATATATATACATAATTTCATAGATCAATGTAATAAAAATTAATCCATTGAACAAACATAATTTTGAATCAACTAAGAACTAAAAGAATCACAAAAGAGAAATAGAAAAGTTAAATAACGTTAGTCTTAATTAAGTAAGTTATAATAATTAATGTTAAAAGATTCGTAAAAAACGATATACCATGATATATTGTAGAAATATTTAACCTTACAAAATTTTCTATTATACACGTAAAATTTGATTTATTGAAACTATTGTTTACTTCTTATTATACATAGACTCGATCATCATTAATATATCTTGAATAAAGTTATACGATGATTGAAAAACTATATACGGAATAATGAGGCATATATTTTTATGTTTTGCACCAAATCATTGACATTTGAAGAAAAACACATTTTTAATTGTCTCATTAATTATATCATCAACTGACATTCATAAGTCAATTATTTGTTTATATACACACAAAATATTAGGTCTAACGTACTTTTCTATAATTCTCTAATAAATAATTTCGATTTAATATACATTTGCACATGAAATTCTTTACATATTTTAATGTGAGGAAAAACTTCCAACAACTTAGTATCAAGGTCCAACATCCAACTTTTATCATGAAAGCTATTTTTTTTTTTTTTTTAATTATTAAGTATAACCCTCTTTAATATAATGTACTTATTGATTTAAGATTGCTTATTTCAATTTTCCTTAATTATTTTCTCAATGCAACGTCGAAATTTAAAAATTATGTGTGACTTACAATAAAAATCATACTATAGTATAATTACAAAATAAATAATATTTTTTATGGAAGATTGACTATGTACATAGTATCTCACAATCTTCAATCAAGACACATGCTACAATCTATATAAAATATAATAAATGTTTTACATAATTTGTAATGTCTTTAATTCCTTATTTAGTTATAGTGAAAACTCCTAATTTTTTCAAACATTGCACATCCATTTAAAAGTCTTATATATACATGATTAAACCACGCATTCCGATTTTATTTTTCTCATTTCATTTTTTATTTAAACTATACTGTACTTTATTCGACGTAATTATTTTTCTAATCTATTGTCAAGTTAATATTAACATTCACATTTCACTTTTCTTTATTTTTCAGCATGTTTTAATTTAATTATGTGATACTTATTCACATAGTACAATTGAATCATTCATAGTATAACTTAGTTCATTATTTCTTTATCGTTTATTTTATTCTTTATTGTACCCTATAATTTATATAGCATAGTACATTCATCTATCAAGTTATTACATATGCTTAAAATATAAATAAATATATATATATATAATATTTTTCTCAATTTAATAATTTGTTTAATGTTAGATCTTAAATATTTAAAAGAATTGCAACTATTCATGTCCACTAATTTTTTCGTTTGCCATTTTATTATTTCTCAATAAAATTTCACACCTCGGTCTAAACTCCAATTATTATAAACCTTGTGATTTTTATGTCTCTCTCCAATTTTCTACCATAACAGTTTTTTCTTTGGTCTACTAAAATTACATCAACTATTAAAAGTATTACATCAGTGAGTATATATTTATGTAGATGTGTAAGGTATGTGATCAAAAATTATGTTCAACTTATAGACTTATTTGAATAAAATCGATCCATTGTATAGACCAATAGTACTTAAATTTACACAATATCACTACCAATGCATTTATAGTTTTTATATCTTCGTATATCTCTATTACTGATTTCATATATAAGCTACTTTTATCGTTTTCCTCCATCTTTTTCATCTTATATATATATATATATACATATATAAATGACTTTATCATATACTTTTTAAATTCAATAAAATTCGTAAATTAATTATTATTTTCTCTTGTTGTAATGTTTATAAAGGTTACTTATGAAATATATCGATTTCATTCTTCTAAATCATTGAAAATAAATATAATATATAATCTCATTTCCTACAAGTATAATAATTCGATTTATATTTACTTAGTAATGCTCATACAAAGAAATTTAGCTTGTTAACATATATATTGCTAGTTTAATTTAAATTTAAACAGTAAGGCTAAATGTATGCCTACTTTAATCCAAATTTTGAAATACTACATTGTAATAATTAACTTGTATGTACATCTACCTATAATATAAATATTTAATTTTTGTTTTTGCATACTTTTCTCATAGTATAATATGTCTAACTCTATCATATTAATTTATCCTTTGATTTTTCTATTATATTATCTAGACTCGTCTATTATAATTTTTTTCATAATGAAAATTTACTTAGACCCTTTAATATTCATAATTTTTACGCTAGTTTTTTTTATAATTTTGTTTATTATGTTAATAAAGTTATATCTACTAATAATAAAGTCTATTCATAAGTTTGTGTTATCTTTCTTCACAATTCATTTTCTCACTTCTATTCATTTTATCATCATATAGTTCTTATTCAATTGTTTTGACATTATTTTCTATTGTTGGACTTTGATAAAGTGGTATACACAAAAATACATACAATTTTCTAACATGTCCTTTTACTTACTCAAAAGTCAATTTTAAAATATAACTTAGCAATTTCACATGCAAAGTCATTTTATTCTTTCATTTTAGTACTTGCTTCAAGTTTATATTATAATGAAGTTTAAATACTATGCTCTAACACTTGAGCAATTCAATAGTTTACACTTTAGTCTAAATATTACATATTCAAATCTTATTTTTCATTAGATAACTTATATAACTTCTATTATTGTTTCCCATTGTTATAATATTGATACTTCAATAATTTAGAAATTTAGGGAGATTATTGCAAGTAGCAAATTTATAATATTCAAATTTAGACAAATAAATTGTTACTATTAGATAAGTATTATTCTAATTTATATTTATAATAAGAGTTGACTGTTTTATTTATGACCAAACACTATGTAAGAATTTGTTAATAATTTATACATAGTAATATAAATCATTGTGAATCATTTACATATTGTTCTGACATATAACGTTTACATTTTTTAGACTAAAAGATTTAATTTAATTTCATCTATTTTTTCCAAAAATTCTTTATTGACATTTGTTTAATTTAACTTTCAATCATTTTTATATAATAAAAAAATATAAGTACGATCATATGTCAACAATCTTGTGTCTATTATTCGACTATGAAGTCAAACTTATAACTATTGAAATCATATTAAACTATTACATTTTACATATTTTAAATATTTTATCATATAAGTATTATTAATCTTGAGTCATTCATATATTGTGGCAAATTAAATATTATATAATACACTATCGTGGTCTTGTCAACATATATTTTGTTGTAGTTATTGGAATGAGTATATATATGTTATAGCTATGTACCATACCTAAATTAAAAAAAAAAAAGTAAACTAAAAAATTATCTCCAAAAAATTAAAGATAATAAATTAAATCAATAAGAGTTTTCAATATTATTCATTGTTCTGATTTTTATGTATATGATTTTTTCTTCTTGTTGCTAATCCTAAAATCTAATAGTACTTTTTCGCCATGAATACACAAAAAACTTAATATAACATTTAGTACCTAAATATCTTTATTGTATATCACTATTGCAAGTTAAGATTCTTGTGGTTATCATCCTAACAAAGAAGTCAAAGTTTGGAGCTATTAAACTCTTATTAAACTATGCTTAATTTTCTATAATTTTTTATACATGTATAAATATCTTTTGTGTACATTTAAATTATTTAATATTTTGAGAACCATAAACTAAAGTACTTTAATATTCATAATATCTTATATTCTTATTCCTTTTTAGTATTATACATTATATTATTTTTTAATTTTTTAATATACTTTTTTCAGTTCTTCATAAATTTCATATAGTTCTTCTAATTGGATCTTTTACAATTGTAGAGAAATGAGAAAGATCGAATCACAAAATTTAAGATCAAATAAAAGGAATATGATAAACTATAGTTGTCCTGTCAATTCCTTATTATTATTTTTTTTTTTATGGTTAGTAGAATTGGTATATATATTATAACTACGTACCTAAATTAAAAAGAAAAAAGTAAACTAAAAAAAAAATATCTCCAAAATGAAAAATGATAAATAAGAGCTTTCACTATTATTCAATTGTTCTAATTTTTATGTGTATAGTTTTTTTTCTTATTGTTGCTAATCGTAAAACCTTTTAGTATTTTTTTCACCATGAAAACACAAAAACTTAATAGTTTTGTAAATATTTAATATCTAAATAACTCTAAAGTACCATTATTCGAAATTAAAAGTCTTGGAATCATTATCCTAGTTAAAAAGTCAAACTTTGAAGTTACTAAAGTCCTATAATATGTTTAAATTTCTATAATTTTCTTATAAATACATAAATATCTTTTGTGTAACTTCAATTATTCAATATCCTAAGAATCATATACTAAAGTAATTTTACTTATTGTAAATACCTTTGTGCTAATCGGCCTTTCTCATTTCTCTTCAATTATAGAAGAAACCAATTAGAAAAATTATTAGAAATTTATGAAGGATCGAATAAAATATAAACATAAAAAGAATATAATGTATTTTTACCACAAATAAATAATAATATATTATGAATATTTAGGTTCAGCTTATATCATCAGTCGAACTATATATTATATTAAATGTGATGAATTCAATTATAAAATGAATCTTACTAAATAAATAAAACTTTAAAAAATAAAGTTACTAAATTAGCCTTAAAATTTTGATAATTAATGGTTTTTTTTTCTTTTTCTATAGTTTTTTTTTTTTTTTTTGACAATTATATAAACGAATCTCATTATAAAAGAGATAAGAAATTTATTATTATTATTATTATTATTATTATTATTATTATTAAAAATAAAAAAATATATATAGAATATGATCAATATGTAGGTTTAACTTATGCCATTAGATGAATTACATATCATATCCATGAATTTTTTAGGGTATCATATCTATGAATTGATAGATGAATTATACAGGGCTCTAACCAAATAAATAAAACTTTGAGAATATAGTTAATAAACTAACCTTAAAAACTAAAATTCATTAATAATATAATAGGCAAATCAAATTTTGTCTAACTATATATAAAAAAGATTCAAAGATATAGTTTATAAATAAAACTTTAAAATATAGTTATCAAACTAACCTTAAAAATTCAAATTCATTAAGGATATAATAGGCAAATTAAATTTTGTAAGAAACAACTCACACTTTTATAATAGAAGTAGATTTATAGGCGGCGACTAATGCCATCACAAAATTTTCTAAGTAGTACACTACAATTGCTAAAAACACCATATTTTAATAAAAAAACTAATCCTATTTATTAAGTACACCACAATAAGTTCCCTTTTTATCCTTATTAGTACTATAACTAATAATAAAGTAAAATAAAAGAAACAAATTCATAAAGAAAAGTAATAAAAAAAACAAAAGATAAAGTTCCCTCTCATTTTCTTGAGAGCCTCATGACATTAAAAATTGGTTCTCGAGTTATCTCTGAGTCGCCATTGGTGGATACAACACATGATTTTCAATTTCCAATTATAAAGTGATGGAAGATGGCAAGTCATGTAATGCTAAAAATGAGCTGCAGACAAGATAACAAGGATGAACCATTAGAAGGAAGCTAAGATAGGCAGGAAAGTTCTGTCTGAAATTTCTAACGTTGGTTCGACTAGTCTACATGAATGGAAAAAATCCGTTTTTGGTCCACTAACTTAGGGCGAGTCCAAAACTGGTCCACTAACTATGATATTATCAATTTTAGTCCAGTAACTTAGGACCAAGTCCAATTTGAGGACAAATTTCGCCGGAATTGACTAAGTTAGGCGGAATTACTCACGTGCAAGGCACGTGGTCGTTCAATTTGGGGCTTTCCGGCGATTTGTCCTCATATTGGACTCGGCCCTAAGTTACTGGACTAAAATTGATAATATTGTAGTTAGTGGACCAGTTTTGGACTCGCCCTAAGTTAGCGGACCAAAACGAAAATTTTCCTTGTTTTGTCCCATAATCCAAATTTAACAGAATACATTGGTTCTTTATCATTTTTTTTTTACCTAGATTCAAATGGTTCTTACCTTGATTCAAATAATTGGAGATTTTTAATATACTTATATCAAAACCCAATAATGGCAATCTTTTTTTGTTACTCCAAAATAGTAAGGCTCCACTGTTCGATTCTTTAATATAAAATTGGAGATTCATTCGAACCATACCTCTTCTTGGTTTTGCGCGGTTTGATCTTCTTTCAAATCAGCCTCATCGGAATTGTTCATCGGACACTTTCTCGATTCTTTCAAATCAGCCTCAAGAAGAAAAAATCATATACATAAAAATCAGAACAATGAATAATATTGAAAACTCTTATTGATTTAATTTATTATCTTTAATTTTTTGGAGATAATTTTTTAGTTTACTTTTTTTTTAATTTAGGTATGGTACATAGCTATAACATATATATACTCATTCCAATAACTACAACAAAATATATGTTGACAAGACCACGATAGTGTATTATATAATATTTAATTTGCCACAATATATGAATGACTCAAGATTAATAATACTTATATGATAAAATATTTAAAATATGTAAAATGTAATAGTTTAATATGATTTCAATAGTTATAAGTTTGACTTCATAGTCGAATAATAGACACAAGATTGTTGACATATGATCGTACTTACATTTTTTTATTATATAAAAATGATTGAAAGTTAAATTAAACAAATGTCATTAAAGAATTTTTGGAAAAAATAGATGAAATTAAATTAAATCTTTTAGTCTAAAAAATGTAAACGTTATATGTCAGAACAATATGTAAATGATTCACAATGATTTATATTACTATGTATAAATTATTAACAAATTCTTACATAGTGTTTGGTCATAAATAAAACAGTCAACTCTTATTATAAATATAAATTAGAATAATACTTATCTAATAGTAACAATTTATTTGTCTAAATTTGAATATTATAAATTTGCTACTTGCAATAATCTCCCTAAATTTCTAAATTATTGAAGTATCAATATTATAACAATGGGAAACAATAATAGAAGTTATATAAGTTATCTAATGAAAAATAAGATTTGAATATGTAATATTTAGACTAAAGTGTAAACTATTGAATTGCTCAAGTGTTAGAGCATAGTATTTAAACTTCATTATAATATAAACTTGAAGCAAGTACTAAAATGAAAGAATAAAATGACTTTGCATGTGAAATTGCTAAGTTATATTTTAAAATTGACTTTTGAGTAAGTAAAAGGACATGTTAGAAAATTGTATGTATTTTTGTGTATACCACTTTATCAAAGTCCAACAATAGAAAATAATGTCAAAACAATTGAATAAGAACTATATGATGATAAAATGAATAGAAGTGAGAAAATGAATTGTGAAGAAAGATAACACAAACTTATGAATAGACTTTATTATTAGTAGATATAACTTTATTAACATAATAAACAAAATTATAAAAAAAACTAGCGTAAAAATTATGAATATTAAAGGGTCTAAGTAAATTTTCATTATGAAAAAAATTATAATAGACGAGTCTAGATAATATAATAGAAAAATCAAAGGATAAATTAATATGATAGAGTTAGACATATTATACTATGAGAAAAGTATGCAAAAACAAAAATTAAATATTTATATTATAGGTAGATGTACATACAAGTTAATTATTACAATGTAGTATTTCAAAATTTGGATTAAAGTAGGCATACATTTAGCCTTACTGTTTAAATTTAAATTAAACTAGCAATATATATGTTAACAAGCTAAATTTCTTTGTATGAGCATTACTAAGTAAATATAAATCGAATTATTATACTTGTAGGAAATGAGATTATATATTATATTTATTTTCAATGATTTAGAAGAATGAAATCGATATATTTCATAAGTAACCTTTATAAACATTACAACAAGAGAAAATAATAATTGATTTACGAATTTTATTGAATTTAAAAAGTATACGATAAAGTCATTTATACATGTATATATATATATATATATATATATATATAAGATGAAAAAGATGGAGGAAAACGATAAAAGTAGCTTATATATGAAATAAGTAATAGAGATATACGAAGATATAAAAACTATAAATGCATTGGTAGTGATATTGTGTAAATTTAAGTACTATTGGTCTATACAATGGATCGATTTTATTCAAATAAGTCTATAAGTTGAACATATATAATTTTTAATCACATACCTTACACATCTACATAAATATATACTCACTGATGTAATACTTTTAATAGTTGATGTAATTTTAGTAGACCAAAGAAAAAACTGTTATGGTAGAAAATTGGAGAGAGACATAAAAATCACAATGTTTATAATAATTGGAGTTTAGACCGAGGTGTGAAATTTTA